>CP092877.1:83256400-83524869 GCA_030710605.1 Cordylochernes scorpioides
GTATTTACCCATAACAAATGATAATATAATGGAATTGTTAAGCCTAATTGATTCACCAGAGCTAGACAAATGTCCCCACTAAAGTCACCACCCACCTGGTGACAATCAGAGCAAATCTTAGCGAGACAAAGGACAGCTTGTACAGGTGTTTTTTTTTTCCTCCTTCAGACAGGTTGTGCTCCCAACTATGTAAAACCTTCTTTGTCACCAATCATTTTGGTGACTCACTCAATATATAATACGTTTTTTTTTTTTTTATTATTATTATCCATTGTACATGTGGTCCAGACCATGCTAATTATGATAATAGTAGACATAATCACAAGGTAATAAGACCAAATCCAAATAAATAAATAGTGTGTGACGTTTCGGTAACAGCGTTGTTACCATCTTCAGACAAAAGTACTGAATGAGAAAATTTTACCACAGCATGTTTTTAAATAGTTACTGTTATCAAGTGTGTAAACAAGATAACAGATAAGTTATTTTGTCTGAAGATGGTAACAATGCTGTTACCGAAACGTCACACACTATTTATTTATTTGGTCTTATTACCTTGTGTTTATAATCTATAATCCAAATTGTGCCTTATCAAGGATAAATACAAGGACAGTAGAACCTCCGTGAGAGGACACTCCTCTACAAAGGACAGTTGTTATTGCCAAAATTAACATTTTCACTATTTATATACTCTCTGGTAAGAGGGCACCTCTCCCTAAAAGACATGTTTGCTCTGAATTTAGGTGTCCTTTACAGAGAGGTTCTTCTGTAAGTGACTGTTTTTACTGTGGGTGCACCACATGTCTACCTACAAAAGTGAAAAGCCGTTTGACTTTGTTTGAACCTCGACCTGAGGAAAAAGGCATCCATTTCAAAGCTGCTGTTGTCCATGGTTGATCCTGAGTAAATTGTGTTGAGAGTTGGCGCTGCGCTGCGCAGGGTTACCTGTTCATCTCGGTGCTGATGAGCGCCAACAACGAACTGATGAAGCTCATCATCCAGTCCATCAAGAATGACCTGAGCTCCCGTAACCCCATCCACGTCAACCTGGCCCTGCAGTGCATCGCCAACATTGGCAGCCGGGAGATGGCCGAGACCTTCGGCTCTGAGATTCCCAAGCTCCTTGTCTCTGGGTGGGTACCTTGTTGTCTGCTTTCCACACTGATGGGAAAAACTTGAGTAAGTGGGAAGTCACTAATGTCACTAGTCGTCTTTTTTTTTTTAGACAGAGGCAATTTGTTCATACTTGGTTATCTCATATGTCTTCAATGAAGACACTGTGTATCAAATATATTTCAGAGTTATTGTCTCAATCTCGATATACATGCTAAAAGGTACAACTTCCTCAAGTTTTGTCAAATAGTTTACTTTATCTTCTTCTTTCTTATCATCACTCAACAATTTAATTATGGTTTCAAGCCTGTGTAAATTTTTGATGGGGATTTCTTTCTTTGTCCTTCATTCTTCAAGCTGTTTTGTCCCTCTGTTAAACAATCTCCCAATGGACCTCTGGATACGTGTCCTGCAAACTTCCACATTTCCTTCTGATATTACTTCACTTTTAATATTCTCTATTGGATACTGTTAACATTGTTCTTCTTTCTTATATCCACTCAACAATCATATCAGGGTATCAAGCCTGTAGAGCTTGAGATGGTGTCTGCTGGGGAAGAGTAGAACTCATCAATGGATGAGTCAATACAGTCAATAATGTGGCTTGAAGTTGCAGGTTGACACATAGTACATAGTTGGGAAAACCTTGCAACCATTCTGGAAAGTCATTGTCCGTAGATGACCAGACTTAAGTCTGGAAATCAAGGACTGCTGTTACCTTGGGAAGACAGAATTGATGTTTGTTCCTCCTGCTCTGTACCAGTCATATGCAGCAGCAGATTTCCATTCCTTCAGACATCAGGTCCTGATGGTACAAAGGAGATCTCTGTCATCTAGTAGGGTGGTTTATTGTCTGACTCATTTACTAATACAATAAAGTCTTCCATAATATAGGTCATCATGGATAAATTGGGTCTCTCCTGGAGTTGGTCTCTTATTAGAGATTCTATCGCGTCAAATCTTGAGTCTTTCAGCCAATGGTCTAATGAGAGACCAGTTTAGCCATGTTTTCAAGCTATGATCTCTCATGGAAGACTACTGTAAAATTCCCCTATGGAGGTAACAGACTTTCATCACTGTCAAGTACAAACCTGTTTCTGTATGTTATTGGAAGATGACTTTGTGTGGTAGTCTGGAACAATTGGAGGATCCACAGTACTCTCTAGTATCCAAAATGTAGCTTGGTACCTGCAGCTCCAGAACACATTTTGGCTTGCATTAGATGCACTAAACAGGACCTTTGGGAGAGGCCGCTGCTCATCATAAAACAGCTCGAGGAGCATGAACTCATGGAATTCGTGTAATCTTTACACAAGGGGATAAGAAACAACATCCACATGATACTCATATATACTGACTGTTCTTCATTCTCTTATTCTGTTGTTGGCGAGTTTTTGGCGATACGGCTGACCATTGGTGATCTTGCCACCTATTTGGATTCCCCTCCTTCCTATTCTCCAAACACCACCTCAACTTCTAATTCCCTTATGTAAAGATTTTACGAATTCTCTCCATGAGTTCATACTCCTCTAGCTATTTTATTATAAGCAACGGCCTCTCCAAAGGTCCTGTTTAGTACATCTAATCCCCAAGACCTGTTAACTCTCAAAGTGGCGGGGGGGGGGGTGACCCTGGACGGGACAGTATGTCTGGAGAACTCCTGGTACCCAAGACATGTCCCACTATGTCCAGCTAACATTCCTACCTACATCAGATGTCCCATCAGCAGACATCTAAATATTCCAATGAATTCTGCTCCATCGCAAAATTGGAGAGGAGTGGACTTCGGGAATTGGTTTAACCATGGACCACATCTAATGCAAGTCAAAATATGTTCTGGAGCTGCAGGTACCAAGCTACATTTTGGATAAGTGGGGTAGATTTTGTTATTTTCCATCTTCAATGGCTTGAGATGGCCGTAATAAGTGGCTGTAACAAGTAGCTCCAATATGTAATGTATATATAGTCCCAGCCTGTGTAATCTCCTTCTTATTTCATTAATACTTTGTCCATCTCTTACAATATCTTCATCAGATAAACTGGTATCTCTGTTCTTGTATTTTATCTAGCAAGCTTTCTCAAATTTGAGGCCTTATTTACAATGATCTCTGCCTGTATATAGTGTTGATTTGCATAGCTGTGACGGCACTATATGTAAATGTGGTTGCAGAGAGACCATCGATGTGGTGAAGCAGAGCGCAGCGCTGTGTCTGCTCAGGCTGTTCAGGACTCTGCAGGACATTATCCCCAGCGGGGAGTGGACGTCGCGTATCGTACACCTCCTGAATGACCAGCACATGGTGGGTACATATTATAAATAAAAATGATTTTCTGTTGACCTTAATCAGAGATTTCTTTAATTGAGCTAATGAATATACATAAACATAATTTGATAAAAAGTAATGCCTGGCTTAAGGCGTAAGAATCTAAAAAATGAAAAAGTTATTTACATAATGTACAAAAGATTTGAGCCGGCCAACAGAAAATCATTTTTATTTATAATATAAGTGGACAGGATACAACAACAATGAGTTTTTATAGGGGAAGAGTAACCTCTGGCGGTCTATTTAACAGAGTATTTGTATCTATGAAATATAATTTTTTTTTTTAAATAAAATAATATTTTAATATAACATATATACATATTCCATAGTAGAATAGTAGTAGTAGTCCCCGCCAACTTAAAATAGAGTAAATATTTTCCCTGATTTTACATTTTGACATGATCAATAAGGAATCTAGGGTTTGTGGTTTCTTTCTTCAATTCTGTTATTTTTCTAGCATTCAGGCTAACATGCTCTTCAACACAGAGACATCAGAATGCCACTTCTATCTAAGGGTAGCCTAGTGGACATGGCATCTGCCCGGTAAGCGGAACATTGTGGGTTCGATTCCCATCCCTGGACACTTTTATTTTTCCGTTCACTTCTATCTAAGGCGTGTTATAATTAGACAATTAAAATAATTTTATTGAAATCTTGTCAATACATGCAGAGTACACAGTCTGTACTATTTAAAAAAAGATAATATGGATTATATACAATGAATATGGCGCCTCTGCTAGCGCTGCAGATGTTATAATTAGATAGAAGTAATACTTCTGGTGTCTCCGTGTTGAAGAGCATGTTAGCCCTGAAAGCTCGAGAAATAAAAGAATTGTAAAAAGAAACCCCAAACCCTAGATTCCTTATTGGTTTAGTTAAAACCTAAAATAATATATATAAAGCCGTGTCAGAAGGAGAGAAAAAATGAACTACAAGGTAATAAGACCAAATCCAAATAAATACGTGTACGAGGTTTCTGTAACAGCGTTGTTACCATACTCAGACAAAAAGATATTTTTTAGTATTATAAAAAAAAATAAGCTTCCAGGGTTAAGTTTGTTGTACAACTTTTTATTTTCAAGCTTTCTGACTTGTCAGTCCTTCACAAGAAACTTAACCCTGGAAGCTTCATTTATTTTATAATATTATAAATCAGGGAAGAACGTTTATTTCTAATCAAGAGTTAAATGATGAATATCACTCTGTAAAACATAGAATATTGTTTGTAGTGTTTTGTCCAATGATGGTAACATTGCTGTTACCAAAATGTTCCATACTTTTAATTTATTTAGATTTGGTCTTATTACCTTGTAGTTCATATCTATAATCCAAATTGTGTGCCTTATATCAGAAGATAGAGATATGCAAATTATCCCCAGCTAACCATATTTGCACGTGTGTGTGTGGCAGGGAGTGGTGACTGCAGCTGTTAGCCTCATTGACTCTCTGGTCAAGAAGAATCCAGAGGAGTACAAGGGCTGTGTGTCTCTGGCCGTCTCAAGGTTAAGCAGGGTAGGTCTATGACATTGTCAGGCTAACATATAGGTATTTAAAAGGAAAGGATGTTTCTTCTTTCTTATTTCTTAAGTAGAATGCATCTGCTTTTGTCATCCAGGCGCTATTTGGATTTTTTCTTATTACATTGTGTTTATAATCTATAATCCAAATTATGCTTCATCACTCTCTTACCTTTATTTTTTTGCTTATCCCTAGTACACATTGTACAGGCCATGATAATCATGGTGGGTAGAATTTGGTGACCGTTTTTTTACCGTTAGTGCACCACATGTCTACACATAAGAAAAGCAGTTTGACTTTTGCACTTACAAATATGCCACGTTTTGGTTACTTGCACTTGCTGGTGGGGTTGGCCTTTTGCAAGAATCAGGGTGCCATTGGAACATTTTTTTTTTATCAAGCAGAAAAAGGGTATAATGTAGGATTTGATTTTTACGTACAATCTTTCTTATGACTCTTTACCAAGGAGAAAAAGGCATCTCCTTATCGTGCAAGATGCCTTTTTCTTAATTTATTATCCCAGTACAATTTCACATGGGGGTCGGTGGAAGGCTGGTTAAACCGTTTGGTTTTCGACCACTACGACCCGGGTTCGATTCCCGCATTGGACACTTTTTTCTGTTAAAAAAAAAGCTCCAATGGCCCCCGAATCTTGCAAAAGTCCAACCCCACCAGTGAGTGCAAGTAACCAAACGGGGCTCTGGCACATTTGTAAGTTAAAAGTCGAACTGCTTTTCACATGTGTAGACATGTGGTGCGCTTACAGTAAAAGCAGTCGCTAACTACCCACCTTGATTATCATGGCTTGTACCACGTGTACTAGGGATAAGCAAAAAAAAAACAATTTCACATTTGTGCTATATTATTTACTTGATTAAAAGAAGCTATCAGGCAAGACAAGCTAACTAAACAAAGAGTTGTGGCTTCTAATGATTTTTTTTTAGTAATTTGTAGAAATCCACAATCCTGTCATAATGCATGTTGTTGTTGTTGCAGATAGTGACGGCGTCGTACACAGACCTCCAGGACTACACGTACTACTTTGTCCCGGCCCCCTGGCTGAGTGTGAAGCTGCTGCGACTGCTCCAGAACTACCCGCCCCCTGAGGACCCCGGAGTGAGGGGCAGGCTCACCGAGTGCCTGGAGACCATCCTGAACAAGGCCCAGGAGCCCCCCAAGTCTAAGAAGGTGCAGCACTCCAACGCCAAGAACGCCGTTCTCTTCGAAGCCATCTCTCTCATCATCCACATGGACAGTGAGCCCAACCTGCTGGTCAGGGCCTGTAACCAGCTGGGACAGTTCCTGCAGCACCGGGAGACCAACCTCAGGTATAACACTCTGACATGGCACATTTTTCTAAAGTGTGTTAGGTACAATTTTTTAAATTATAGATTAGAAACAAAAGGTTTTTTTTTTTTTTTGCTTATCCCTAGTACACGTGGTACAGGCCATGATAATCATGGCAGGTAGAGATAGGCGACTGCTTTTACTGTAATGTAAGTGTACCACATATCTACACATGTGAAAAGCAGTTCGATTTTGCACTTACAAATGTGCCAGAGCCCCGTTTGGTTACTTGCACTCGCTGGTGGGGTTGGACTTTTGCAAGAATCGGGGGGCCATTGGAGCTTTTTTTTTTTTTAAACATAAAAAGTGTCCAATGCAGGAATCGAACCCGGGTCGTAGTGGTCGAAACCAAACGGTTTAACCAGCCTTCCACCGACCCCCTTTTTAATTATAGATAATAATAATAAAATTATAGTAACAAAAGGTGGTAAACACTGTGTGATGTGTCGGTAACAGCATTTTTACCATCCTCATGGTTTTTTTTTTTTTTCATTCAAATAGGTTAAATATTATAGAAGAACTCTGGCACATTTGTAAGTGCAAAGTCGAACTGCTTTCACATGTGTAGACATGTGGTGCGCTTACAGTAAAAAGCAGTCGCTAACTACCCACCATGATTATCATGGCCTGTACCACGTGTACTAGGGATAAGCAAAAAAAAAATTATAGAAGAAACACAAGTCGGGGAGCTTCTTTGTAGGTTTAAAGCTTCTTCTTCTTCTATAGCAAATAGTGAGATTACCGTTGTCTTAGGTTAAAAATTGTTGAAATGTATGCAGAACCCATTTATTTATTGTCGTGTCCTGGAAGTATCAGATTTGCTCTTCATTGGAAAATGGGTGCCGTTGCCACGTAAGTCACCTTGGAAAAACGACGAGATTCAGGTTGAATATTCTAAGGGTCCAGGGGGGACCTGCAGGGAAGTGTGGTTGGACTTCTCTCCCAACTTTATTTATTAAAATATAGATTAAGGGGGCTCTGTGTGTCTGTAAATTTTGTGAGGTTATGGACATTCAGAGACTCCCAGTAACCCTGGGGTTGTTGAGTCAGTAAAACAGGATCCATCTTCCAACTGTGGTGGTGCAGGTACCTGGCGTTGGAGAGCATGTGTCTCCTGGCCACCTCGGAGTTCTCCCACGAGGCTGTCAAGAAACACCAGGAGACTGTGGTCAACGCTCTCAAGGTACCTCTTTGGTCTGCTTTGGATGTTCTTGGATTATTGTCTTGTTCAACAATGGGATATCTTGATTATTATTGACAACAATGGGGTGTCAGGGGGAGAGTTTTCTTTGATTGTGTTGTTAGCCAACAGCGAGATGCTTAACAATATCTGTGACAATGAAATGTCTTGACTATTATTGATAACAAGGGGGTGTCAGGGGGAATTGTTTTTTGGATTGTCTTGTTGTCCAACAATGATATGCTTGACAATATCTGTCAACAATGGGATGTCTTGACTATTATTGACAACAATGGGGTGTCAGGGGGGAGTGGTTTTTTTTTTTATTATCTTGTTGTCCAACAATGAGATGCTTGACAATATCTGTCAACAATGGGATATCTTGGCTATTATTGACAACAATAAGGTATAACATTAGTAATTCCTTGGTAAAAATTTAGGCAAAAATGAGATAGTAAAATGTTTGTTAACAGTAGAATGGATGTCTAAATTTGTTAAAAATAATGGGGTGTCCACAGAATCAATAGTTGGATAATATATGTTGACAAAGATACACTCATGAACAAAACATAAGGAAGTTGTACCTTTTAGCATGTATATTATGATTCTCTATTCATGATAAAATTGTGAAAAAAGTATTAAAATTACAATTATATTCTCACAATGAGTATCTTTTTTATTTAAAAAAAAACGCTAGCTTTCAAGCGTTAATCGCTCTTCGATGGGCTTACTATAATATCGACTTTATCCAACCAGTTTTTGTAAATATTTCTGGTGGGATAAAGTCGATATTATAGTAAGCCCGTTAAAGAGCGATTAACACTTGAAAGCTAGCGTTTTTTAAATAAAAAAGATGCTCATTGTGAAAATATATTTGTAATTTTAATATTAGGATTATAACTCTTTCACTCAGGATTTTAATAAAATTTGACACACAGTGACCTTTATTGAAGATATACGAGATAACCAAGTGTGAACATTGTCTCGGTATCCTTAATAATAATAAGTTGACTGTGGACATCATTGATTTTCCACTTGAGTTTTGTCCTTAAGCAATGAGTTAATATTGGAAATGGTACTAAATGATGAATTATTGGTCTAGATTTGTACAAATAGTTTGTATAATAGCAAGTATTTGATATTTATGGGTGGTTTACTGTATTTTGTTTGTGTTTATATATTTCACTTCTAAGATACACCTATATATGAGGGTTTAATATTGACACCTTCCTTGTGTGTAGACTGAGCGGGACGTCAGTGTACGGCAGAGAGCCGTAGACCTGCTCTATGCAATGTGTGACAAGACCAACGCAGAGGAGATTGTCGGGGAGATGTTGACCTACTTGGAGACTGCTGACTACTCCATACGAGAGGAGATGGTTGGTGTTACATTTCCCCCATGTGTTACAGCTTCTTCTTGAATGTCATGTAGAGAAAATTAGGAAAGAAAAACTTCAGGAGAACACAGCAATTTATTTAAAGCCCAAGTATTTGGACAATTCTGGAATAATTAAAAACATGATGATTAGTTGATATTTATTCTGACAGTTGATGCAAAGCCATCAGCAACTTCTAATTGCACCATCAGGAGTTTGCCTTTCTTAATTTATCCATCAATTTTTCTTCTGTATTATTTTTGATTTTGTTTTTCATAAAATCTGTCCTGTTTTAATGGCAATACACTCCCCGCCCTTTCGGAATGAGATATATATAGCATAGATATGTTTCTGTACGGTGTGTAACGCACAATGCTCTGCCGCGCAGGTCTTGAAGGTGGCCATCTTGGCTGAGAAGTACGCCTCGGACTACACGTGGTACGTGGATGTTATCCTCAACCTGATCAGGATAGCCGGGGACTACGTGAGCGAAGAGGTACTGTGGCTATCTGTGTGCGCTTGCATGGTGGCGGAGCTGATGTCTCTGTGTATGTGTAGGTGTGGTACCGCGTGATCCAGATAGTCATCAACAGGGAGGACGTACAGGGCTACGCTGCCAAGACAGTGTTCGAGGCTCTCCAAGCTCCAGCCTGCCATGAGAACATGGTGAAAGTGGCCGGATACATCCTGGGAGAGTTTGGGAACCTCATCGCTGGGGATCAGAGATCCAGGTACTCTCTCTCTCTCTCTATACTCAAAATTCGAAACTATTTTAAAGGCGTAAGATTCCTTTTGAAATTAAACAATATCTACTGCCCTTACTGCAATGGGAGGGCCTGGCTCATCAGTGGTGAACCCTCCCAGCGGTTTCGCCAGTTTAATCTACCATTCACCACTGATGAGCCAGGCCCTCCCATTAATTTTTCCATGGTAGATTAAACTGGCGAAACCGCTGGGAGGGTTCACCACTGATGAGCCAGGCCCTCCCATTAATTTTTCCATTGCAGTAAGGGCAGTAGATATTGTTTAATTTCAAAAGGAATCTTACGCCTTTAAAATAGTTTCGAATCTCTCTAAACTGTTGAGTACACAATAGAACTTTAGAGGATTACCTTGGTGCAATTTGGTTTCAAGTAGTACAGGTAGAACCTGCATGAGAGGATACCTCTCTACAAAGGACAGTTTTCATTTCAAAAATTACCATTGAATAGTATTTTTTGCAGAATTTATCAACATTTAGTAATATAGTGAAACTTCTCTCCATAAGAGGACACTCTCTCAATGATACCACTTTACAAAAAACAAGTTTTCATCTCCAAAATTACCTTTTATTACCAATTAGTTGTTCTTCAAAATAAGAGGACATGTCTCTCTAAGCTGTTTATGTATCCATACAGTCCTTTGATAGAGAGGTTTAAACTGTTGTTGTGTCTGCACAGTCCTCTGATAGAGAGGTTTAAACTGTTGTTGTGTCTGCGCAGTCCTCTGATCCAGTTCCAGCTGCTCCACTCCAAGTACCACCTCTGCTCCGCCTCCACCAGGGCCCTTCTCCTCACCACCTACGTCAAGTTCATCAACCTCTTCCCTGAGATCAAGGCTGACATCCAGCAGGTACGTCCATTGTACCTTCCCTGCGCTGCCATTGCTGATTCCCTGCGCGTGAACAGATCCTCAACAGTGACAGCAACATCCGCAGTGCCGATGCAGAGCTGCAGCAGAGAACAGTGGAGTACCTCCAGCTCAGTAAAGTCACCACTGTGGAAGTCTTGGTGAGTGAACTTCATAGGGAATCTTTCATTGTGTGTGTGTAAAAGTGTCTTTTTCACATAAAATACATTACTGAAAAACAATAGAAAAATAATAATAAAAAGGTCATTTGTGGATGGCTTATCTTGTTTATCAAGAAATTGGGTTGGCCAAATATCAGGGAACAGGTTAAATCAATGAATAGTTGATTTCTGTTCCACCAGATGGCGCTCTGCCTTCTGAAAAGTACATGTGCTCCTGGTCAGAATATGCCTTTTTTATTTTTAATATATAATACTGCACATAATATTCAACAAGTCTTTTATTGGGTGGGGACCTATGCCCTACACAGTATTCATTGTTGTTTCTTATCCCCTTTGGGTAAAGATTACACAAATTCCATGAGTTCATGATCTGAGGTATAGGAGTGCAGCTTTCATTGATCATGGCACCATTATCCAGGCACACTTTGAAAGTCTGACTTTGCCTGTAGTTTGTGATTCGTCCATTAGCATAATTGTTCAGAAAAGATTAGTTATTTACAGGTGATCTTTCATTTACATATCTCTTTTCTTGTTCAACTCTGTAAAAACAAAAGTATTGAAACCCCTCCTCCTTTTTTTTTTTTTAATTGTAAATTAATGGATATATAAAGTAATAAAACGACATTTGAAATTATCCAGCATGAGTTTCTTTTCAACGAAAAATCAAAATTTATTTTTAGGAGAAATAATTATTTCTTACCTTAGGGATGAGATATGAAAGGATGAATTGTGAAGAGTAATGATAAACGGAAAAATAAAAGTGTCCAGGGATGGGAATCAAACCCACAGTGTTCCGCTTACCAGGCAGATGCCATGAAAAGAAACTCATGCAGGATAATTTCTCTCAAATGTCGTTTTACAATCACAAGCCGCATTATATTGTATTATAAAGTATTAAGACCAAATCTATAATAAATAAATAGTGTGTGACATTTCAGTAACAGCATTGTCACCATCATCAGACAAAAGTACTGATTGTATTTGACTGTATTTTGTCTAAAGATGGTAACAACCCTTTAACAGAAACATTACATTCTATTTATTTATTTGGTATTATTATCTTGTGTTTCTAATCTATAATCCAAATTGTGTGCCTTATCGTATTTATGTGTTATTACAAAAATAAATAATTTGTTTGATAATGGTATCAACAATATTACCAAAAATGCAACGCACTTTATTGACTTATTCAAATTTTTTTTTTTTTTTTTGCTTATCCCTAGTACACGTGGTACAGGCCATGATAATCATGGTGGGTAGTTAGCGACTGCTTTTACTGTAAGTGCACCACATGTCTACACATGTGAAAAGCAGTTCGACTTTGCACTTACAAATGCCAGAGCCCCGTTTGGTTACTTGCACTCGCTGGTGGGGTTGGACTTTTGCAAGAATCGGGGGCCATTGGAGCATTTTTTTTTAAACAGAAAAAAGTGCCCAATGCGGGAATCGAACCCGGGTCCTAGTGGTCGAACCCCAAACGGTTTACCCAGCCTTCCACCCACACTTATTCAAATTGTTACCATATGTTTCTCTCAAACCTAGAACCCAACTAATGTAAGATGACAATGTGCCCCAGGCCACTGTGCTGGAAGAGATGCCCCCCTTCCCTGAGAGGGAGTCCTCCATTCTGGCCATCCTGAAGAAGAAGAAGCCGGGAGTGACGGAGGGAGTGAGCAAGGATCACCGGCCCTCAGCCAACAACCTCACCATGGAGGATGTGGTGAGTCCAGGCTCTGTCCATGTTTGCTGTTTTTCTCACTGAAAATCTACACATCTTGTAAGCTTTCTGTCTGAAGGCCTGTCTACATTTTTTGGCTTTTCTCTCTGACAATCTACCCACCTTGTAAGCTTTCTGTCTGATAGTCTGTCCACATTTTTCTAACTGAAAATGTACCCACCTTGTAAGTTCATTCTATTTCTTTGAATGCTCTAATCTTGCCTTTCTAAAGGGCTTTTCCATGCTTTAGGCTTCTGCTGTTTTTCTCACTAAAGATCTATCCACCTTATATATTTCTTTATTTGCCCTAATCTTGCCTACATTTTCAGCTCCTCCCATCTTTACCCTCTATGTTATCCACCTACAGTAGAACCAATTTCCGATAACCTAAATAACAAGACACACACACAAAAACCTTTATTAATACACACAGGTCTTACAGAGGATTCTCCTTGGGGTTACAAGACGGAGAAACCCATGAAAGTGGGAAATATACAAAGGGGTAAAAATGGAGAAAGATTATGTACACATGGTAAATATATACTGATTATTATTTGAATAATCCTATGGAAAGTAAGAATATGGATTTGGGATTTTTTTTTTTTTTTTTTAAATATGGGTGGGAGAAGTGGAGAGTGAAAAGAGGAAAGAAAACAGGTATTTACATATGGAACATACATATAATGGAACAAGTCAATTTAAGCTCTTCTGTGCTCACACAGCACAGGCGGACCATGGCTTTTTTCAATAACAAGGATACTTTCAGTCCCTTTTGGAGTTGGTCTTTCATTAGAGGTTGAATTATTACTTGTAAGTCATTTTTGATATCCCCCAATGCTTGTTTGATAATTTGTAACATGCTTTGTATTTATTTTATGTAAAATATTTAATTATTCTCTGATTTTTCTTCATAATTAGGTAGTCGACAACACTGTATTTTCTTTCTCTAATTTTTCCATAAGTTTTTTGTTGTTGTTGTTGTTTATACATTATGATTAGCCTTGTTGTGAATTGACTTAAATATTCGCAAGGTAATAAGACCAAATCCAAATAAATATACATTCAGTACCTTTGTCTGAAGATGGTAACAACGCTGTTACTGAAACGTCACACACTATTTATTTGGATTTGGTCTTATTATCTTGTGTTTATAATCTACAATCCAAATTGTGCCTCATCAATGTGAAAATGGTAATTTTGACAATGAAAACTGTTCTTTGTAGGGAGGTATTCTCTTACTGGAGAGTTGCTAAATTGTGAAAATGGTAATTTTGACAATGAAAACTGTTCTTTGTAGGGAGGTGTTCTCTTACCTCTCGATAAAGTGAACATTTTTTCCCGGTCCCTTGAAAAATACTCGATAAGTTGAATAAAATCAATATTAATTGGTTCCCTCGGTAATTGGAAGTTAAAGGAATAGTATCTTGCCTTGGAATTGTATCATTATTCTTGTATGGACGTACCCGGCTTCGCCCGGGTTTTACCCGAGTAAAGGTTTGTCTAACGAATCTCTCGATAAAGTGAACATTTTTTCCCGGTCCCTTGAAAAATACTCGATAAGTTGAATAAAATCAATATTAATTGGTTCCCTCGGTAATTGGAAGTTAAAGGAATAGTATCTTGCCTTGGAATTGTATCATTATTCTTGTCTCAAATAAATTGCCGTGTCATCCTGAATTTTGTCTCTCCTAATTTTCTACATTACAAAATCATCGTATCATCATGATAATATTTAGAGCAGATTGTTGAATTATAACAGATAAATTAGAATATTTATCTTGAGATTATTTTCAGGCGAAAAGTTATTTCAAAAATTTTATTTGCTAGAAACCTTCCCAGTACTATACTAAATAACTTCCCAAAGTTTCATGGCGTTCCAATGAGTGGTTTGGTCAGGCATAAAGGACACACACACACACTTACATTCATTTTTATATATATAGATAATTCAAATTGTGTCTTATCACGAATTAAATATTAAAACACAAAGTAGTGTAGTCACAATATTTCTTATTTATAAACAGGAAATGCTACACAAAGTGTATGGGTGGTTTAACACCACTATCTTGCCCCACTCACCATGTTGGAAGCTCCGCCCATTCTCACCAGAGGGTGTGTAGAAGTCTCCGCCCCCCACGCCCAACAACACTGTCGACCTCCTGGGGATCTCCACCAGTCCCGCTCCTCCTCCCTCTTCTGCCAGCCTCCTGGTGGATGTCTTCGGGGACCTCCCCAACAACACTACCGCACCCCCCACCACCACCACAGCTGCCACTCCGCCTTCTGTCGCCCCTAACTCCCTGGGGGGCACCCCCATCCCTGGTGGGATTATCGTCAGCAACGAAGACAGCCTCAAGAAGTGAGTTGGTTGAGCCCCAGTTCCCTTTCCCCCAACTTGGCTACTGATTGCTGGCTTCTTCCTTTAGGATTCTCTCTGCATAGTTCTAGTGGAAACTTTTGACCTGTTTGGCACTATGGCTAACTTTATGCGAGGCATTCCTAATTCTCCAGACATTTTTTTTTAAACAGTTTTCAAATTAAAAAAAAAACTTCTCTGGCTTAAAGTTAAGAACTAGGAAATGCTGGCAGCTAGGTAATAGAACCCCTGTGAGACAACACCTCGCTACAAAGGACAGTTTTCATCACCAAAATTACTACTTATACTATATAGCAGCTCTTTGCTAAGAAGACACCTCTCTCCCTAGTGGACACTTTGACTCTGAAACTAGATGTTGTCCTGTACAGAGAGGTAGTTCTACTGTATTCAATTTCTGAACAATATTGAAACGTAGAAAATTAGGGATGACAAATTTCAGGATAACACAGCAATTTATTTAAGGCACAAATTGAAATTGATAAAATATAAGGAAGCAATGAGGGAAGTTTCTGCAGAGTAATAAAATACATTAAAATTAATAATCTGTACTTAAAATAATTTTTTTTGCTTATCCTAGTACACGTGGTACAGGCCATGATAATCATGGTGGGTAATTAGTGACTGCTTTTTACTGTAAGTGCACCACATGTCTGCACATGTGAAAAGGAATTCGACTTTGCTCTTACAAATAAATATACAATAAAATAATAAATACTTTAATTAAAAAGGCAAATATTGGATCAAAATATCATTTATCAATTATTTATAAAACACATTAAATATGTTATAACACCTTGATAAAGGTTGGCGTTCAGCCAACTGAAATATTGGTAAAATAAATGATATTTTGATCCAATATATGACTTTTTAATTAAAGATTTATTTATGGATTTCTCTATTCTTCATCGCAGTAAGAACAGTAGAAGTTTGTATTATGTATAAAAGAAACATTCATGCTTTTAAATCCTTTCATTTTATATGTATAAATGGCGCGTTATTGCTTTGTGTTAATATTATTCTTCTTTTGCTGAGGAAATGGACTATTGAGGTTTGTGCTGAGGTGACCAGTTGGAATGTCCTCTGTGCAGGTTCTTGATGAAGAACAACGGGGTGCTGTTTGAGAACGATCTCCTCCAGATTGGAGTGAAGTCGGAGTACAGGCGCAACCTGGGCCGAGTAAGCCTCTTCTACGGCAACAAGACCAGCTTCCAGTTCCACTCCTTCACCCCTTCCTTGTCCTGTCTCGGGGACCTCGCCACCAGTATCCTTCTTGTCACATCATGGCCGTCCATCCGTACAGAACTGTTTGGTTCTTGCGCGGTGACGGGTTTTTATCATTTACCTTTGGTTTGTAAGGAGATTGTTTTTAAAAGAATTTTGACAGTCATTATAGATGGAAAGCAGGAATAATAACAACAAGTTTATTAAGACCTTTTGGTCTTAGATTCTCAGAGCAAAAATGTGTAGGGTATATGTAGGAATAACAGTAATAGTACCAGTAATAGGTAATGTCTTTTCTTTCTTATCTCCACTCAATCATATCAGGGTGTCAAGCTTGTAAAGCTTGAGACTTTTGATGGTGTCTGTTAGGGATGAGTAGAGCACATCAATGGATGAGTTAATACAGTCAATAATGTGTTCTGGGGTTGCAGGTTGACACTTAGTTGTTGTTGTTGTTTCTTATCCCCTTGTGTAAAGATTGCACGAATTCCATGATCTCATGGAATGGGGTGTAGGGGTGCAGCTTTCGTTGATCATGGCACCATGGTCCAGGCACACTTTGGTGAAAGTCTGACTTTGCCTGTAGTTTGAGGCCGTTCCTAACATGGAAGCAGACGCCTTTGCTGCAGACTCTAACATGAGTACAGACGCAGCTCCTCCGTATCCCTGGAGTGGGACCCTTGCTGAGGTCCATCAACCGGGTCAGTTGAAGTCAGGATTTTTAAAGAGGTCTACTCCTCTTTTAACAATGCAGCTGTTGGTCCGCAACTGCTTATTCTGCTTGTTTCGCAGCTGGCCTTCATATCTGAAGGTCGTTCCCCTATCCGCCACCTGGGGACGCGCCCTATAGCAGTCAGCTCTGACACTTAGTACATAGTGGGAGAACCCTGCAACCATCCTGGAAAGACATTATCCTTAGATGACCAGACTTAAGTCTGGAAAATAGGCAATGTAATTTACAGTGTATCAATTGAAGGAGGGAATAATAAAATATTGGGAAGGCATCTATCACACACCACCTATGTAAAAGTGTTGAGTCTGGAATGTGTTTCCCTGACTCCATGTCCTCAGAGCTGAGTGTCCAAGTGAAGCCTGTGGAGCCACTGGTGGAAGCCGGAGCCCAGGTCCAACAGCAGCTGAACTTGGAGTGTCTGGATGACTTCAAGGACCTGCCCAGTCTCACAGTCCAGTTTATGTGAGTTTCTGTTTTTTTTTGCTTATCCCTAGTACACGTGGTACAGGCCATGATAATCATGGTGGGTAGTTAGCGACTGCTTTTTACTGTAAGCGCACCACATATCTACACATGTGAAAAGCAGTTCGACTTTGCACTTACAAATGCCAGAGCCCCGTTTGGTTACTTGCACTCGCTGGTGGGGTTGGACTTTTGCAAGAATCAGGGGCCATTGGAACATTTTTTTTTTTTTTTTTAAACAGAAAAAAGTGTCCAATGCGGGAATCGAACCCGGGTCCTAGTGTTCGAAAACCAAACGGTTTAACCAGCCTTCCACCGACCCCCGTAGTTTCTGTTGTCGTATGGACAAATATATGGCTACATCTAGTTCTTGATGTTTCAATGACTCGATACCCACTCTCCTCAGGAGAAAGATTATTTCTGAATTCTATCTTTTACTTATATATGTACGCTATATTACCTAAAATACATGACATTTTATATGTCTTCTTCTTCTTTCTTATCTCCACTCAATCATTCATGACTGGGTGAAGTAGAATGCCTTTGTCATTAAGACTGGGAGCACTACTCAGTGGCAGGCCGACTTAGCTCCAAAAGAAATGGCCGCCTCTGACATGAGGAACAGACGCCATGTACAGCGGCTCCTAACATGGAGTACAAACGCTGCTCATCCTGTATCCCTGGATTAGGAGCCCTTACAGGGTACTATCAGCCGGGCCAGCTGAACCCAGGTTTTTTAGTGAGCTTGTTAAAACTGGGAGCACTACTCAGTGGCAAGCCAACTTAGCTCCAAAAGAAATGGCCGCCTCGGACATGAGGAACAGACGCCATGTACAGCGGCTCCTAACATGGAGTACAAACACTGCTCATCCTGTATCCCTGGATTAGGAGCCCTTACAGGGTACTATCAGCCGGGCCAGCTGAACCCAGGTTTTTTAGTGAGCTTGTTACTGCTCCCCCTTCTCCTTTTTCATCCGGGCTTGGGACCGGCAAAGGCGGAGTTATATGTATTTTAGGTAATTGCGTACATATATAAGTAGAAGATAGGATTTTCAGTGACTAACTAGTTACTCTCCTCAAGGGAATGATTTTCCTGAATAGAGTCACTAAAACCTTGAGAACTAAATTAAAGTTAATGTCTATTTTTTCCAAAAAATACTTCCAGCCAACAAATGGTCTTCAAAACTGATGTTTTTTTCTTATCCCCTTATTCGAAGATTACACAAATTTCATGAGTCCATGATCCTGTTTGATGAACAGTGCCCTCTCCCAAAGGTCCTGTTTAGTACATCTAATGGCACTCTGGTTGTTGTTAGGGTTCAACCACTCCCAGTCAGACTCTTGGTGACTTTATAGATATATCTTCTCCCTATAGCTATCTCAACAGTGATTGGTACAGAGGTGGTTTGACAATTCTTACTGTTGGACAAATATAGACTCGGGGATAAGTGAGTTGTACCTATTTAGTATGTGTGGGATGGTTGCGTGATGTGTTGGTGTGGCTTGTAGAAAGGCCGCTGATAAAATTATAATTAAAATTAATTTATTTAAAGCCAGAAATATATAAAGAGAAAAGAAGTAACGGCCGTTGGAGCAGGCCTTGTTGTTTACCGCGCGTGCCAGATCAAGTGTCGGAAGACGCCAGTCGCTAGAAAGTTCCGGATGACGCATGCGTAGTGACGTGTTCTCCTAGCACGTGCTTGCCGAGGCATAGTGGGGCCGCCATTCTTCTGCCCGTATGTGCTTTGAAGCTTTGTCCCAGTTCGCGCTCGCTGAAGCAAAGTGCGGTCGCTACATATGTGTATATCCCCTCTTGGCAGAGCCTACTGCTGCAGGGCGTGTGCCTCAGTAGGGGGAACTACCTTCAGATTTGAAGGCTAGCTGTGAAACAAGCAGAATAACTCTGACAAATAGGCTGTCACAGCCCAGCATTGTTAGAAAGTGAGTTCAACTGACCTGATTGATAGATTTGAGTAAGGGTTTCAGAGAAGTGTTGAATCAGTACTCATGTTAGAGTCGGCAGCAAAGGCTTCCATGTTAGGAACGGCCTCAAATTACAGGCAAAATCACTTTCACCAAAATGTACCTGGATCATGTGATCAGCAAAAACTGCACCCCTACATCCCATTCCATGGTATCATGAAATTTGTGTAATATTTGCAAAAGGGGAGCTAAGAAACAACAGCAGAATGTATATCGGGATTCAGACAATAACTCTGAACTATATTTGATACACATTGACCCCTTTATTGAAGACACAGATAACAAAGCAGAATGTATATCGGGATTCAGACAATAACTCTGAAATATATATTTGATGCACATTGACCTTTATTGAAGACACAGATAACAAAGCAGAATGTATATCGGGATTCAGACAATAACTCTGAACTATATTTGATACACATTGACCCCTTTATTGAAGACACAGATAACAAAGCAGAATGTATATCGGGATTCAGACAATAACTCTGAACTATATTTGATACACATTGACCTTTATTGAAGACACAGATAACAAAGCAGAATGTATATCGGGATTCAGACAATAACTGAACTATATTTGATACACATTGACCTTTATTGAAGACACAGATAACAAAGCAGAATGTATATCGGGATTCAGACAATAACTCTGAAATATATTTGATACACATTGACCTTTATTGAAGACACAGATAACAAAGCAGAATGTATATCGGGATTCAGACAATAACTCTGAAATATATTTGATACACATTGACCTTTATTGAAGACACAGATAACAAAGCAGAATGTATATCGGGATTCAGACAATAACTCTGAAATATATTTGATACACATTGACCTTTATTGAAGACACAGATAACAAAGCAGAATGTATATCGGGATTCAGACAATAACTCTGAAATATATTTGATACACATTGACCTTTATTGAAGACACAGATAACAAAGCAGAATGTATATCGGGATTCAGACAATAACTCTGAAATATATTTGATACACATTGACCTTTATTGAAGACACAGAAGTGGGAACTAAATCGCCTCAGTCTCCTTCAAAAAAAAAAAAAACATAGATGACCAGTGGTTTTCCAATTCTTTTAAGATTTATTCATGAATGTATAGGCTCCTTTGTCTTTTTGTGGTGATATCCTCCATGAATAAGGCTACTGGAGTCCACATGTAGAGGTGTCTGTGGTGCAGGTATTGCGGAGCCCAACAGAAACTCAACCTCACCTTTCCCCTCTACATCAACAAGTTCTTTGAACCCACCTCCATGAACTCCGAGTCCTTCTTCACCCGCTGGAAACATCTTAACAGGTCAGTTCCCTCCAGTCCATGGTGTGTGTGGTAGCATTGACACTACACTACATAAGACCTAATCCAAATAAATTATAAAATAATAATTTTTTTTTTGCTTATATTTAGTACTCATGATACAGGCCATGATAATCATGGTGGGTAGAAGTAGGCAACTGCTTTTACTGTAAGTGCACCACATGTCTACACATGTGCCAGAGCTCCGTTTGGTTACTTGTACGTAGAATGGTTGCAAGGTTTTCCCACTATGTACTAAGTGCAATTCTCAGCCTGCAACCCCAAGACATTGACTGTATTGACTCATCCATTGATGAGCTCTACTCTTCCCTGGCAGACACCATCAAAAATCTCAAGCTTTACAAGCTTGATACCTTAGTGTGATTGAGTGGAGATAAGAAAGAAGAAGAGCTTGTAAAGCTTGAGATTTTTGATGGTGTCTGCAGGGGAAGAGTAGAGCTCATCAATGGATGAGTCAATACAGTCAATAATATGTCTTGGGGTTGCAGGCTGAGAATTGCACTTAGTACATAGTGGGAAAACCTTGCAACCATTTTTTTTTTTGCTTATATTTAGTACTTATGATACAGGCCATGATAATCATGGTGGGTAGAAGTAGGCTTTTACTGTAAGTGCACCACATGTCTACACATGTGCCAGAGCTCCATTTGGTTACTTATACTCGCTGGTGGAGTTGGACTTTTGCTAGAATTGGGGGTCATTGGTGCATTTTTTTTTTAATATATATATAAATCAGGAAAAAATGTCCAATGTGGGGATTAAACCCGGGTCGTAGTGAGCGATCCGCTCCAAAACAATGGTTACAACAACCAAAAAGCGAGTGGGGGGGGGGCTAAGACAAAGTGTCTCGCGTAGTGGCGGCGCCATCGTAGCCACGTGATCGTAGCCAACCAATAGGAGAGCGCCATTCCAACAAAAAAAAAGCAAACAGTGACAGAGATGACGCTTGTAACTGTATGATATCATGGTGGGATGTAATGGCGCAGCTAAAACTCGCAGTTGTGTTACAGCCCGTCACAAGAATGCCAGAAGATCTTCAAGGCCAAGCACGCCATGGAGACGGAGGGGGTCAAGACACGCCTGATTGGGTTCGGCATGCAGCTGCTGGAGAAGATCGACCCCAACCCTGAGAACTATGTCTGTGCGGCCATTTTGCACACCTCCACCTTGCAGATTGGCTGTCTGCTACGGCTGGAACCCAACAAGGCTGCTCAGGTCTGTTGTTTGTTCTCTTCTCGTGCGAATGTTGTTTCTTACTACACTCATCTGGAACAGTCATGATAATCATTGTTGTTGTTTCTTATTCCATTGTGTAAAGATTACATGAATTCCATGAGTTCATGCTCCTCGAGCTGTTTTATGATAAGCAGCAGCCTCTCCCAAAGGTCCTGTTTAGTACATCTAATGCAAGCCAAAATATGTTCTGGAGCTGCAGGTGCCAAGCTACATTTTGGGCAAGTGGGGTAGATTTTGTTATCATTTTCTATGGATGGTTGATATGCGTTCTGGAAAGATGAAAGACATATCTGAGGAAATAATCAAAGCTAAAGATTCTGCCAAACGGTAACCTGGTGCAAAAATACAATGTACCCAAACCTAAACCTGCTGAGTGATGATGATACTCGAATTATTATTCAATGAGGTGATAAAATGTTAGTTAAATGAAAATTGATAAGTTGATGGACGAATTCCATGAGTCCATGCTCCTCAAGCTGTTTTATGATAAGCAGTGGCCTCTCACAAAGGTCCTGTTTAGTGCATCTAATACAAGGCAAAATGTGTTCTGGAGCTGCAGGTGCCAAGCTACATTTTGGGCAAGTGGAGTAGATTTTGTTGTTATTTTCTATCCTCAATGACTACGATAATCATGGAGATGAGGATTTCACTGAGAGTGTATAACACATGTCTATGCATCAGTTCAATCTTTATACCTACATGACAGCATTGTTTGATGGTAGCTTGTATATTGGAACAATAACTCTGAAAGATATTACAGTGACCTTTATTGAAGACACACAACATAACCAGGTGTAAACAAAATTGCTTCTGTCTACTTCAAGAAAAAATAGACATTATGACTTTCCACTACCTTAAGTTTTGTCCATGAGTGTACTTTAAAAAAACCCCATAGAAGTAGTTCTTTAATTCAAAATCATGCCAATTGCTAAATTAGAAAGTTGTGTTGTTGTTGTTGTTTCTTATCGCCTTGTGTAAAGATTACCCAAATTCCATGAATTCATGCTTCTCAAGCTGTTTTAAGATGCACAGCAGCCTCTTCAACAAGTTTTGGTGCAGTACTTGATCAGGTATTAAAAACAGTCTTTGATTTCCAGACTTAAGTCTGGTCATCTACGGACAATGACTTTCCAGAATGGTTGCAAGGTTTTCCCACTATGTACTAAGTGTCAACCTGCAACCTCCAAAACACATAGACTGTATTGACTCATCCATTAATGAGCTCTACTAATCCCCAGCAGACACCATCAACAAACTACAATCTTGATATCCTCTTCTCCTTTCTTATCTCCACTCAACAATCATATCAGGATATCAAGCTTGTAGAACTTGTTGATGGTGTCTGCTGGGGATGTGTAGAGCTCATTAATGGATGAGTCAATACAGTCAATGATGTGTTTTGGGGTTGAGCTTGATATCCTAATATTATTGAGTGGAGCTAAGAAAGAAGACACATCCCCAGTTCTATTCTTCCCCGGCAGACACCATCAACAAGCTTTATAAGTTGGATACTTTAATATGATTAAATGGAGCTAAGAAAGAAGACACATCCCCAGTTCTATTCTTCCCCGGCAGACACCATCAACAAGCTTTACAAGCTTGATACCTTAATATGATTGAGTGGAGCTAAGAAAGAAGACACATCCCCAGCTCTACTCTTCCCCGGCAGACACCATCAACAAGCTTGATACCTTAATATGATTGAGTGGAGATAAGAAAGAAGACACATCCCCAGCTCTACTCTTCCCCGGCAGACACCATCAACAAGCTTGATACCTTAATATGATTGAGTGGAGATAAGAAAGAAGACACATCCCCAGCTCTACTCTTCCCTGGCAGACACCACCAACAAGCTTGATACTTTACCTTAATATGATTGAGTGGAGATAAGAAAGAAGACATATCCCCAGCTCTACTCTTCCCTGGCAGACACCACCAACAAGCTTGATACTTTACCTTAATATGATTGAGTGGAGATAAGAAAGAAGACACATCCCCAGCTCTACTCTTCCCCGGCAGACACCATCAACAAGCTTGATACCTTAATATGATTGAGTGGAGATAAGAAAGAAGAAGGTATTAACACTTGGTGTGTTGTGTGTGGGCAGATGTACCGTCTGACAGTGAGAACCAGCAAGGAAACAGTGTCACAGCAACTGGCCGAACTTCTCCATGACCAGTTCTAGAACTCCCCTCTCCTCCTCCTCTAACTCCTTCCTTTCTCTGTGTACATTATTATTAAATTGTTGGGTTTTTTTTTTTTTTTTAGCTCCGTCTCGACCTGCTGATACCACAATGGCAGCCGGGGACCCCACATTCCACACCCCCTCCCCTCTAGATGATGATTGACCCAGCAATAAACTATGATGGTCACAAAGCAAATACTCTGTTTTTTTTGTTTTTCATTTTTTCTATGAGATTGGTTCTTTCTTTTCTTGCCAATATCCATTCTTTGTTAGATGTGTTGTAAATGTTTTATTATTTTTATATATCAATACAGTATAGAACCTACATGTAAAGGACAACACCTAATTAAATGTCATTTAGAGATAAGTATCCTCTTATTGGAGAGCTACTAAATAATAATAATGGTAATTTTGCAAATGAAAACTGTCTTTTGTAGAGAGGTGTTCTCTAACACAGGTGTTCTTTCATGGAGGTTCTACTGTATATATTTGTTTCAAATAAAAAAAAAATTTTTTTCTTCTAATTTATAAAATTGTTTATCTTTTTTTCTTTTCCATCTTTTTTTTTTTTTTTCTCTTAGAAATGACAAGTGTGTAGAAATTTCTTTGTTGGATTGGATGATGATACATGTTTCCCCTAACATGTGTTGGAATGTTGGTTTAAAATTGTTAGATTCACACCCATTGGTTCAAATTATTTGGTAAGCACTACATAGTGATTGGTCGATTCATTGTTTTGTTTTTTTAATATGTTTTTTTTTTTCAACCAAATGGTGTAGTAATTTATTTATTAGACTAAAAAAAAAATTTCTCACTTTTTTTCCCTTTTCTCTTCTTTTTTTTTCCCCCACTAGTCCATCTTTATATATTTTTTTAAATTTTACATTATATATTAAATGTTTTTTTTTTTTTTGTTCCATTTTTAAAAAAATTATATTTTTCTCGAAGTATTTTTCCTTCCTTTTATATATATATATATTTGTTTATTTGTGAAAGAAAAGTAATATTTTCTTGTTCCTTATCATTATCATCTGGTAGATGACTGTATGTAAATGTTTTATTTTTCGATTTGCATAACCTACCTACACAAGGAACTACATATATATATATAGTGAGATATATTATTATAAAAAGAGACAGTGTTGGATGTAGCTGTTATTTGAAACAAACAAACAAAAAAAACTTTTTTTTAATTAATTATTCACAGAGAGAAAGAAATGACTGTGTTTATAAAAATTTTAATAGGACATATGTAACTTTTTTTTTTTTTTCCCTCAACATTGTTTTCCCTCTTGATCATTTCTCTCCTATCTTTTTTTTTTTTTTTTCATTAGTGTTGGAACAAACAGAAATGGAATAATTGAGTAAATAAAATATAACAAAATTTTTATGTTAATAAAATGGGAATAATTGATCAAGTGTGTGTGTGTTGTCTTGTGGCTTTAAAAAAAAAAAAGATTCAACAGTGTTGTCAATTAATAAAAATTTGTTTGTTGTATTCAGTGATTGTCTTTTTTTTTTTTTTTTTTCAAAGTGTAAAATTAGGATGTGTTGTGAAAATTTTAAGTATTACATTAAATTCATGCGCAAAAACACTAAACTCGTTATGTCGTAAAGATAGAGGCTGCCTGGCCGACATTCATAGTTCTTGAAAATTAAATTCTTCAGCCAGTGAATCTTTTTATTAACTCGACTTTTATTTATTGTCTAGTAAATAGAGAAAAAGGTACTAAATGCAGGATTCGATCCCGGGTTGTAGCTGTTAAAAACCAAATTTGGTCTTGTTACCTTATGTCACTAAACGAGAGTGTAAACATTGGTATTTAACAGATGTGCGTGTGTGGATAAGGCTAGTTTTGGCTCTGAACCTATCTGATCACTTACAAAAATTGGGGGTCGAGGGAAGGCTGGTTAAACCGTTTGGTTTTCAACCACTACGACCCGGGTTCGATTCCTGCATTGGACACTTTTTTTCTGTTTAAAAAAAAAAAAAAAAATTTAATGCTCCAATGGCCCCCCGATTCTTGCAAAAGTCCAACCCCACCAGCGAGTGCAAGTAACCAAACGGGGCTCTGGCACATTTGTAAGTGCAAAGTCGAACTGCTTTCACATGTGTAGACATGTGGTGTGCTTACAGTAAAAAGCAGTCGCTAACTACCCACCATGATTATCATGGCCTGTACCACGTGTACTAGGGATAGGTAAAAAAAAACTTACAAAATTCAATATAACTACGGGGGTCGGTGGAAGGCTGGTTAAACTGTTTGGTTTTCAACCACTACGACCCGAGTTCGATTCCTGCATTGAACACTTTTTTTCTGTTTAAAAACAAATTTTTTCAAATGCTCCAATGGCCCCCCGATTCTTGCAAAAGTCCAACCCCACCAGCGAGTGCAAGTAACCTAACGGGGCTCTGGCACATTTGTAAGTGCGAAGTCGAACTGCTTTCACATGTGTAGACATGTGGTGCGCTTACAGTAAAAGAGCAGTCGCTAACTACCCACCATGGTTATTATGGCCTGTACCACGTGTACTAGGGATAAGTTAAAAAAAAAAACTTACAAAAATCAATATAACTTCAATATCAAAGAATAAAAATTCTTCAAAAAGCATTTTCTGTTTTATCTACTCAGTTACTAATCATTCTCTGAATACTGAATTTTTTAAATTCCTTCTTTTTTAAAACTTTTTTCGCAGGTATATAAAATCAATGTCACATCTCTTATCAAAACTAAAACACCATTTATTGACTGTTGCTGCAAACTTCATTTTGATAGATCAACAATGTTCTCTTGGCAAAATTTCCATCTAATATTTCAGCCATAGATTTTGTCTAGACACTTTGCCAGCTAAACACCTCTTTGGCAGATTTTTAAGATTCCATTAGATCCCATGTGGATCTCATGGAATAAAGTGCCCTAGACTGACAAGGGCCATTAGCCAGAAACCATGGTCTCTAGGTGGACGCTTCTCAGTTTGCCAAAGCTGGTGTTGTGGCTTTGTCACCGACCTGAGACCACTAGTTTGCCGTTACAGTCAATCGATGGCATCTATTTTGATGGGAGAGGTAACCTTTATTTGTATGTACAGGGTGTACCAGGTAAATTGGGACTAACTTTGACAGTCCATAAAACAAAAACTACTTGAGATTAAAAACTTGTTTTTTTTTCATTACGTAGCCATATTCATGTAAAATGCAACAGTACATGTGTGGACAGTGTAGTGATGAAGAGTAACCGAGAATTTGAAAATCGAGCTGCCATCATCGTTGCTCTGCTCGCCGGAAGGAGCCCCAAAGAGATAGTGGATTTTCTTAAGTTGCCCAAAACCACTATTTATCGTGTCAAGAAGCAGTTTGATGAGGCCGACAGTAACAAAGAGGGGATAGCTACAAGGAAAAAGCACTCACGTCGATCGGACAGGGTAAGAGGTGAAGAATTTGTCAAAAATGTCAAGGAGAAGATTGATGGAAACCCTGGGAAGAGCATGAGGGCCATAGCCAAGGAAATGGACGTTGGCTCTATGACAATTGTCAGAACTATCCATGAGGACCTTGGTCTCAAGTCTTATGCCCTTCGGAAAGGTCAGTTGCTGACTGAGAATATGAAGAATAACAGAAAAGGAAAGGCTGCTGCCCTCCTCAACAACCTGAAACACGACTCTTTTGGCATGCTAAGGTTCTTCTCTGACGAAAAGAACTTTGACGTGGACCAAAAGGTAAATCCCAGGAATGATCGCTGGATCTGTAAAGACCCCTCAGAGATACCTGTCGTGATGCACACGAAATTTCCTGCCTCCGTAATGGTCCTTGGCGTTATCAGCAGTGAAGGTGATGTCATGCCTCCCCATTTCTTTGAGAAGGGCCTTAGGATGAACGCTGACACCTACATCAATGTTCTGGAGACCGTTGTGAAGCCTTGGATGGACATGGTGGCCGCAGGAAGGAAGTATGTCTTCCAACAGGACTCAGCTCCAGCCCATAAGGCAAAAAAGACACAATCGTGGCTGACACTTAACGTCCCTAGTCACTGGGGTCCTGATATTTGGCCCCCTAATTCTCCAGATTGCAATCCCCTCGACTACTATGTATGGGGCGTTGTTGAGAGAGATGTCAACAAAGCTCCTCATACCACCATCCAGTCTGTCAAGAAAGCAGTTCACATGGTGATGACCCAAATGGACAAGGTCATCGTCGCCAAGGCCTGTGCTTCATTCCGCACTCGCCTCGAGACTGTTGTAGCTAATAATGGAAACTACATTGAATAAATAAAAACTATATCCTTTTATCTACTACTGTGTCAAATTTCATTCGGATATTTTAATTTTTACTTGCAAAAAATTTCAGTTAAAATACCATTGTTGAAATTCCCAATTTACCTGGTACACCCTGTATATACAGTAGAACCTCCCTGTAAAAGACAACACCTAATTACAGAGCCAAGTGTCCTCTTACCAGAGAGTTTCTTAGTAAAAATTGTAATTTTGTAAATGGAAACTGTTCTATATAGAGAGGTGTCCTCTCATGGAGGTTCAACTGTATAATTAACCCAAGTTCTCTGAGTGTTCAAAAACTATCTCTAACTTTTACATGGGGGGTGGGTGAGCCTAGAAGTGTATTAAGAACTTTATCCTGTTCAAGGAAGGGGTCTAGAAAAACAGCCACTTCTAAGCTTTATTAAAGTTTTATCGTATATGTATATACAAAACTTAAGGAAGTGATAAGTCTGCTGTCTCCCCTCATCTATTTTTGAAGGAGACAGAGGCATCCACATTTTGTTATCTCATGTATCTTCAATAAAGGTCACTGTAATATCTTTCAGAGTTATTGTCTGAATCTCGATATACATGGTAAAAGGTACAACTTCCTTAAGTTTTGTGTTTTTTCTTCTCCCATGAAAGACCACTCAAAAAACACAGCAACCACTGGTCTCTCATAAGAGACTCAATCTTATGATAATGAGGTGTTTTACATTATCATTTATGTAGCCTATATAGGTTTAATAAGTAAACCAGGGGGGGTCGGTGGAAGGCTGGTTAAACCGTTTGGTTTACGACCACTACGACCCGGGTTCAATCCCCGCATTGGACACTTTTTTCTGTTTAAAAAAAAAAAAATGCTCCAATGGCCCCCCGATTCTTGCAAAAGTCCAACCCCACCAGCGAGTGCAAGTAACCAAACGGGGCTCTGGCACATTTGTAAGTGCAAAGTCGAACTGCTTTCACATGTGTAGACATGTGGTGCCCTTACAGAAAAAAGCAGTCGCTAACTACCCACCATGATTATCATGGCCTGTACCACGTATTCTAGGGATAAGCAAAAAAAATGTATGTAGCCTACATAGGTTTAATAACCTATATTTTGTAGGTTGGCTCTATAATATAGTTTAAAATGATTTACTTCAACCTTGTTTTATTCCAAAGTCTGATTATCAATGCGCTGTAGGCTCTACATGTTTTAAATATCAGACCTTCAAAACTTGGCATTAAATAGGATTTATCAAAATAGAATTAATATATACAGTTATCAGCGTCATAATCAATTCTGTCACCGTTTGCTTTGTGAATGGAATAAATACCCAAATATGGCCATTTCTCATAACCATCGGTGGTTCAGTGGTAGAATGCTCGCCTGCCATGCAAGCGGCCCGGGTTCGATTCCCGGCCGATGCATTTTTTTTTACAATTTTTAAAACTTATAAAATGCTAAAAAAGAAGAGAAAAAGTTTTATTTATTAAAATATATAGGTTACAAGCTTTCGGGCACCAAGCCCTTCTACAGGTACTACAGTACCTGTAGAAGGGCTTGGTGCCCGAAAGCTTGTAACCTATATATTTTAATAAAGAAAACTTTTTCTCTTCTTTTTTAGCATTTTATAAGACATTAAAGAGAAATTTCGTGATTTTCGTTTTAATTTTTAAAACTCAGCTCTACCGTTCCCCGGCAGACACCATCAACAAGCTTGATACCTTAATATGATTGAGTGGAGATAAGAAAGAAGACACATCCTCAGCACTACCCTTCCCCGGCAGACACCATAAACAAGCTTGATACCTTAATATGATTAAGTGGAGATAAGAAAGAAGACAACATCCCCAGCTCTACCCTTCCCCGGCAGACACCATCAACAAGCTTGATACCTTAATATGATTGAGTGGAGATAAGAAAGAAGACACATCCTCAGCACTACCCTTCCCCGGCAGACACCATCAACAAGCTTGATACCTTAATATGATTAAGTGGAGATAAGAAAGAAGACACATCCTCAGCTCTACTCTTCCCCGGCAGACACCATCAACAAGCTTGATACCTTAATATGATTAAGTGGAGATAAGAAAGAAGACAACATCCCCAGCTCTACTCTTCCCCGGCAGACACCATCAACAAGCTTGATACCTTAATATGATTGAGTGGAGATAAGAAAGAAGACACATCCTCAGCACTACCCTTCCCCGGCAGACACCATAAACAAGCTTGATACCTTAATATGATTAAGTGGAGATAAGAAAGAAGACAACATCCCCAGCTCTACCCTTCCCCGGCAGACACCATCAACAAGCTTGATACCTTAATATGATTGAGTGGAGATAAGAAAGAAGACACATCCTCAGCACTACCCTTCCCCGGCAGACACCATAAACAAGCTTGATACCTTAATATGATTAAGTGGAGATAAGAAAGAAGACACATCCTCAGCTCTACTCTTCCCCGGCAGACACCATCAACAAGCTTGATACCTTAATATGATTGAGTGGAGATAAGAAAGAAGACAACATCCCCAGCCCTACTCTTCCCCGGCAGACACCATCAACAAGCTTGATACCTTAATATGATTGAGTGGAGATAAGAAAGAAGACACATCCTCAGCACTACCCTTCCCCGGCAGACACCATCAACAAGCTTGATACCTTAATATGATTGAGTGGAGATAAGAAAGAAGACACATCCCCAGCTCTACTCTTCCCCGGCAGACACCATCAACAAGCTTGATACCTTAATATGATTGAGTGGAGATAAGAAAGAAGACAACATCCCCAGTTCTACTCTTCCCCGGCAGACACCATCAACAAGCTTTACAAGCTTGATACCTTAATATGATTAAGTGGAGCTAAGAAAGAAGACAACATCCCCAGCTCTACTCTTCCCCGGCAGACACCATCAACAAGCTTGATACCTTAATATGATTGAGTGGAGATAAGAAAGAAGAAGGTATTAACACTGGGTGTGTTGTGTGTGGACAGATGTACCGTCTGACAGTGAGAACCAGCAAGGAAACAGTGTCACAGCAACTGGCCGAACTTCTCCATGACCAGTTCTAGAACTCCCCTCTCCTCCTCTAACTCCTTCCTTTCTCTGTGTACATTATTATTAAATTGTTGGGTTTTTTTTTTTTTTTAGCTCCGTCTCGACCTGCTGATACCACAATGGCAGCCGGGGACCCCACATTCCACACCCCCTTCCCTCTAGATGATGATTGACCCAGCAATAAACTACTATGATGGTCACAAAGCAAATACTCTGTTTTTTTGTTTTTCATTTTTTCTATGAGATTGGTTCTTTCTTTTCTTGCCAATATCCATTCTTTGTTAGATGTGTTGTAAATGTTTTATTTTTTTATATATATATCAATACAGTATAGAACCTACATGTAAAGGACAACACCTAATTAAATGTCATTTAGAGAGAAATATCCTCTTATTGGAAAGCTACTAAATAATAAAAATGGTAATTTGCAAATGAAAACTGTCTTTTGTAGAGGTGTTCTCTAACACAGGTGTTCCCTCATGGAGGTTCTACTGTATATATTTGTTTCAAAAAAAAAAAAAAAAAATTTCTTTCTTTCTCCCTTTTTTTCTTCTAATTTATAAAATTGTTTTATCTTTTTTTCTTTTCCATCTTTTTTTTTTTTTTTTTCTCTTAGAAATGACAAGTGTGTAGAAATTTCTTTGTTGGCTTGGATGATGATACATGTTTTTCCTAACATGTGTTGGAATGTTGGTTTAAAATTGTTAGATTCACACCCATTGGTTCAAATTATTTGGTAAGCATTACATAGTGATTGGTCGATTCATTGTTTTGTTTTTTCAACCGAATGGTGTAGTAATTTATTTATTAGACTAAAAAAAAATTTTCTCACTTTTTTTCCCTTTTCTCTTCTTTTTTTTCCCCCACTAGTCCATCTTTATATATTTTTTTAAATTTTACATTATATTTAAATGTTTTTTTTTTTTTGTTCTATTTTTAAAAAAATTATATATTTTTTTTTTTCTCGAAGTATTTTTCCTTCTTTTTATATATATATATTTGTTTATTTGTGAAAGAAAAGTAATATTTTCTCTATTTTCTTGTTCCTTATCATTATCATCTGGTAGATGACTGTATGTAAATGTTTTATTTTTCGATTTGCATAACCTACCTACACAAGGAACTACATATATATATATAGTGAGATATATTATTATAAAAAGAGACAGTGTTGGATGTAGCTGTTATTTGAAACAAACAAAAAAAAAACTTTTTTTTTTTAATTAATTATTCACAGAGAGAAAGAAATGACTGTGTTTATAAAAATTTTAATAGGACATATGTAACTTTTTTTTTTTCCCCTCAACATTGTTTTCCCTCTTGATCATTTCTCTCCTATCTTTTTTTTTTTTTATTAGTGTTGGAACAAACAGAAATGGAATAATTGAGTAAATAAAATATAACAAAATTTTTATGTTAATAAAATGGGAATAATTGATCAAGTATGTGTGTGTTGTCTTGTGGCTTTAAAAAAAAAAAAAGATTCAACAGTGTTGTCAATTAATAAAAATTTGTTTGTTGTATTCAGTGATTGTCTTTTTTTTTTTTTTTTCAAAGTGTAAAATTAGGATGTGTTGTGAAAATTTTAAGTATTACATTAAATTTATGCGCGCGCATAAAAAAAACAACTAAACTCATAATTTAAGAAAAGGGCATTTCCTTATCGTGCAACTAAAAGTTGCTAATGGCTTGCGCCATCTATCGGAATAAATATAAACTATTCTACTCATAATATCGTAAAGAAAGAGGCTGCCTGGCCATCATTCATAGTTCTTCAAATTAAAGATACTTCGGCCAGTAAATCTTTTTATAAACTTGAATTTTATTTAATGTCTGAGGTACAGTTAAACCTGTCCTTAGCACCCCCTCTTGGGACTTACCAAAATAGGGTGCTATAGACAGGTCATTTTTAATGTAAAATGTTTACATTTTAATGTTTAAAATTGGGCGCTACAGACAGGTTTAACTGTATCATAATAACTTGAATTATAGATTTATACTGAAGCTGAACTCTTGGAAAAGAAATTGTTTAAATAATTTGCGGGAGGGTTCACCATTGCTGAGCTAGGCCCTCTCATTATTTTACTAATGTAATAAAGGCAGTAGAAATGATAAGGCACAATTTGGATTATAGATTATAAACACTTAAGGCAGTAGAAAGTTATTTTTTTGCTTATTCCTAGTACTTTTGCAAGAAATCAGAAAAAAGTTCCCAATGCGGGATTCGATCCCAGGTCGTAGCGGTCAAAAACCAAATTTGGTCTTGTTACCTTATGTCACTAAACGAGAGTGTAAACATTAATATTTATTTAACAGACGGATAAGAAATAAAGGCTAGTTTTGACTGTAAACCTATCTTAGATGATCAATTACAAAAATCAATATAACTACCCCCACTTGCCCAACATGTAGTTTGGCACCTGCAGCTCCAGAACACATGTTGGCTTGCATTAGATGCACTAAACAGGACCTTTGGGAGAGGCCGCTGCTTATCATAAAACAGCTTGAGGAGCATGAACTCATGGAATTCGTGTAATCTTTACATATAAGGGAATAAGAAACAATACAACTACAATATCAAAGAATAAAAACTCATCAAAAAGCATTTTCTTTTTTATCTACTGAAAGTTACTAATGATTCTCTGAATACTGAAATTTTTTTAAATTCCATCTCTTTTTTTAACTCTTCTTTTGCAGGTATACTATAAAATCAATTTCACATCTCTTATCAAAACTAAGACACCATCTATTGACTTGCTGCAAACTTCTTTTTTATTGATCTATGTTCTCTTGTTAAAATTTCTATCTTATATTTCAGCCATAGATTTTGTCTAGACACTTTGCCACCTAAACACCTCTTTGGCAGATTGTGAAGATTCCATTAGATCACTTATTGATCTCATGGAATAAAGCATATAAGTCGGTGGACGAGTGGGTAACACCCTCGATTCCCGACAGTCATGAACCGGGATTGAATCCTGCGTTAACATTTTGTTTAATATGTGAATAACCTTCACTTATTAGTCACTGTTTCAATTATCATAAACTAGGTTGCTCTTGTTGAGCGGTACCTAATAATGTGATTTTGAACCGGATGGAATAAAGTCCGTCCTAGACTGAAGAGGGCCATTAGCCAGAAATCATGGTCTCTAGGTGGACGCTTCTCATTTTGCCAAAGCTGGTGTTGTGGCTTTGTCACTGACCTGATGCCACTAGTTTGCAGTTAGTCAATAGATGGCATCTATTTTGATGGGAGAGGTAACCTTTATTTGTATGTATACAGTAGATAAGGATAGGATATTTCTATAGGATAGAAAGGACACTTTGTAGAGCCATAGGAGTCCTTTAAAGAGAGGTATCCTCTTACCAGAAAGTTTCTTAGTAAAAATAGTAATTTTGTAAATGGAAACTGTCCTTTATAGAGAGGTGTTCTCTAATGTGAGTGTCCTCTCATGAAGGTTCTACTGTGTATATAATTAACCCAAGTTCTCTGAGTGTTCAAAAACTATCTGTTAACTTTTACATGGGAGTGGGGTAAGCCTAGAAGTATATTAAGAACTCTTATCCTGTTAATTGAAGGGATCTAGAATGACGGCCATTTCTAAGCTTTATTAAAGTTTATTAAATATACAGTTAAACCTGTCTATAGCGCCCCCTCTTGGGACTCACCAAAATAGGGTGCTATAGAGAGGTTTAACTGTATATGTATTTTTGAAAATAGAGCAATCTTTAATTTAAAAAAAATATATATATATATATGGAAGCAATGGTCGCCTCTTCCGTCAAAATTAACGTCGGAATCTGACGCCATCTATTGACCGTCGCCGTAACTAGTGGCCTCGGGTCGGTGACAAAGCCACAACACCAACTTTGGCAAACTGATAAGCGTCCACCTAGAGACCATGGTTTCGGGATAATGGCCCTCGTCAGTCTGACGGGAGAGGCGACCATTGCTTCCATGGATTAATTTCCTCCCGGCAAATTTTTCATCTATATATATATATGTACAAAACTTAAGGAAGTGGAAAGTTGATGCCTCCCCTTTTCTGTTTTTTGAAGGAGACAGGCATCCACACTTGGTTATCTCGTGTGTCCTTCAATAAAGGTCACTGTAATATCTTTCAGAGTTATTGTCTGAATCTCGATATACATGGTAAAAGGTAAAACTTCCTTAAGTTTTGTCCATGAGTGTTTTTTCTTCTCCCATGAAAGAACACCAAAAAACACAGCCACCCTGGTCTCTCATAAGAGACTCATTTTATCTTTACACACACAAGGCTCTTAAGAATTCACTACAAGAGTTTGTGTGAACAGCTAAAGAGAATATTTGTATAAATTCTGTTATCTATTTTTTAACTTAAAATTGTGAAGGATACCTTGATCAAATATCTTGCGCTTGTAGTATTGGGTGGGAAATATAGAAATTTGATATTTTTCAACTCCAGATCAATGTGCCTTGATATATTACCTCAAAATAACTTTTCTATTTCGTTGTTGTGTGTGAATAGACTTGTGTATTGTTTATAATATGTGAAGTCATTCAAGTTTTTTTATTTGAAAACTAATTTAAAGAAAACTTTATCACATACCGATAAGGCACAATTTGGATTATAAACACAAGGTAATAAGACCAAATAAACAGGAACAGCATTGTTACCTAAACATCACACACTATTTATTTATTTGGTCTTATTACCTTGTGTCCTATTAAATCTTCAGTTGTTTTCATTTTTATGCTGCACTGTTTTCACGAGTTTAAAAAACTTGTCTAATCAGACAATTCCCTATGGTGGAGACAGTGACGTGTCGTACAAACCAATCACCAATCATGTTTATTGTTTACATTGTGCATCACCCTGACGTCACAACCAATGAGACTCCAGCTTTCGAATACGGCCAAGAATCTTGTAATCTCCCATTTCTATACTCTTATTGTGTCTTCACAAATTCTTCTGATAAACCCAGAACATTGCCCTGGTCCCTCAGCTAGTAAATACATATTTTAGTAAAGTAGGAATTTTTTTACCAAATTTGGCCAAATGTAAACAAAAAGGGTCATTTTGTATAATTTTTCCATCACTTTTTTTTTTAACTTTCTGGTAAGAAATTGAAGATTTAAAAGTTAAATACAGTAGAACTACCTCCCTGTAAAGGACAACACCAAATTGCAGAGCCAAAGTGTCCTTTAAGGTGTCCTCTTACCAGAGAGTTGCTAAATAGTAAAAATGGTAATTTTGCAAATGAAAACTGTCCTTTCTAGAGAGGTGTCCTCTAGCGGGAGTGTCCTCTCACGAAGGTTCTGCTGTAATACTAATTTTAAAAATAAAAATTCTTATTGTAAACTAACCTAATTTAACCGATCTAACCTAACTGAAACTAACTCAATGTGTAACCTATCTGATACTAACCTAATTTAACCTATTTGAATATAACCTCAAGTATTGATACACAGGCTTTTTTCCCCCCAATATTTATCAAGATTTTTTTACAAAGTATATTAATCACATCTTCCACCGTCAATCATGTCACGGATGCGCGCGCATCATCATTATGATCATTATTATTATCTAATGATAATAATAATTATTATTATTATTATATTATTATTATTATTATCAACATATATAGTCACGACCGTCTTTCCACCGTCAATCGTGTCACGGATGCGCGCGCATCATCATTATGATCATTATCATTATCTAATGATAATAATAATAATTATTATTATTATTAATTAATATCAACATATATATAGTCACGACCGTCTTTCCACCGTCAATCATGTCACGGATGCGCGCGCATCATCATTATGATCATTATCTAATGATAATAATAATAATAATTATTATTATTATCAACATATATAGTCACGACCGTCTTTCCTCAATCAATCAATTCCTCATGTCACGGATGCGCGCGCATCATCATTATGATCATTATCATTATCTAATGATAATAATTATTATTATTATTTTTATTATTATTTTATTATTATCAACATATATAGTCACGATCGTCTTTCCTTCAATCAATCAATTCCTCATGTCACGGATGCACGCGCATCATCATTATGATCATTATCATTATCTAATGCTTCTGTCTGTGTGAAGTTCACGGATAGATTTTGGTCAGAATGGATAAAATAATAAAAGTGTCAAGGGATGGGTATCGAACCCACGACCTTCCACTTACCGGGCAGATGCCATGACCACTAGGCTACACTGGACATATTTTTCCGTTCACATTTTTAATTTTTATATTTTCAAGACACACACAGTTTGGGGCGGGACGTTTCACAAGAGAGACATCCACGGCGCCAATTTATAATTGTAACGAATAGTATTTTAATTAAAACATTTTAAAAATATATACGCACTCGGGTAAACCCGGGCGTTGCCAGGGCCATTCGTCTAGTCAACATATATAGTCACGACCGTCTTTCCTCAATTCCTCATGTCACGGATGCGCGCGCATCATCATTATGGTCATTATATCATTATCTAATGATAATAATAATAATTATTATTATTATATTATTATTATCAACATATATAGTCACGACCGTCTTTCCTCAATTCCTCATGTCACAGATGCGCGCGCATCATCATTATGATCATTATCTTCTATAGAAGCTTCTATCTTTATAATTATGTATATTTACAAAAAGTCAATTCGCTCGCGCCTCTAGCGGTGAAAATGAGGGGTAATACCAGCTGACCTAATGTACATGTAAAGTTTGGAGCGGGACATTTCACAAGAGTGACATCCACGGCGCCAATTTATAATTGTAATGAATAGTATTTTAATTAAAACATTTTAAAAATATATACGCACTCGGGTAAAACCCGGGCGTTGCCCGGGCCATTCGTCAACATACAGTAAAACCCCTCTATAGTGAACCCCAATGGGACAGAGCTTTTGGTTCACTATAGCCACGGTTCACTATAGCCACGGTTTGGCTATTTTTTTTTACTTTTCAAAAATTTTAAACCGTATAATTAAAAAACAGCCATACACACAAGAAGAGGCTGCCCCTTAATAGTGGTCACTTTATTTTAATTCCCTTAATTGACTAATTTCCTTATATTAATACTTAATAATAATAGATATCATTAGATAATAGGTTCTTCTTATGATTAACATACATGTACCTCTATGTCTAAGTTAAAAATCAAGACAAATCCTAGGCAAAGTTTTATTAAATATATATTCAAAGATATGAAATGATTTTAAAACATCATTATCACATTATATAATACAATTTTCACTTGAAAAAATGGCTCTAATACCTTGTTGTTTCAAAGCATTCTTCCAAGCATTGCACCATTCAAATAAAGTTAGTGTTTTTCTTCCATTTCATGTTTCCCCATATTCTTCTAGGTCTAGATTTCGTTTTTTTTTTAACCTGCCATGCAAAACATTGCTGACATTAAAATCACCATAGTTAATGGCATAAAAATAATTTTTGTTTCATCACGGGACCGTTTATTTGGACTTTTTTTTTTTAGCCCAAAACGTACGATCGCGATCGCGGCAAAAGTTGAGGTTGATTCCTCTTTGTAACAATTTTTAATAACTTTATATTTTATCTTTTATAATAGAAAAGTTATATTCTCTTATTTTAATATGTTCTTAACATTTTGCCTGTTTTGTTTCACTTTGAAAAGTTCTGAAAATGGACTTTATTTTTTTTAAAGAAATAACGTTTTTGTTTTTAGAATGCCTTTGTTTTCTTTGTTTTGGAAGCCATTTGCATTTTTTATATTTCAAATTTAATGGATGCAAAGATATTCTATTTAATAAAAAGTATAATGTGTAAAAATTTATACAACATACAGCAAAAATAAAGTGCAAAAATCAAACAAACAATGCCGCTAAATTTATTGTTTTGAAATCGCGATCCGCGAGCTGAAACATGATAAAAAAAATTTTTTTTTTTTTATTACAATTCTAAGTTCGTTATAAGCATAGTATTTTTAATAGATTTTATCATTTTGGGACCCGAAATAGGTTCGTTATAGGGGTAGTTCGTTATTCTAAAAATCGCAAAGTTCGTTATAACGATGGTATTTTCAATGGAATGGAATTGGGAATCGGCGTGGGTTCGTTATAAGGGAAGGTTCGTTATATCCAGGGTTCGTATTAGCGGGGTTTTACTGTATATAGTCACGACCGTCTTTCCTCATCGCTGTCACGGATGCGCGCGCATCATCATTATGATCATTATCATTAACTAATTATAATAATAATTATTATTATATTATTATTATTATCAACATATATAGTCACGACCGTCATGGGCGGGCGGGCCGGCCGGCCGGCCGGTTCTGTCACGGATGCGCGCGCATCATCATTATGATTATTATCATTATCCAAATAATTTGGATTATAGATTAGAAGGTAATAAGACCAAATCTACTGATAAGGTACAATTTGGAATATCAACATATATAGTCACGACCGTCATGGGCCGGCCGGTTCTGTCACGGATGCGCGCGCATCATCATTAGTATAATATATAAAGCCAACAATGAAGAATGAATGTAAGATAAAAAGCCAACAATGAAGAGTAAATATGATATAAAAAGCCAACAATGAAGAATGAATGTAAGATAAAAAGCCAACAATAAAGAGTAAATGTAATATAAAAAGCCAACAATGAAGAATAAATGTAAGATAAAAAGCCAACAATGAAGAATAAATGTAAGATAAAAAGCCAACAATGAAGAGTAAATATAATATAAAAAGCCAAAAATGAAGAATGAATGTAAGATAAAAAGCCAACAATGAAGAGTAAATATGATATAAAAACCAACAATGAAGAATGAATGTAAGATAAAAAGCCAACAATAAAGAGTAAATGTAATATAAAAAGCCAACAATGAAGAATAAATGTAAGATAAAAAGCCAACAATGAAGAGTAAATATAATATAAAAAGCCAAAAATGAAGAATGAATGTAAGATAAAAAGCCAACAATGAAGAGTAAATATGATATAAAAAGCCAACAATGAAGAATGAATGAAATATAAAAAGCCAACAATGAAAAGTAAATGTAATATAAAAGCCAACAATGAAGAATAAATGTAAGATAAAAAGCCAACAATGAAGAGTAAATCTACTTATATATTTGCCTTATTCTGTCTGTTTGTTTGTCTGATGCTCACGGATGGGAATTTTCATAACCATCGGTGGTTCAGTGGTAGAATGCTCGCCTGCCACGCGGGCGGCCCGGGTTCGATTCCCGGCCGATGCATTTTTTTTTTTTTTTTACAATTTGTAAAACTCGTTTATATATTATACAAGAATGACATCCACGGCGCCAATTTATAATTGTAACGAATAGTATTTGAATAAAGCATTTAATCGGGTAAAACCCGGGCGTTGCCCGGTTCGTATATAATAATTGTATAAACGAATGCAAGACAAAATCACCGCGAATGTTTCTTTTTTTTAAGGCAATTTCTTTTTAAGGCAATTATCGTTATTTATCGTTAATTTTTGTTTCGATTTTATTGAAAAAAAAAAACGATATGGTGCCTTTAAAAAATTATCTTTATTACTATGCAGTTTTCTATTTAGTCAATATACCTAAGTTCATGTTGCAAATGTAATTATCTCTATCGATTTAGTAGGTGAAATGCAAAAAAAAAAAATCGACATGATGAAATCTTTATGAAAATTCACATTTTTATTTTTATATTTTCAAGACACACACAGTTTGGGGCGGGACGTTTCACAAGAGAGACATCCACGGCGCCAATTTATAATTGTAACGAATAGTATTTGAATTAAAACGTTTTTAAAATATATACGCACTCGGGTAAAACCCGGGCGTTGCCCGGGCCATTCGTCTAGTCAACATATATAGTCACGACCGTCATGGGCGGCCGGTTCTGTCACGGATGCGCGCGCATCATCATTATGATCATTATCTAATGATAATAATAATAATTATTATTATTATTATTATTATATTATTATTATTATTATCCCTATATATAGTCACGACCGTCATGGGCCGGTTCTGTCACGGATGCGCGCGCATCATCATTATGATCATTATAATTATCTAATGATAATAATAATAATAATAATAATTATTATTATTATTATATTATTATTATATAGTCACAACCGTCTTTTCTCAATTCCTCATCGGCCGCTGTCACGGATGCGCGCGCACAGGGAGGTCACGTGATCGCCGGCAGCCAACGGGCGTGCGCCGCCGGCATTACGTCATAGATTATAAACACAAGGTAATACGGCCAAATAAAAAAATAGTGTGTGATAAGGCACAATTTGGATTATCTACTTATATAATTGCCTTATTCTCTCTGTGTGAAGTTCACTGTGTGAAGTTCACGGATAGATTTTGGTCAGAATGGATAAAATAAAAAAAGTGTCAAGGGATGGGAATCGAACCCACGACCTTCCGCTTACCGGGCAGGTGCCATGACCACTAGGCTACCCTGGACATATTTTTCCGTTCACATTTTTATTTTAATATTTTCAAGACACACACAGTTTGGGGCGGGACGTTTCACAAGAGAGACATCCACGGCGCCAATTTATAATTGTAACAAATAGTATTTTAATTAAAACATTTTTTAAATATATACGCACTCGGGTAAAACCCGGGCGTTGCCCGGGCCATTCGTCTTAGTCAACATATATAGTCACGACCGTCTTTCCACCGTCATGTCACGGATGCGCGCGCATCATCATTATGATCATTATCATTATCTAATCATAATAATAATAATTATTATTATTATATTATTATTATTATTATTATCAACATATATAGTCACGACCGTCTTTCCACCGTCATGTCACGGATGCGTGCGCATCATCATTATGATCATTATCTTCTATAGAAGCTTCTATCTTTATAATTATGTATATTTACAAAAAGTCAATTCGCTCGCGCCTCTAGCGGTGAAAATGAGGGGTAATACCAGCTGACCTAATGTACATGTAAAGTTTGGAGCGGGACGTTTCACAAGAGTGACATCCACGGCTCCAATTTATAATTGTAACAAATAGTATTGGAATAAAAACATTCAATCGGGTGAAACACGGGCGTTGCCCGGGTCATTCGTCTAGTCAACATATATAGTCACGACCGTCTTTCCTCAATTCCTCATGTCACGGATGCGCGCGCATCATCATTATGATCATTATCATTATCTAATGATAATAATAATAATTATTATTATTATATTATAATCATTATTTTATTATTAATATATATAGTCACGACCGTCTTTCCTCAATTCCTCATGTCACGGATGCGCGCGCATCATCATTATGATCATCTATATATATAAAATTGAATGTCTGTCTGTCTGTCTGTTTGTCTGTGGTCTGTGTGTACTCTATAGATTCAAAAACCGTACATCCAATCGCCGTGAAATTTTGGGATATTATTAGGCATATCCCCGGAAAGGTTTACGAAAAATAATATCTTGAATATCTTTAATATCCTTAGAGTTATTTGCAGATTTGTAGCTTTAACTCGCAAGCAGCCATTGAGACGGAGATAGGCTTAAGTTTGCTGCTCCTGATGACCTTGGGTCTGCCCCACCCCGTGAGAGAATGGATTCGCCCGGCCGCCGGCCGACAGTCCAAGTACCCACCGACCAATCAGGGCAGAGTTGGTGACAGCTATGCCAAGTAGACAAGAAAAAAAGCCTCGCGGGAGCTTGCCCAAGATGACCTCCGGGAACTTTGTCCATCTTCCATAAACGACCATGAATTTATTCAACCTTATCGAGTATTTTTCAAGGGACCGGGAAAAAATGTTCACTAGATAAAACGATGATTTTGTAATGTAGAAAATTAGGAAAGACAAAATTCAGAATGACACGGCACACAGGAACCGGGAAAAAATGATCACTTTATCAGTTTCAAATTATCAAAATATATCTATTTCTTTTTATAAGTTTATAGAGAATTGTTTTAACAAATGTTCGTTAGACAGACCTTTACTCGGGTACCGATTAATATTGATTTTATTCAACTTATCGAGTATTTTTCAAGGGACCGGGAAAAAATGTTCACTTTATCGAGAGATTCGTTAGACAAACCTTTACTCGGGTAAAACACGGGCGAAGCCGGGTACATCCGCTAGTTATCTTCTATAGAAGCTTCTATCTTTATAATTATGTATATTTACAAAAAGTCAATTCGCTCGCGCCTCTAGCGGTGAAAATGAGGGGTAATACCAGCTGACCTAATGTACATGTAAAGTTTGGAGCGGGACGTTTCACAAGAGTGACATCCACGACTCCAATTTATAATTGTAACAAATAGTATTTGAATAAAAACATTCAATCGGGTAAAACACGGGCGTTGCCCGGGCCATTCGTCTAGTATAGATATATATTTGTAAAATAAAATAAAAAAAGAGAAATATTTATAACCCAGGTTCCTGGGTAAAAAAAATAATAATAATAAAATAAAACTTTATATAAATATAGATAATTAAACATTCCATTTTCAGATATTTTTAATATAATAGCCCGTTTTTAAAAATTCTTAAATTACATTTGGTTCTCTTCTTGATCAAATTTTGAAAGTGAGCATTATACTGGAAACGTAATTCTTTTGCAATTTGACGATCGCTAACGTCAAATATATCGTTATTTATTTAAAAATTTTGTTAAGAATTAAAAAAAAAAAAGTTATAAACTTTTATTCACAATTTAATAAATTAAAAAGATTAGATTTCAAAGTAGATAAACAATTATTTGAGAAAAATAATTAGAAAAGAAAATAGAGAAGTTTTGAAATGACACACAAAATGGGTAAAGTTCTTTTTTATTATTATTATCTCTTATGTCATTATACACAATGTCACGGAGACTTATTTACATCTTGTTTAGAATTAGTTGTGGTACAAGTCGTGGTTGATGACTCTCATGTATGATAGTGGGTATAGTTCTTTAGCGCTCGTTAATTGCGACGCAAAATATTTAACGACAAAATTTTCAAATTAAATATACAGTAAAACCTCCCTGTAAAGGACAACACCTAATTGTAGAGTCAAACTGTCCTTTAGGGAGAGGCGTTCTCTTACCTGAGAGTTGTTAAATAATAAAAATGGTAATTTTACAATTGAAAACTGTCCTTTATAGAGAGGTGTCCTCACGTGGAGGTTGTACTGTATTTTAACCCCCTAATTATATATATTTTTAATTAGTCTCTAATGAGGGACCCAAAAAAAAACTATATATAGTGGTCGCTTGGCGGTTCACAAAGACTCGTTCATGATAGCTTTGTTATAACAGGCTTTATAAGGAAAATTAATTTGTGCTTTATATGTTTTAAAATAGTTTAACTCTATTAAAACATACGGTAACAAGTACAAATCAAAATATGTATAATAAACCTATCCCCCGATATACACGGTACTTGTTTTACACGTTTTCGCTTTTACACGGTTTTCCAAATAAGTTTTGTTTTTGTTTTTATCGCACTATACTAAAATGCGATATTCTACTCTATACTACCTATGTTGAAAAGAATATTGGGAGGCTCTGATTCATGAGGGGGCGAACACCTATTCAGATTTGACAGTTTAATATACACCTATCCCTCGATTTACACGTTTTTCTAAGGAACGTATCTACCGTGTAAATCGGGGGATAGGTGTATTTCAATAGCAGTTCGGTACCAAAATCACTTTATTGGGTACCGCTCAACAAGAGCAACCTAGTTTATGATAATTGAAACAATGAATAATATGTGAAGGTTATCATATATTAAACAAAATGTTAGCGCGGGATTCAATCCCGGTTCATGACTTTCGGGAATCGAGGGTGTTGCCCACTCGTCCACCGACTTCTTTTTTCACTAGCAGCTTTGTTACTGAAATGTCACGCACGATTTATTTATTTGGTCTGTTGTTGTTTCTTATCCTCTTGTACAAAGATTACACAAAGTTCATTAGTCCATGCTCTTCGAGCTGTTTGATTATAAGAAGCGGCCTCTCCTAAAGGTCTGAATTCGCTCTTGTTACCTTATGTCACTACCTTGAGATTTCTTCTTTTTGCTTATGTTGTTGCTTATATGTTTAATGTATATGTTTATTTAATGCTCTTTTTCTTAATTGTTTATTTTCTTTTTGATAATATCTGTTACCTACTCTACTAGGCGCCCTGTGCTTCTATGGATCAATTTCCTCCCGGCAAATTTTCCATCAATATTCTAGCTATAGATTTGGCCCAGCCACCTTGCCAGCAAAACACCTCTTTGGTAGATTGTGAAGATTCCATTAGATCCCGTGTGGATCTCTTGGAATAAAGTCCGCCCTAGACTGACGAGGGCCATTAGCCCGAAACCATGGTCTCTAGGTGGACGCTTCTCAGTTTGCCAAAGCTGGTGTTGTGGCTTTGTCATCGACCCGAGGCCGCTAGTTGCGGCGACGGTCAATAGATGGCGTCAGTTTTTGACGTTTATTTTGACGGGAGAGGCGCCCTGTGCTTCTTGGATCAATTTCCTCCCGGCAAATTTTCCTTCTATACTCTACTACAATTATTGTAAATAGTTTCACGCCAAATTTTCCAGATCAGATATAGCGTGCCTTATTTACAACTGGTAATAAATAAAATGTCACTAAACGAGAGTGTAAACATTAATATTTAGCAGACGGATAAGAAATAAAGGCTAGTTTTGACTGTAAACCTATCTTAGATGATCAATTACAAAGATCAATTTTTTTTTTTATAATTATTTATAAATAGTCTATAATGAGGGACCCAAAAAAAATCGATATTTAGTGGCCGTTCACAAAGACTCGTTTATGATAGCTTTGTTATAAGGAAATTTATTTGTGCTTAATATGGGTGGCCTCTCATTGGAGACTCTACTGTATATAGACGTTTGTGAGGAATCTTGAGATGAATTTTGCTTGTGTATTTTAATGAACCCTCGATTCCCGACAGCCATAAACCGGGATCGTATGCCGCATTGTACACTTTTACGTGTAAAGAACCTGTTCATATTTCTCATATACATATTAATAATCTATTTCTTCAAATTAAAGATACTTCGGTCAGTAAATCTTTTTATATTATCTCGACGTTTCGACAAAAATCTTTTGTCCTCGTCAGGAGCAAACAAAAAAATTAAAACATTTGGCAAAGCGTTAAAATTATATATATACTAGCGGACGTACCCGGCTTCGCCCGGGTTTTACCCGAGTAAAGGTTTGTCTAACGAATCTCTCGATAAAGTGACAATTTTTCCCGGTCCCTTGAAAAATACTCGATAAGTTGAATAAAATCAATATTAATTGGTTCCCTCGGTAATTGGAAGTTAAAGGAATAGTATCTTGCCTTGGAATTGTATCATTATTCTTGTCTCAAATAAATTGCCGTGTCATCCTGAATTTTGTCTTTCCTAATTTTCTACATTACAAAATCATCGTATCATCATGATAATATTTAGAGCAGATTGTTGAATTATAACAGATAAATTAGAATATTTATCTTGATTATTTTAAAGCGAAAAGTTATTTCAAAAATTTTATTTGCTAGAAACCTTCCCAGTACTATACTAAATAACTTCCCAAAGTTTCATAGCGTTCCAATGAGTGGTTTGGTCAGGCATAAAGGACAAACAGACCACACACACACACATACATTCATTTTTATATATATAGATAATTATAATTGTTTAGCGCTTTGCCAAATGTTTTAATTTTTATTCGCTCCTGACGAGGACAAAATATTTTTGTCGAAACGTCGAGGTAATAAAAAGATTCACTGGCCGAAGTATCTTTAATTTGAAGAACTATGAATGCCGGCCAGGCAGCCTCTATCTTTAAGAACATAAGCTAGTTTGCTCTTTTTGAGCGGTACCTAATAAATTTATTAGGGAACAGGAGGTATTTTAATGTTTAAAAAAGAGGGTCATTGTGACGCAACGAGTGGTACAAACTGTTAATTTTAACAGCCAAGACCGGCGATCGAATCCCGCTGTTGAAAGTTACAATTCAGGAATATTTCTACGATAGAATACTCTTGTGATTTGCATAGAACTTTAGTATTGTCTATGTTAATTGTCATCTGCCTATATAGCACAGCCTTGTTGGATTGTTTAGTAGTCTAACGGTTAAGTGAATAGGGCAGGCCGGTGGGAGCTGCTTATGTAAACACTAGCCGAATGACCCGGGCAACGCCCGGGTTTTACCCGAGTGCGAATATATTTTAAAAACGTTGTCTTGGGTGGTCGCTATAGACAGGGTGGTCTGTGTAGACAGGTGAATGTAACACACTGATGATAACAGGGTTGTCTAAAGTGACCGCTATAGACAGGGTGGTCTGTATAGACAGGTGGATGTATCACACAGCTGATAACAGGGTTGTCTAGAGTGGCCGCTATAGACAGGTGTATGTATCACACAGCTGATAACAGGGTTATCTAGAATGGCCGCTATATACAGGGTGGTCTGTATAAACAGGTGGATGTATCACACAGCTGATAACAGGGTTGTCTAGAGTGGTCGCTATAGGCAGGGTGGTCAGTGGTCGCTATAGACAGGGTGGTCTGTATAGACAGGTGGATGTAACACACTGCTGATAACAGGGTTGTCTAGAATGGCCGCTATAGACAGGTGTATGTATCACACAGCTGATAACAGGGTTGTCTAGAGGGGGGCAGGGAGGACACGTGTTCGCCGGCAGCCAATGGGCGCGCATTCTATCCGTGAGCTTCAGACAGAATAAGGCAATTATATATATAGATAGTTTGATCTTTTGTCCTTTTTTTATATAGTTTTATACCTTTGGGTAATAAAGGATCTTTCTTTTCCTCTACGACTTCATAAATTTCTCAACACCCGCATTGGGCACTCTTTTTTTCTAATAAAAAAAAAATGCTCCTGTAGCCCCAGATTCTTGCAAAATCAAACCTCATCAGTGAGTAACAGTAATTAAACAGAGCTCTCTTGTAAACTTGTATAGGTGTATAAGTCGAATTGTATTCAATAATTGTTGTTTATATTTCTTGAAAATAAAGATACTTCGTCCAGTAAATCTTTTTTATTATTATTACCTCGACGTTTCGACAAAAAGCTTTTGTCCTCGTCAGGAGCAAACAAAAATTAAAACATTTGGCAAAGCGTTAAAAATTATTCTTTATTGTTGTTTATATGTTTTAAGGATGTCGTTGAGGAAGGTAAAATATTTGATTAATTATATTTAAAGTTCCTGAAGTTGATTTTTGAAGTTTGAAATTTCATAATAAAATTTTAGTCTCAATATCTGATTCATTGAAAATTTTACAAAGCGCTTGAATAAGCGCTATAATAACTGACACGCGCCGTATTTCAAAAATACGCCGAGTTTTATATTCTGTAGAAAATTCTGTAAAAACTTTTATTTTTATATGTCTTCAGTACGAGGATTTATTGTGGACATACTTTGTAGCTAATGTGGATTTAATATAAAATTTGTGGTTAAACAAACATCTATGAAAGCAAGTTAAAATTTAAAAATTTAAATTGTGGTCATAGAATTTTTTATTTTTTTTTAATTTTAAAAATAAAATTAATATATTAAAATGTAAACAATTTATTATAAATGTAAAATATTTATTTAAAAAATATATTAAATCTGTGTTAAAATTAATGAATTATATTTGAATTTTCTATTCCTTTTGCTTTTTTTTAACGTATATATTTCATATTTTAAAAAAAGCATATTAAAAAAAATACACGTCATAAAAAAAAATGAAATTTCTGAAACCAGGTTGGGTGTCACATAAAGGAGAATCTATTTGCTCAGTAGATATCCATCCGGATGGAACAAAATTTGCTACTGGAGGTTTGGGTCCGAATAAGGGCATGCTGGCAATCTGGAACATGGCTCCGCTCCTCAGTCGGAAGAACAGAAAAAATAAAAACATTCCTAAACTGCTTTTCAAAATGGATCAAGATTGTGTCAATGTTGTCCGTTGGTCTCATTCCGGGGAATATCTTGCCGCCGGTGGACTTGACCATATTGCCATCTGGCATCGGTCTGAAAAGCCAGGAGATGCCATGTTTGGTTCCAATGGTGTCAATGTAGAGAACTGGAAGATTATTTCCTACTTACGAGGTCATTCAGAAGATATTATAGATTTGGCGTGGAGTCCTTGCGACAACTGGCTTGCAACTGGAGGCGTAGACAATACCATCGTTATCTGGAACACTCACAAATGGCAAGAAATTACTGCTGTCCTTAAGGGACACACCGGTATGGTGAAAGGTGTGATCTGGGATCCCATGGGACAATACCTCGCTTCCCAATCTGACGACGGATCTCTAAGAGTGTGGCGTACAAAAGACTGGCAACTTGAAACCTCGTTGACTGAGCCTTTTGCCAATTGTCTGGATTCGAACTTTGTCTCGAGGCTAGGATGGTCTCCGGACGGTCTACACCTAGTGTCTGCGAAAGCCAACAACTCGGGACCCGTCGCTAAGATTGTGGAACGGGACGGGTGGAAAATCAATAAGGATTTCGTTGGCCACCGCGCGCCTATCTCATGTGTGAAATTCAACCCCAACATCCTGTCCAATGCTACGAACAATCACTTCTGTTGCTGCGCCATCGGCAGCAATGATAAGTCTATCTCTATCTGGCTCTCATATCTCAAGAGACCGCTGGTGGTGTTGAAGAGAATTTTCGCCGGCGCTGTCCATGACATCACCTGGAATCGTCAGGGAACCCAGATGATTGCTTGCTCCTATGACGGCACTATAGCCTGCCTGAATTTCCCAGAGAAGGAGATTGGAAGAGCGATCTCTGCCGAAGATAAGACATTATTCCAGAAGAAATATTATAGCCCAGAGTTGCTCCAGCAGGAACAGCATAAAAAAGAGGTATTGCAGACCTCCACCACAGAGAACAATTCTCCCAGCCAGACCCCCTCTCAGATGACCAAGAATATTCAAAAGGAGACCCGTATGCAAGACGGTCGCAGAAGGATTACACCTTTTTCCATTCCTAAAGACAAAATGAATGGATCCAAAAGCGATATCAGCATGCCTCCAAAATCTCTGGCCAATAGCCAGACTCTCCAGAATTTCAATCCAGTTGAACAGAAAACTTCTCCCAAGCCTGCCACCATTGATGTTGAAACCCAAGATAACCTATCCCAAGCCTCTTCCACATCGGACGGGGTGTCGACAGCGCCGGTGAAGCGCAAACTAGAGCAGCTCCAAGGGAAGAATAAACGGCCGAGGATGTTGAACCCGACCACTACCTACTCTGATGATTCTGAAGACAGCAGCAACTCCCTTCTTCCGGCACCACGGATCGACCAAACTTCTCGCATTCATCTCCCCAAGATCAAGGGCAAGACTCTGGAGATTAAGAACGGAATATTGCTACAGCCAGGCAAGCAGGCACACCGTCTACGGTGTCTAGACTCCGTGGCTGGGACCCTACAGTGGGAGATTGTCTTCTCCTCTCGTATTTCATTGGTTAAATATTCCAGTTCCCAGATAGCAGTCTGCTGTGAGAACGGCACGCTATCTGTACTGTCCCCACAGGGCCTTCGGCTAAAACCACCCATTGTCCTACAAGGTCAGGCATCCCTACTCTCCTGTAATAACCATCTAGTGGTCGTAGCCACAACCGAAGATGTCCTCTCCCTCTGGGACTTCAAAAGAAACATCACCATCATTAAAAATGAGCCCATACTACCAATTATTCAAAGTTCCTCGAATTGTAAAGTCAATTCGTTGAAGGTGACAAAAAAGGGTGTACCAATCATTACCCTTAACACTGGCAATGCCTATGCATACGACAACAAGTTTTTATCTTGGCATCAAGTCGGTGAGGACCCTTTGATTCAAAGTTCAAAAATCCAATCGCTTCTTCCTCCCCCAGATTCTGATAAACCATTGGCATCCACACAGTCCTACCTGTACAAAGAGACGAATACGTCTACGACATACAATGACATGACTCAACCCTGCACAGTCAGTTTTCTGGAGTCCCAGCTGGTTTCAGCTAAAACTCTGCGGTCGAAGAAAGAATTCCACTATTGGCTTATCTCCCTAGTACGCTACCTGGTGAAAGAAGACATGGAGCTGCGTCTGAGGGATATCGTCAACGAATTACTGAGTCCCAACGCTCATTGGAAACCTGAAGTCTTAGGTCTGCAGACACACAATCTTTTCGAGGAAATTCTGCAGATTATGGAGTCCAATGTAAAACTGCAGAATCTCTACCTCGAGTACAAGATTAAGTTAGAACAGCTGTGAAAAAATACTTTTTTTTAAATCAATTAAATGAATCCTTTGTATCAATATTGAGTAAAAAATATCAGGCTTCCAGGGAAAAATATATTTTCATAAACATTTTTATTATTCTCTAGCTTTCGGTCACAAACCCCCTTCTACAGGAGAAAACATGGTATTCACCAATATATTTTTGTTGAAGATATTAATCTGCGATTTTAAATGTTTCTTTTTGACCAGTACTTTTGCTTTTCCTAAAATGTTTCTTTATTCTTCATTATTATTATTCTATATGTTTTTTTTTTTTTTGAGACTTGAATAAACAAGTTCAAGTTTATTATATTTTTGTGTGCTTTTAAAGTTAAAACACAACAATTTTAACTCGTGTTCCATTGTACCAAGTTTTCTCTTGTAGAAGGGGATTCGTATACCCGAAAGCTAGAAATTAAATAGTTTTTGAAAAGATACTTTTCACTAGAGGTCTGATAGTTTTACTCAGCATTTTTTTTTTTTTTAGCACTCCATAAAGTTGCATATCTACCCTATCTCTCTCTCTCTTTTTTAATATGTAAATTTGTTGTTTTCACAGTAATAACTGTTTTACAATATACATTGTAGTATAAAACACACATTTTGTATATACCTCTCCCCCATATATGTATATATTCCCCTCCCTCATACCCTAGAGAGAGAGATATATTTATAACCCAGATTCCAAGAGCGTCAACTACCCGGTATATATATACCCTAATAATAAACTTTTATTCTAATATTCTTTATCCCAATTTTTTTTTCTTCAATATTCATAAGTTTTCTTTGTTCATTTATATAAAATGTTCTTTATTTTAAAATAATGTTTGTCCCTGAATCTCTAAAAGCATTTCTAAAGAGTTGAATTTGTTCCTTATATTCAAGCATAACAATAAGAATTGATAAATTAGAAGTCTTTTTTATAATTTATTCAAAAAATTTCTGTACAAGATAGATATAAAGGGATGTTACCCGTTTAAATACTTTTTATATATTACAGTATAACTACCTCCCTGTAAATGACAACACCTAATTGTAGAGTCAAAGTGTCCTTTAGGTAGAGGTGTCCTCTTGCTGGAGAGTTGCTAAATAGTAAAAATGGTAATTTTTACAAATGAAAACTGTCCTTTATAGAGAGGTGTTTTTTAGAGTGAGTGTCCTCTCATGGAGGACTTTACTGTAATATCAGGATTATAAATCAAAGAAGACAAAGTTTTTTATTTATTTATTTTTTAATCAACCAGGCGCGATATATTGAAATATTTGCGCCTAATACACACACAAAGGAGAAACAAATTAGAATATTAAATATTTACATGTATTAATCGACAGAGTTCATAAAATTTATATAGACAAAGTGTATTTCAAGGAGAAATAACGATTATTTCTAACCTTTTGGATGAGAGAGGTATGAAAGGGTGAATTGTGAAGAGTAATGATAAACGGAAAAATAAAAGTGTCCAGGGATTTATCATTACTCTTCACAATTCACCCTTTTATACCTCATCCAAAAGGTTAGAAATAATCGTTATTTCTCCTTGAAATAAATTTTGAATTTTCGTTGGAAAGAAACACATGCGGGATAGTATTTCAAATGTCGTTTTACAATCACAAGCCGCATTATATTGTATTGTATAGATAAAGTGATTGATGTAAGAGAATTAAATAATTTAGATCAAGGACACAATCTCACTTCTGCAAAGTTCGGACAGTCGTAGATAAGGTGAAGCACAGTAAAAAGAAAGAAGATTGAATAATAAAGAATCATATTTACATATTTAAAAAAAAAATGTCCAATGCGGGATTCGATCCAGGTTTATGGCTGTCGGAGGGTTTTACCCAATCGTCCACCGACTTATATGTAAATAATGTTTTAAAGGTATATCAAGAAGACGGATAAATAATATCGCAAAAATTTCATATCGGCTGTAAAAATTTATTCCAAAGTTTTAATAAAATGATTAAAATTTTTTATTTTATCTAAAAATAGAGCAATTTATTTAAATCTTTATATAATAAAAAGTTTTTAGAGCTCTGAGAAGCGGTCTGGTAGTTTAAATTGGCGAAACCGCTGGGAGGGTTCACCACTGATGAGCTAAGCCCTCCCAATATATTTTTTCATCGCAGTAAGGACAGTAGAAGTTTGTATTATGTATAAAAGAAACATTCGTGCTTTTAAATCCTTTCATTTTATATGTATAGATGGCGCGTTATTGATTTGTGTTAATTTATGCCTAACTGGCCTTGTCTTTATTGTTTGCGGAAGAGCATTGCTCGATGCAAATATTTGAATGTAATGCTACTGTCCTATAAGCTTATGTCCATAGTTTTCTTGAAAACCATTTCTGAGATTCCATCCTTCAGTGCTGCGTATATAAGCAGAACCGTCCAATACAGTATTAGAGCTCTGAGAAGCGGTCTGGTAGATTAAATTGGCGAAACCGCTGGGAGGGTTCACCACTGATGAGCCAAGCCCTCCCAATATATTTTTTCATCGCAGTAAGGACAGTAGAAGTTTGTATTATGTATAAAAGAAACATTCGTGCTTTTAAATCCTTTCATTTTATATGTATAGATGACGCGTTATTGATTTGTGTTAATAAAAAGTTTTATTTGCCAAAATTCCGGTTGGCGTTCATGACGTCACCAAGACTCTGCAAATATGTGGAAAGATTATCAACGCAAGCCTAATACACGGACGGCTATGAGAAAAGTTATTCTCTGAAGCAATGCTACAGATGCTGAGGACCACTGCTCTTCGACCTGCCAACCCCCATATGCTACAAATGTGGTACAACAGTGGGACATGGATACCCAAACAACACATTGAAATACCATAACTGCTCCAAAAATGTAGGAGCCTCTACCACTAATCCATCAAGCCAACTCCCGGGCATGTCTCTTTGTTAAGGAACAAATATCCAAATTTGGAAAACCTATGATTAAATCCCTCAAAGTTCTACAGACCAACCTCATAAAGTCACCAGATGCTGTTATAGAACTTTCCCAAATAACAAGTAAAAACAAGCGGACTGCTCCAGGAACTCCCACGAAACTTTAGATGGTCTAACAGCACATTTTTAACGTTTGCTCCACCTAGTAACTACGTCCCCTCGGGATTGGTTTGGCTTGGCCAACAAGCTCTCTGAGACTTCTTAGCTTACTGGCACCATGACATAGCAGAATATGACTTTCTAGCGACCTTCGAATCCATCATTACCACATGTGCCATACCAAGTGTTTTAGGCATGGACGCCCACTCCCCTACCTGGGGTCTTGGTGCAGTCCGTGATGTTCGATGCGCTAGTTTGAAGGCATCTTCTCTGCTCACCAACTTAGACTTTCTGAGAGCTCCTGGGCATTACACTTGGAGCAATGGACACCAGTCTTCCTCCGTCGATGTAACCTTGTCCTCCAGTTCCCTAGCCATCCGAGCAACTAGAACATGCCTCCCTGAAATGGCATTCACAGACTATCTACCGATCCTTACTACAATCCAAGATATAATATTCCCAGAGCAAGATTGGCGTGCGTGGAGAGCGCCTTCACTGCATTCCTTGACTCCTCTCTGCAACATGCAGTCTCCATGCCGCATCAACACCCAAGGATATAGATGATGTGGTGCATGTCCTTACCAAGATATTTCAAGAGGCCTGCAACGTATCTATGAAAAGGAAAAAGAAAGACAACAGACCTTCAAAATCCTGGTGGAACAAAGACCTAGCAAAACTCGGCAATGTAGTAGTTTCTTTAAGGCGCCTTTCGCAGTGCATATCAACGCTCATTAGAAACTTCGTTAAATGGCAGAGCATGTCACAGTAGGTTGAGAGCCGAGACAAGACGAGAAAGACATCTATCATGGATAAACCTTTGTCAAGAAGTCTCCTCAGCTGCTCGGAGCTCTGTACACAGATATTTCCAAAGGACGAAGCACCCAAAGAGGACCTCCAATGCTCAAACAATATGATGGAACCCCCAGAGGAAACCTGTGAAAAAATCCTGCCGCACCTTTTTTCGCCTGACACACGAATATCTCAGTCTCGGCTCCCAATACAGTTTTCTGGCTTCCTTGAGCCAGATTTTACCGAAGTACTCCGGGCCATCAGATGTTGCGGACTCAAGAAATCTCCAGGCCCTGATCGACTTGGAGCTAAGTGCCTTCAATTAGGAGCTTCTCTCCTATATAAATTACTTGCAGAACTTTTCACCAAGTTTGAGTCAAAAGGCGATTCATTAATTAAGATTATATAAAAGGGCGTACCTGGATCTGTAAAGAAAAAAAAACAATTTTTTTCTCAATATATTTCGAGAGATTGCTCCCACTAAGGATTAATTAAGGATCTACAATAATATTTGTAAATTAAATTCACTGTGCAATAAATTGATAAAGAGGGAGCAATCTCTCGAAATATTTTGAGAATTTATTTTTTCTTTACAGATCCAGGTACGCCCTTTTATATAATTTTCACCAAGTGTTTAAGAGTAGGCTATTTTCCTTCTCCCTGGAAAGTTGGCCTTTTAGTTCTCATACCCAAACTGGATAGCACGGCAGAGAACCCCCTGGAAAGAGTTCGCCCAATTACTCTCCTCAACACCCTAGTCAAGGTATTTGAACGTTGCATTCTGGCTCGACTACAATGGCTAGCAGACCAGCACAACTGGTTCTCTCCACTCCAATTTAGATTCTTTCCTTGACGTTCAGTTGAAAACGCTCTAGCTTCCATCAATGAATATATTGACAAAGACATGGAAGAGAAAACACTAGTTATCAGAAGAGCCACTGTACACAGTCAATCCATCAATGAAGCACTACGAGAGGTAAGCTGCCCTGAAGAACTAATCCAATTCATTACCAGCTATTTAATAAATAGAAAATTGACCTATAGCGTATGGGGATACACTGCTCACATTCTCTCATTTCGTGGAGTCCCACAAGGAGCCACTTTAAGCCCTTTTCTCTTTAATCTGATTGCAAGGAAGCCATTTACTTTACAAAAATCTAGAAAGAGCGAATTAGTCGGTTTCGCAGATGATTTCATACTAATGGGGCAGAGGGCACCAAGGATCCCTAAATGTCAAATTAACGATTTTCTTGACAATTTCTCACAATAGTGCTGAAAGCATGGAATGATGGTAAATCCATATAAGACTTAAGCAAGCATGTTCCACGGAAACAAACCAAAATGGTCAAAACAAGGACAACATCCGACTTCTTGACCAGCCCATTACAATCAACGAAACCATTAAAATCCTTGGTATTACCTTTGATTCCAAGAGAAAATGTATTAAGCATCTCAATAATAGTAAAACGACATTTGAAATACTATCCCGCATGTGTTTCTTTTCAACGAAAAATCAAAATTTATTTCAAGTAGAAATAACGATTATTTCTAACCTTTTGGATGATTATTTGGACAATCGTTATTTCTCCTTGAAATAAATTTTGATTTTTCGTTGAAAAGAAACACATGCGGAATAGTATTTCAAATGTCGTTTTACAATTATAAGCTGCATTATATTATATTGTATCTCAATAATAGTTTATTTAACTATCGATGGATACTCCAAAGGCTCACTAGCACCATAAAAGAGCAATTTGGATCAACCTTCAGTTCCAGACACAACCTTTACAAGAGATCCCAGCGATACTGTATGGCTCTGGTGTCTGGGGAAGAAGTGCTTACGATACCAATGGAGCTCTTAAGCTTCGTAGTCTTCACTATAAATATGCGAAATCAATAATAAGAGGAGGCATACCGACAACACCAGCTATTTCATTGACATCCCCATTCGATATATCTATAAAAGCTCACAACCAATATTTAAAAACCTTGAAAACGGGCCGCTATGAATCACGCCCGAGTCTTTCCTCTATACCTTACCCTCCATTACGAAAGATAATCTATTTCACCAAATCACTACACAACAAAATGTCGCCATCATTTATACAGATGGATCCCAATCATCAGAAAGAGTTTGACAATTAAACAACTTTATTGACATCTCGTCAACGTTTACACTCACAGAGAGTTATAAGAGCAAGTTAAATATGATAAAAAATATAATGATAAATAAATATTTACATTTAATCTTTACATCAGGCGGAGCCCTCACCGAGGGGATGTCTGGATCATCAGAAAGAGTTGTCTGGAGTTATCCTACCACAGTTACCCTACAATCCATACAGAATAGAAATTTGGCTCAAAGACTGAGCCAGGGACGATATAGGCTCAAAGGCCCTTGCATCCCCTGTCGATCACACAGCCAGAAAGGGAATGATGCATTCTCCATGCACCGAGCGGCCATAGGTAGGCCCCTCGCGCCCGCCATTATGGTCTGGCTACAATGGGGTTGACCATTCACCCACAGGCGTCTCCGAGAGTTCATAGCAAGGTTGCTGACCGAGCCCTCTCGTTCGGACTTAGTTAAACCCGTCCTAAAGTTCCAATAGGACTCCCCCCCCTTTGGCCCTCGAACCCTTAGTTCCCAGTACTCCCTGAATCTGCCGTCGAATCAAGGACCTGAGGTTCTGAGGTGTACGCGGGGAACGATAACTTAAACTTCACCAGGAGTGCTCAGCGTTCCAAGCTGTACTGATTGCCATACTTTACCTAACAAAGAACACCTAGCTTTTCCCGAAAAAACACTTTATCATTGCTTCAGATTGTCAATCAGCCATATGTAGATCTTGGCTCCCAAGAACACAACTGATTGCGGAAAAATCATCTACAGCCTGTATTGTTCACCAAATGTACAACTTTGCTGGGTCCACCGCGGTATTATAGGAAATGAACTGGCGGAACAAGGTAATAAAAGTGACAACACATTCTAACCTGCCGCTATCTTTTACCATCTTCCCAAAGAGCGTCGCGCGCGGTAAAAAGAACAGAAAGCCCATAAAATATGGACAGACCTCTACATCCACGACGACTACACAATAAATCTAAAAAGATTTACTGCGCTACCCCGAAATTCTCTCTACTGCTCCCAATGCTTAAAACATCAAACATAGATTTATCTCAACAACAATGTCGATATGGGGGGTCGGTGGAAGGCTGGTTAAACCGTTTGGTTTACGACCACAACGACCCGGGTTCGATTCCCGCATTGGACACTTTTTTCTGTTAAAAAAAATGCTCCATTGGCCCCCGATTCTTTCTAAAGTCCAACCCCATCAGCGAATGCAAGTAACCAAACGGGACTCTGGCACATTTGTAAGTGCAAAGTCGAACTGCTTTTCACATGTGTAGTCATGTGGTGCGCTTACAGTAAAAGCAGTCGCTAACTACCCACCATGATTATAATGGCCTGTACCACGTGTACTAGGGATAAGAAAAAAAAAAGCAATGTCGACTGGTCATAGTTACATTCAGGCAGATTATACAAAGTTATTGAAAGAAGACCCAACTTGCCCCCATTGCCAAGATGAAGACCAAACCATGGACCACTTCACCTCTCTGCCTAACCTTCCAATACCAAAGATTCCTGACGGCCATCCTCCTAGGAATCACCAATCTAAGTCCAGTATTCCTAGAAAACCTCCCAAGAAATAAATCTGCCTGGCGCCACCTCATGTATTGGACTTCCACTGGCATTATAAGTAAAATGATTTGCATATTCTACTATGCAAATAAACCTTATTATATAATTTATTTTTGTTGTAAATAAAATCATTCGCATATTCTACTATGCAAATGAACCTTATTGCATAATTTATTTTTGTTCAGTGAGGTATATATCATAATTAATATAATAATAACTCAGCAATGATAGCAGATTAAATAAAGGTTATTTATTTATTTCATTAGTTGGTTGTAAATTCAAGCATGATTTTAATGGCTTTTCTTCTTTAAACTCTACTCAAACCTTGTAATTATTCAATTGTTTATGTAATATACTCGTATGTGTTTCAAAAATATATTTAAACGCATATAACAATATTATATTTATATACGTTTATAAATCAATATATAGGTGGATTGGATATTTTCTAGAATCGTTTTAACAAAATGTTCGGTAGGCAAACTTTTACTCGGGTAAAAACCGAGCGAAGCCGGGTATATTCGGTAAATACAGTTATTTACAAATATTCGTTTGTGGCAAGATACTATTCCTTCAACTTCAAATTACCGAATGGACCAATTAATATTGATTTATTTAGGGGATTATTAAGGGACCGGGAAAAAAATTCAAATTATCGAGAGTATAGACAAGTATAGATGCAGTAGGGATTGGATGTTTGCTAGAATTGTTTTAACAAATGTTCGTTAGGCAAACTTTTACTCGGGTAAAAACCGGCCGAAACCGGGATACTTTTTGAACACACCTCGTAGTATCTAAATTTAGTGTTGTTTCTTGACGCAAGCATCCCTTGTGGGGATATCGCGTCTGATTTGATAATAAATAAATAAATATAAAGTTAGCCAGTATGTAAGTAAGTACACCTATCCCCCGATTTACACGGTAGATACGTTCCTGAGAAAAACGTGTAAATCGGGACCATGTGCAGCTGTTCCTAACATGGAGTACAAACGCTGCTCATCCAGTATCCCTGGATCAGGAGCCCTTCAGGGTACTATCAGCTGGGCCAGCTGAACCCAGGTTTTTTAGTGAGCTTGTTACTGCTCCCCCTCCTCCTTTTTCATCCGGGCTTGGGACCGGCAAGGGCGGAGTTATGGCATTATTGACATTATAAAATACCACATTGGTGTTTATCTCCATTATTATTATATTATTTTTGGTCTTCCTTTTGTTATTAATCTTTTATTAATAAATGAGCCAAATATAATTATTAGTTATATTTATTACATAACTTTTTACAGGGCCTCACATTGTTTACTTTTAACCACCAGCCAACTCCGCCCTTGCCGGTCCCAAGTCCGGATGAAAAAGGAGGAGGGGGAGCAGTAACAAGCTCACTAAAAAACCTGGGCTCAGCTGATAGTACCCTGTAAGAGCTCCTAATCCAGGAATACAGGATGAGCAGCATTTGTACTCCATGTTAGAAGCGGCTGCACATGGCGTCTGTTCCTCATGTCAGAGGCGGCCATTTCTTTTTGAGCTAAGTCAGCCTGCCACTGAGTAGTGCTCCCAGTCTTAATGACAAAGGCAGACACATTCTGCTTCACCCAGTGTGGAGATAGGAAAGAAGAGGAGAGAGACTTTTAACCACAAAGAACACAATAACATACAAAATGATGATGATGATCCACTCATAGAGTATTTCTTAATACTTATTCATAGAAATGGATCATAATATTAAAGCTTAAACACATTATATAACAATTATCACATTGTTTATTATAAGGTACAATTTGGATTATAGATTAGAAACACAAGGTAATAAGACCCCCAAATCCAAATAAAAAAATAGTGTATGACAGTAACAGCGTTCTTACCATCATCAGACAAAAGTACTGTATGAGAATATATATCGAAGCATGTTTTAACTAGTTAATGTTACAAGAAAATAAGACCTAATCCAAATAATTTATTAGTATGTGACGTTTCGGCAACAGCATTGTCACCATCTATCTCCCGAAACGTCACACACTAATAAATTATTTGGATTAGGTCTTATTTTCTTGTATTATCTATAATCCAAATTGTGATTTATCAAATAGTTAATGTGCTATCAACTATTTAAAACATTCTGTGATATATTTTCTCATTCAGTACTTTTGTCTGATGATGGTAACAACACTGTTACTGTCACATACTATTTATTTATTTAGATTTGGTCTTATTATCTTGTGATTCCATTGTTTAGTTAAAGGTGTAAAGTATGACTGTAACATGGAGCCACCAGGATACCCAACCAATGAGAGCAGCTCCCCATCATGAAGACTTATGATAGCAGAGTGGTATGTATACACCATAACTCCGTCTTTGCCGGTCCCAAGCCCAAATGATAAAAGAGGAGGGGAAGCAGTAACAAGCTTAGTAAAAACCTGGGCTCAGCTGGCCCGGCTGATAGTACCCTGTAAGGGCTCCTAATTCAGGGATACAGGATGAGCAGCGTTTGTACTCCATGTTAGGAGCGACTGCACATGGCGTCTGTTCCTCATGTCAGAGGCGGCCATTTCTTTTGGAGCTAAGTCGGTCTGCCACTGAGTAGTGCTCCCAGTCTTAATGACAAAGGCAGACACATTCTATTTCACCCAGTCATGATGGTTGTCAAGTCTCAAGATCTACAAGCTTGATACCCTAATATGATTAAGTGGAGATAAGAAAGAAGATGTATACACCATTGATTTTTGACAACTATGACCCAGGATAAAATATGTCATAGGGACACTTTTTTCTGAAGAAAAAATTTCACTGATGGCCCCTGATTTGTACAGAAGTATACAACCCCATCAAAAAGTGCAAAGTAAAACCAAATGAGGCTTTAATATGTTTGTAAGGGCAAAAGTTTAACTGCCTTCTAACAGATGGAGCACGCCTTTTATCAATTTTTAGTTGCATAACAGGAGATACCTTTATCTTTATTTCTCAATTTAGTACTACTGGTCTTCTTCTTTCTTATTTCCATTCATATCATATTAGGGAATCAAACCTGCTTTTCACATGTGGTACACTTACAGTAAAAGCAGTTGTCCACTTCTACCCACTTGGGGGTCGGTGGAAGGCTGGGTAAACCGTTTGGTTTTCGACCACTAGGACCCGGGTTCGATTCCCGCATTGGACACTTTTTTCTGTTTAAAAAAAAAAAATGCTCCAATGGCCCCCGATTCTTGCAAAAGTCCAACCCCACCAACGAGTGCAAGTAACCAAATGGGGCTCTGGCATTTGTAAGTGCAAAGTCGAACTGCTTTTCACATGTGTAGACATGTGGTGCGCTTACAGTAAAAAGCAGTCGCTAACTACCCACCATGATTATCATGGCCTGTACCATGTGTACTAGGGATAATAAGAAAAAAAAAAAAGGCTATCAAACCTGTAGAACCGATTGTGTTTTGACAACTTTCATGATAGAGTGAAGTAGAATGCATCTGCCTTTGTCATTAAGACTGGGAGCACTACTCAGTAGCAGGCCACTGACTTAGCTCCAATATGAAATGGCCGCCTCTGACATGAGGAACAGACACCATATACAGCCGCTCCTAACATGGAGTACAAACGCTGCTCATTCAGTATCCCTGGATTAGAAGCCCTTACAGGGTACTATCAGTCGGGCCAGCTGAGCCCAGGTTTTTTAGCGGGCTTGTTACTGCTCCCCCTCCTCCTTTTTCTTTCGGGCTTGGGACCAGCAAAGGCAAAGTTAGAAGTAATACTCGTAATTGTGGTTATTATTTATTTAAATTGTGTGCTCCCTATAATGGAAGCCAACTTAAAGTAGATACAGTAGAACCTCCCTGTAAAGGACAACACCTAATTGCAGAGCTGTGTCCTTTATAGAGAGGTGTCCTCTTACCAGATTTGCCGATGAAAACTTTCTTTTGTAGAGAGATCTTCGCTTGTACTCCTTCTACTGCATCTGGTTCATTGAGTAACCAAAACAGATATTTTTTTCTATAAGCATTGTGCTCTGAGATGATAATATGTTTTATTCTTAAAATTGAAAGACACTTCGACCAGCAAATCTTTTTATTTTCTCAACATTTTGACAAAAATATTTTGTCCTTGTCAGAAAAAAAATTTGGCATGATGTTGTATATGTATAATACACAAGGTAATAAGACCAAATCCAAATAAATAAATAGTGTGTGATGTTCGGTAACAGCGTTGTTACCGAAACGTAACACACTATTTATTTATTTGGTCTTATTACCTTGTGTTTATAATCTATAATCCAAATTGTACCTTATCGTATGTAAAATACATTATAAATTTATAACACCTTGTCAAATGCTTTTATTTTTATTTTGTTCCTGATGAGAACAAAAGATTTTTGTTGAAATGTTAAGAAAATAAAAAGATTTACTGGCCAAAGTGTCTCTGAATTTTAAGAATTATGAATGCTGCCGGCCACAGGTAGCCTCTATCTTCACGATAAAATGATAAGTGTCTAACTCATCAAATACCACTTGTGCGAGCCAATCAGAATGTATTTTTTTACATCAATGGGGGCAGGACGGACAACTTTCCATATGATAGCAAAAATAAACAAATAGCTCAAATCCAATCAGCGACCAAGACAATGAGATGGGTTCTGTCTCTTCTTCTTCTTCTTTCTTATCTCCCCTCAATCATATTAGGGTATCAAGTTATGACCCTTGATGGTGTCTGTTTGACAACCATTATGACTGGGTGAAGTAGAATGCGTCTACCTTTGTCATTAAGACTGGGAGCACTACTCAGTGGCAGGTCGACTTAGCTCCAAAAGAAATGGCCACCTCTGACATGAGGAACAGACACCATGTGCAGCTGCTTCTAACATGGAGTACATACGCTGCTCATCCTGTATCCCTGGATTAGGAGCCCTTACAGGGTACTATCAGCCGGGCCAGCTGAGCCCAGGTTTTTTAGTGAGCTTGTTACTGGTCCCCCTCCTCCTTTTTCATCCGGACTTGGGACTGGCAAAGGTGGAGTTATGGGCTCTCTAAAAGGTAAGTTTGTGCTTTTGTTACCATTCCAACAATGCATTATTACCAAAGAGGGTTGGTGGAAGGATGGTCTAAACTGTTTGTTTTCGACCTCTACGACCCAAGTTCAATTCCCGCATTGGGCATTTTTTTGATTAAAAAAAAAAAATTCTCTAATGGCCCCCGATTCTTGCAAAAGTCCAACCCTACCAGCGAGTGCAAGTAACCAAACGGGGCTCTGGTACATTTGTAAGTGTAAAGTCGAACTGCTTTTCACATGTGTAGACATGTGGTGCACTTACAGTAAAAGCAGTCACCAACTTCTACCCACCATTAATATCATGGCCTGTACTACGTGTACTAGGGATAAGCAAAAAAAAAGTATTACCAAACACAATGTAATAAAACCAAATCCATATAAATAGTGTGTGAAGTTTCAGTATCAGCATTGTTACCATCATTCGACAAAAGTACAGAATGAGTTGCATTATTGAAGTGTGTATCAATACTTTTGTCAGTTGATGGTAACAATGTTGTTACCAAAATGTCACACACTATATATTTGGTCTTATACCTTATGTTTCTATACTTTACTTAGTCTAGCCATAATATTTTTACAAAACCAAATCAGTGATAAAAATATTAATTTGACCGCATGAAGTATTCAAAATACAGTAGTTGTTATTTGAATATCTCGTGCACAAGTGTTTAGAAAAAAAAATCGGAATATATTTGTTTTTCGATAATGGATTGGAGTGTTAAAGAAAACCTATAGCTGTAAAAGCCTTACACAAGGTAGGCCAAAGTCCTTCATCCATTTTTAAACTTTTACAAAATTTGAATATTACGCGTCAATTTGTTTATCGAACCATTGAAAGGTTCAACAAGGCTGGCACTATTAAGGACCTTGAAAGATTTTGTCGACAGCGCGTGCAATGAACGCAAGCAGCTATAAAAGCCATTCGCGAAAGATTTTGTCGAAATCCACGCCGCAAACAAAAGAACTTCGCAAAGCAGATGAATTTAGCTTCAAGAACCCTTTCCAGGATAATCAACGAAGACCTTGGACTCAGAGCTTTCAAACGACGCACAAGTCATTTGATAACCCCTGCTCTTAGAGATATTAGAAGAGTTAGATCAAAAATGTTGTTGGCGCGGCATGATGTCGGTGGCATGATAGAATCCTTTTCACAGACGAGAAAATTTTCACTGTTGAGAAAAAGATTAATCGTCAGAATGATAGGATATATGCTTGTAGCTCTCTAGAAGCTTCTTTGAAAGTCAGAAGACTTGAAAAAAGTCACCATCCTTCTTCTGTCATGGCTTGGTGGGGAATTAGCTACCAAGGTGTAACAGATCTCCACTTCTGTGCCAAAGGGGTAAAAACTACAGCTAAAAACTATCAAGAAGATACTTTGGAACAAATTGTAAAGCCTCTGAATAAAGAAAAATGTTTAATGGAGAACATTGAATATTTCAACAAGATTCAGCTCCTGCTCACAAAGCTAAGTCAACTCAACAATGGTTGAAGACGAATGTTCGGAGTTCATAAAGGCCAATGAATGGCCCTCTGGAAGCCCTGATTTAAACCCCCTTGATTACAGTTTGTGAGAATATTTAGAGGAGAAGGTGTGCTCTAAAAGATATCATAATTTGGATCAATTGAAATCAGCATTTGTGAGAGCAATGAAAGAAATACCCTTAGAAAAGCTGCGTGCCGCCATAGATCAGTGGCCCGGACGTTTGAGATCCTGTGTCAAAAATAAGAGAGGACATTTTGAATGATTGTATATATTTAAAATCTATGTCCTATTGGCTAATAAAATATGTATTTATAATCCATTAGTTTTTGTTCTTAATCATTTAATTTATAAAATTGTTTGTAACAGAATTTATGGCTAGACTGTGTATAATCCAAATTATAGCTTATTAAAGTGGTATTACCATTATTACATATAAACCTCCAGTAGAACCTCCATGAGAGGACACCTGCGCTAAGAGGACATCTCTCTATAAAGGACAGTTTTCATTTGCAAAATTACCATTTTTACTATTTAGCAACTCTCTGGTAAGAAGACACCTCTCCCTAAAGGACACTTTATTTTCTGTAATTAGGTTTTGTCTTTTACAGGGGGGTAGTTCTACCGTACTTCTTTAATTCAACTGGTTTCTAAATCCCAAATTACCCGTTGTAATTTTTTGTATTTTTTTTACCAACTTTATTTTAAGTATAACTTTAAAATATTTCTGGAAAATTCTCAGGATTGAGCTGTTCATTGGATATCCTACCTAACCCTAAACCTCATAAGTTAGGGTTAGGAAATCAGAAAAACTTTCTTATTTTTGTTATTCATATCTCCTTGTTTTGGATATTTATTGCTTATTTTTAGAAAAGGTCTTAATATCCACAAGGAAAATATAAAGGTTACATTTTTTGTGATAGGATTTTGAAAAATAAATTAATATATGCATAAAAAAGAAAAAATATCTTTATTATTAAAAATATACAAAATGTTAAATTTGACATTTCTTTGTATAGGTAAAAAAATTAAAATGAGGCTTCAAATTAGCTAATAGGGAGTTACAGTTCTCTTAAAATTGAAAAACATTATTTAAAAAAAAAAATTAAAATTCTAAAAATTGGAAGTATTTTATATGTAAAAAAAAAAAAGGGTTATACATGTTTAAGTTTTAAAATTGTGTACAAATAAGTTTGCATTATACTTTTTTGTACAAATAAAAAAATACAAATACAATTTTAAAAAGTTACCCATATTGGTGAATTTACACAATGTGATGACAAATGTTTGCTTGGAAAAAAAAATCCAAATTAATGATTTTTCCAATCAATAGGAGTTTTACCATTTTCCTTTAGATATGTATTTGTTTTTGAGAAATGTTTGCATCCCATAAATCCACGAAGAGCTGATAATGGTGATGGATGTGCACATTGAAGAACTAAATGTTTCTTGCGGTTAATAAAGGCACCTTTTTTCTGAGCATACGATCCCCAAAGTAGAAATACAATTTGGGATTTGTTATCATTTAACCATCGTATGACTGAATCAGTTAGATCTTCCCATCCTCTATCTTTGTGTGAATTGGCTTGATGAGCACGAACTGTTAAACAAGCATTAAGTAGAAGCACACCTTGTTTAGCCCAACCTTCAAGATTTCCATGTCCAGGTCTTTTGAATCCTTCAATATCTGTTTCAAGTTCTTTATACATGTTAATTAGACTAGGAGGTGGTGGAATGCCATGTTGTACACTAAATGCAAGTCCATGTGCTTGTTTTGGTCCATGATATGGATCTTGTCCTAAAATGACTACCTTTATGTCTTGAATTGGACAATGGGTTGTCCATGAAAATACTTGATTTTCTGGTGGATATATTGTATGGCTTTTTCTTTCAGACTCAATAAACTTACTTAGCTTTGTAAAATATTCTTTGGAGAATTCTTTTTCCAGGGCTTTGAACCAAGAAATTCCAATGTTTGGAGAAAGTGCTGGTGAGGCTTTTGAAATTAGCCGAATCTTTGCGTCAGTTCTTTTGTCTTCAATTCTTTGTTTTTCATCGCTTGATAGCTCATCACCTGTGTCAGTTTCTAAAGACCTCTTTTGTGGGGTGTTTGAAATAGATGTTGCGGCGAGCATGCTTGTTTTAGCATTAGCTGTAACTGGTTTAAAATAAGATGTAAGACTCTTCATTTTAAATGACTTAAATATATTGTTCGTTTCAAACAAAGAAATATAGTCCTTCTGAAATGAAAAAAACTAGGATAAAAAGCAAATTTTGTTTTGATATTTACCGCCACTTGTTTTTATTTTTATTGAGTTTTAATATCTAAGAATGATTATTTTATATTTAAACGATTTGATAAAAAATGTCAATTAATATTTTTTAAATATATATATCAAAGTAGGATTTATTATTTAAAAATTATATTTCTAAATATGTCAATTAATTTTTTTAGATTTTAATTAATTTAAATTACTTCTTTAAATAGATATTTGATTAGCTTATTTATGGGCTGTGTGAACGTATTTTGAACATATATTTAATTTGTTCAAATAAATTTTACTATATTAAGAAAAATTATATAAAATGGCACTAGGTTGTATTTTTAAGAAAATTTTTGGTTTTACTTCTATCAAAATATAATTAAATCCTCAATCAGCTATTTTAACTTTAAATAACTTCAAAAATATTTCACGATATATTAATAGTGTGGAATAATGGAGATCCTTTATTCCGGACGCCGTCCAGACGGCTCAGATGACGACTGTAAACATACAATGTTACATACGCCGCCAACAAAGGACTAGAACACGGCTTGGTCTGCTACCGACCAGTTGGGTGTTTTCCTCAGTCCTCTTAAGATGTATTAAATAAAGTTAGTTAGAAGGAGACTTTTACCCTCTCCTTTCTGCTATTTAGTGATCTTATTTAAATCCTTGCAACAGCCCACAAAGAATCATCACTGCGGATTCTTCTACCGAATTTCGCATCAGTGTTTTGTGAAACGACTACCCGACATTTATACACAAAGTGGCGGGTGGGCTTCTGACAAGGCAAGATCAAGTGGATTAACGGCGGAGTACAAGTTCAAGACTTAAGATAAGTACCTTTTGTTTTACCTTCTGTTTATAGTGTTTTTTGAAAATGGAAATTTTAAAAAGACATAGAAATTTACTTAGAAAGCGACTAACTCGCAGCTTGAAGACGACAGAAGAGTTTCTGTCAGGTACTCCACCGATACCTGTAGAGGACATTGAATATAATAGAGAGATCATTGAAGAAACTCAAGTGAGCTTCTTGTGATCCAAAGCAAGATAAGAGACTTCATGCTAACTTCAGATGTTAGCGAAGAGGAACTAAAGCAAGACGATGAGGAAGCCTTGCAATATACCCAGAGATATAAGAGGATATATAAAAAATGTCTCGCTCTTGTTGAACCCAGGATCACTGCATCCAGTCCCACGACCAGTGAAGTGAGCTTCGCTTCTAGCTCACACCATAGAACTGTAAAACTACCCAAGATAGAATTAAAGAAGTTTACAGGAGAAATAAAAGATTGGTTGGGATGGTGGGCACAGTTCAACAAGATACATGTCGATCCCACTTTAGAAGACAGCGACAAGTTTCAATATCTTGTGCAATCTATGTCGCCGGGAACCAGAGCTAGTAAACTGGTTGATAGTTACCCCCTGACTGCCGAGAATTACCCCAAAGTTATAGAAACTTTGACAGAAAGATTTGGAAGGCCTGAACTGTTGCAACAAGTCTATGTCAGGGACCTTATCCGCCTTATGATCGATTGCTCCTCCAAACAACAGTTGAAGGTGACTTCATTTTATGATGAGTTGGTGACTCATTTGAGAGAATTGGAATCCTTAAAGATTGAGGCCAGACAGATGTCTGTATTTATATTTCCAATGATTGAGGCATGTCTCTCAGAGGAACTCATGAAGGCTTGGCAAAGAAGCCCCCTCCATGATGTCAAGATTGATGCTAATGATTCGACTCAAACTAGAGTTGACCTAATTATGGAGTTTCTCCAAAAGGAAGCTGCAGCAGAACAAGACAGAGCCTTAGCGTGGGCAGACAATCACATCCTGCTAAGATACCTACGGCTTCTGGACTATTTGCTGGACGTGCCCAGAATTGCATCTTTTGTAATAAAGATCATAAAAACACAGAATGTCTTGCTGCGCGCAGAATGACCATTAAAGAAAGAAGAGAGCGTATTAAAAACGCCAAATGTTGTTTCTCCTGCCTCCAACCAGGTCATATCTCTTCTAATTGTAGAAGGTGCATAACTGAATGTATTCATGTAAGAAGAAGCACCTTGATATTTTATGCCCTCTTAATGCTCCTGGTCGAGAGTCAGCGGATGAAGACAAGGAACAGGTGGAAGACTGTGACGTTTCTCCTACAGTTGAAAACGGAGTTTCATTCTCCGGTCTTAGCGATTCGTCTCTGATTTTGCTACAGACTCTGAAGATTAAGGTCGAAGGTGCGACTTCGGCGAAAGTAGTGCGTGCCCTCCTTGACACAGGTTCCCAACGATCCTATATTTTGTCTAAAACTGCCCAGGATCTCGGACTATCTCCCATTGGACAGGAATCACTTAAACATGTGGTGTTTGGAGGTCATACTAGTGAAAGTGTCCACCAAGAATACAGAGTCAATTTGGGTCATGCATCGGGGAATTTTAAGATGGTAGCGAAGCTTCTTGACCAACAAAAAATCTGTGGTAACTACCAAGATTGAGCCGCGGGCCATGGTTGAAAGAACTCAAAGCCCGCAGAATCTGGGTTCCTGATATTGGAAAGGATGACATGGAAATTGAAATACTTCTAGGATGCGATGTGTTGGAATCTATTTTAATGATGAGATCTTGTGTGTTGTCAAATGGCTTGACTGCGTCGCAGACGCGTTTTGGATGGACTTCAATGGGAGAATGTCAGCCAGGTAGTGACGTTTCACTCGCTCATCATGTTACAACGATGACAATTTCGGAGAGCAGTATAACCAATCTGTGAAATCTCGATGTTCTTGGCATTATGGATCCTATTGAGGTTAAACAGAGAGATCAGAGAGACGCACTGGCGCGTCGACATTTTCTAAAAACAGTCCAACATTCTGTTTCTGGAAGATATGTTGTTTCTCTCCCGTGGACTGTAGAGAAAGCTGAAATAGCAGACAACAGGGAGGTTGCTATGAAGAGATTATATAGAGCTGAGGACTAAGAAATTAATCTCTTTGAATCTTTATGAGGAGTATGATGATATTTTCCGAGGCTGGTTGGATGATGGGATAATTGAGAAAGTCCCAGCTGAACAATACGACGCTGAGGCCTTCTACCTACCTCATCGTCCTGTGGTGAAACTCTCCAGTGGGACTACGCCTATCAGGCCTGTCTTTGAAGCTTCTAGCAAGGTCTATAGATCCCCATCTTTAAATGACTGTCTTGAAAAGGGACCTAACCTCATAGAGATGATTCCCAACCTTATGCTGAGGTTTAGAAATGGCAAGTTTGGAGTCGTGGCAGACATTAAGAAAGCGTTTCTGCAGATTGAGGTGAATGAAAGGGACAGAGATTACCTGCGTTTTCTGTGGTATTCCCAAAATGGAGAAAAGACAGAAGTATTCCGACATAGACGTGTCGTTTTCGGTGTTAACTGTAGTCCTTTCATTTTGGGGGCAGTAATCGAATACCACCTGTCTAATGTTCGACCTGAACATAAACCGTTAGCTCAGAGGTTGCAGAAATCCTTTTATGTGGACAATTTAGTCACAAGCGTGAACTCTTTTGAAAAGTTACAAGATCTCAAATTGAACGCAACGTCCATCATGGAAAATGCTAGGTTGGAGCTAAGCCGTTGGGAGCATAGCCTGGACGTGGCCTCCCATACTTACCCCTTTGAAAGAGCAGAGATATCTAAAGTTCTTGGTATATGTTGGGATAAAAGGAAAGATTGTTTGTCATGTGAAATTTCCGTAGACATACTCCCCAAGATAACCAAAAGGAGTATCCTGTCCTGCTTAGCTCAGATATATGACGCTATTGGATTTCTGAACCCAATATTAATAAAGCCCAAAATTCTATTGCAAAAAGTTTGAATAAAGCGCGATAACCAGTTGGGTACCTTTGTCGGGAATCGCGTGAAGGAAATATGCAGACTTAGTGATCCTGGAGATTGAAGATATGTTCCTAGCGAGTGCAATCCAGCTGATTTACCCTCCAGAGGATGCAGCCTCTCCCGACTGATACAGTCTAGATGGTGGGAGGGCCCTTCCTGGTTAAAACTCTCCGAAGAATTTTGGCCTTCCAGGTATAAAGACCTGAATGAAGAAGAAATCTGTGCGGAAAGAAAGAAAATTGCTGTTGTGACAACAGTTAAGAGTACCGATCATTGGTACATGAAATATTTCTCCTCGTTCGTAAAAAAATGTGCGGATGATGGCGTGGATTAGAAGATTCATCAACAACCTCCAATCTTCAACGAAAGTAAAGGGCGAACTTTCTGTGAAGGAGATCAATGAAGCGGAGCTGGCGCTTTTAAAATTAGTTCAGGCCGAGTGTTTCCCTAGCCACTCTATACCTGGCCTGAAAGTATGTGAAGTAGAAGGAATCCTGCGTGTGAAGACAAAAACATCAACAGCAGCTTCTTCGCGTTTGCTGAACGATAAAGAGAAAACTGCAAAAATACAGACTAGATCGGGAAGAACCGTTTGTATACCCAACCGATTGGACGATTATTATTGTTTTTCTGTGTGCCTAGAGAAAAACAGGTGGGAGTATGTGGAATAATGGAGATCCTTCATTCCGGACGCCGTCCAGACGGCTCAGGTGACGACTGTAAACATACATGCCCGGCGGCGCCAGCCGCCAACAAAGGACTAGAACACGGCTTGGTCTGCTACCGACCAGTTGGGTGTTTTCCTCAGTCCTCTTAAGATGTATTAAATAAAGTTAGTTAGAAGGAGACTTTTACCCTCTCCTTTCTGCTATTTAGTGATCTTATTTAAATCCTTGCAACAGCCCACAAAGAATCATCACTGCGAATTCTTCTACCGAATTTCGCATCAGTGTTTTGTGAAACGACTACCCGACATTTCTACACAAATAGGATTATAGTAACTTGGTTATTATTTATTCAAAATATTTCAAATCTCTGTCTCCAGTTCGACTTTTAAGGGTTATTTGGAGAAATATTCTCCAATTTGATCTCTTAGTGACCATCACTCGCACATCATCCAATGACCTTCTGGACCCTTGTCCTGTATTTGGTGTGGCGGACTCTCAAAAAATGTTATTATCTTGTTTGTTATTACATGATGGATGAGCTGGCGCGTTGAATTGTACCTGCATTTTGGAGCTGTTACACTATAATAATGGTACAGGTGAAAATCTAGTGTATACATGAACATATATATAATGGACTCCATAGGTCGCATATGCACAAACCATAAGTTTATTTGCTTTTGGCACATGTAGAGATCTAAGGCAGTCCAGGATACCAAAGCGTCAAGGGGGAATTTAACGATTCATTCCAGTTTAGACATATTTTATTGTCAATTAACTAAAAGTTCCCAATGCACAACAACAGCAAAAATTATGTATAAGCATAAGGAAAAGAATATTTATTGAGAATATCTATCTCCATTCAAATATATATAAAGACTGCTTAAGGAATTGCAAATAAAATAAACAAAAAAATTAACAAAAAAATAAATCGACGCCAAAGACCCCCATCTGAACTTGATCTTCCTTAATTATTTGACAATGAAGGTCATTTATATTTTTTAGGCCGCTGTTGTGTAAAGGATGATCAAATGAGCAAGCTCTCTCTCTCTGGATCAGTAAGGATTTCTGTTAATTGCATTATATTCACCTTCATGCATTTTGATTAACAAGCAAGTAACGTCCAGGGAGGTCAACAAGGGCGAGGAATTCCACTGCTTATAAGATGGGCTTATTCTTCCTGATTGGTCCTTCCGCCCAGGCCCACAAGTGGTGTCCGGTTTTAACTTCCTTTGGACATTATTACATCATTATTTATTTGGTTATCCAAAGTTCCTTAAGTATTACAGTAATTGCAACATCTTCGTACACATTTATTTTTAGCAAATCTTTATTGTCTTAGTAAAGTCTGATACAGCCTTTTATTGTTTATTTTCGGAACGCCAAAAAGTGACAAAAACAAATCAAAAAGGGATGATGATAACCTGCGTCTTGCAGATTAACATTTTCATAGAAACATATATATATACATATTTATTGCTAGCTATATATCACCATCTTCTCTCTTCAAACACGAAATCTCACAGGCGGTCTCCTCGCTCGAGGTGGGTTCCGCCTTAGGACAGGACCCTCCTCTTTCAAGGCCTCGGGGTCCAGCGAGCGAAGAGGCTCCAATGACTTTCCATCGTCTGTATCACTCTGAACCTCTGAATCTTGATCCGACCGCTGGCTAGTTAGTCCTGGCGACAGCGACTCCATATAACCTCTGTCTCGTACTCCGAGATTATGGAACTGGGACCTGCTCCTCTTGAGTGTTCGGGTTGACGCTCTCCATCTCCACTCTCATCTTCCTCACCATTCCTCCACCTTTTTCTAATTTGATCCCTGTGATAGGTCTTTACCTGTCCGTGGATCAAAATGGTGTAGACTCTAGTTCCCTTCTTGCCCACAATTTTTCCTGGGATCCATTTATCACCACCTCTAAAGTTTTTACACCACACTAAATCATCTATCTGGAATTCTTCCAAATGGGTTCGCCGATCATACTTCATTTGCCTGGCTTGCTGGTCCCTAACTCTAGATGCCAAGCTGGGATGTATCAACGATACTCTGGTTCGAAGCGCACGCCCAATAAAGAGCTCTGATGGAGTCTTTCCCGTTGTCACATGCGGGGTGCTTCGATATGCCAGAAGAACTTTTGATAAGGTGTCTTGAATGGTATCCCCAATTTTCCTTTTATTTTTATCCAGGGCAGTCTTAATTGTTCTAACCGCTCTTTCAGCCAAGCCATTACTTTGCGGGTGGTACGCCGGGATCAATGTTTGTTTAATTCCATTTCCTTCCAGAAAACCTTTCATTTCACTACCAGTAAACTGAGGTCCATTATCAGATACAAGTTCCTCCGGTAGACCATAGGAAGAAAAAAGTCGCCGTAGTTGCTCAATGGTTTTGCGTGTGGTGGTCTCTCTCATTGGGATGGCTTCGATCCACTTCGAATGACTATCTACTACTATTAGTAAATTAATGTTTTCCTTATTTGCAAAATCAATGTGGATTCTTTGCCAAGGTCTGGTTGACCATCTCCAGGGTTGCCATTTTCCTTTATTTGGCCCATCCTGGGATTGCTGACAGCTTCTGCAGTAATCATTTTGGTTAACCCAAGTTCCTTGTGTATTAAAATTTATTTTTGTTGATTTACTGATCAAGGTCAATTGACAATGGGAAACTTATCAGATGATTAATAACACCCACGCTTCAGACAAACAGCCATGACAAGGCATTGATATATAGATACAGCATATATATAAATTTTATGAGTAAATGTCTATAAAAAGCTACATATCTCCTATACATAGTGGATCTCGTGAATCTTTTGTAGATCTCCCATAAACTTCAAACCCATCTTGAAATGACGAGCGCCATAGCTTCAAATCATGACCTCTATGTGTTTAACAAAATTAGTGATATGGCCTTTTTACAGACCCAAGTCTGCTAGTATTTACTAAATGATCCCTAGATGGCACATTTTTGCGTCTATTTCGATAGGAAGGGTAGCTTTTCTTCTTATTATTCTTTTTTTTTAGATGAATTTCTAACAGTTGGTTTAAAATTCATGTTTTCAAGTTGAAAAAAAAATTTTTTTCTGCAATCAGAAACCTTTGGTAACAGCATTATTTTACCTGAGCAGTGTTAACCGCCGCTTTGGACAGAATAGGTTGTCTGTTGTCTCTTTATCTAGTATCTCTTCCACCAGACTGTTTTCCTCTCTAGAAACTTTCATTTAAATATCCCCCTCTCCACACTCACAGCTTAGGCTTCAATTTCGGCTTGTTTGTGAGGAAATTTAAACCTGAAATAAGTTCCTTTGATAACTATTTTGTTTTATCTGAAACATACAGATAATTCCTTTAGAATTTGTAAATAAATTATTGATGGTTAAAAACTTTTCAGATAATATAGGATGACATACACACCAGCACCATCTGTGAGCCTTGACAATAGTTAAATGTTACTAGCACCTCTTAAAGCAAATAATAACATTATTTTGATTAGACCAGTATAATAACAATACATACTATCTATCATTTTATTTCTCATAAAAAAATCATAAAGTTGACTTTTTATTTTTAATAATTATTAAATATTATACATATGTATATTATAATATACACACATATTTATTTCTCATATCTAACTATATGCCTCTCCCCAAGTTTTTATTTAAAAATATGGATCAAAATTAATTGTATAAAGTCAATCTCTCTATAGAAATTAAAAAAAAATAATTGGATATATGTTTTTAGGTGTGTGTATTAATTTAGAAAATTCAATAACATTTCGATATAAATGACATTAATATTACAGGTAAATCTGGCTGCAATATGTGTTCTTAGCTTTTTTAAAATTCATCATTCTTCTGATTATAAGTCAATTATAAAATTTTTTGATTGTATAGAATCATTGATTTATAGATTTTTTAGGTGGTATGTATTACAGATAAATATATAAACTATATATCTCCTATTATAACAATTTTTTTGGATAAAATTATTTTAGAAAGTGAGTAAAATTTGTGTAATATTAAAGAAAAAATTTCAAAAATAAAATTTAAAATAATATATATATTTATTATATAGAAATATATCGTTTGAATTAAAAATGTTCAAAAATATACTTACATAGTTCAAAACAAATAATTTTTACATAATAAAGTTATTTTATGTGTAAGTGAGAAATGGTAGAAACTTTTCAAAATAGAGCTTGTATAAATGAAACAATATCAAATAAGTATTATTCTCTTTTAAAAAATACAGAAATATCTATTATTAAATTAATTTTATTTGAAAATTCAGCAATTTATTTGCGCGCATTTAATATTTTCATTCTCTCTTCCATATTCATTAGCATATACATTAACTTCTCTATCACATGGAAACAGTGTTGCCAATTAACATTATTGTACTTACGGATTGTATACAGCCATGTTTGTTTCACAGATGAGTCTACTCTTTTATTTGTTTTTGATATTTTGAGTGTGACATTGACTGTAGTAATTTTAATAACTTTGCCTTATATATTTTTTATCAAGCTAGTAATTTTAAGTCTTCAAACTGGATAGGCTACCAGAATATCTCCGCGATACCGTGGACTGGTTCATAGGGTGAGTATTTAAATTTATACTTTGTTGCTAAATATATAACGTTATCCATATTTTTGGATAATTCACACGATATACAAAACAATTTTGCATTAATAAAATGAACCACTGTAAAATATTTTAACAAAATAAAAACAATTCACTCATTTTTACAATACACAAAACAATTTAAAAAACAAAACAAAAGAAATTATTATTATAAAAGCCAATTCAAGCATTTAATTTCACTTTTAAAAAGGAAATTCGATAATTCAATGGCTATTTCTTTAAAAATAAATCAATTTGCAGAGCTATTAATTTGTTTATCTTATTGAAAAACATTGCAGCAGAACATTTCTTGACAGATTGTCTTTTGTTATAAATGAAACAGATCATTAATAGCATTTTATTGCATTTTAATGTCTGATTATTTTTTAGACCCATACATAATTTTTAAAAAATACAATAGGTTAAAAAAATATTAATGACTTTGCACAACATAAAGGTAAGTTTTTTTCCCACTCTTTATTGAATATAATTATCTTATTTGAAAGCTTTGAAGGAAACATTACATATGAATACAATATCAATAGCATATTAATTTAAAGTATAGATTTTTAGCAAAAAAAAAAAAAAAAAATTGCTCATTAGCTATTTTTATTTGCATTAAATATAAGTATAATTTTTTTTTATAAAGGTTTTTTTCATTCCCTTTATAATTCCTTTATATTTTCATCATTTGTTGCATTTTATTTATCTTTTGGCTAAGTTTTATTCTACTGAATAACACACAAATGGCTATAATAATACCATTTTATTAAAGTTGTTTTTGTACAATTTGATTTAATATAAGTTATTTATGCTCTGATATTTATATACAGTAGAACCTCCCTGTAAAGGACAACACCTAATTGCAGAACCAAAGTTTTCTTTAGGGAGAGGTGTCCTCTTACAGGAGAGTTTCTGAATTGTAAAAATGGTAATTTTGCAAATGAAAACTGTCCTTTGTAAAGAGGTGTCCGCTAAAGGGAGGTTCTACTGTATATGTTTACATGTAAAGCCGAACTGCTTTTCACCTGTGTAGACATGTGGTGCACTTACAGTAAAAGCAGTCCCCTATTTATACCCACCATGATTATCATGGCCTGTACCATGTGTACTAGGCATAAGCAAAAAAAAAAAGTAAAAATGTGGGAAAAAGATGCTTTTCTGTGATGGTATTGTAATTAACAAATGCTTCCATCATCCAATCAGAAATAAACATTTTATATATAAAAAGGGTAGGGAAGTAAATAATAAACTTGGCAAAGTATTGTTCATCATTGTATCTTCCAGTTAAACCTGTCGCCCCCTCTTGGGACTCACCAAAATAGGGTACTATAGAGAGGGGGTGCTATAGACAGGTCACTTTTAATGTACAGTTAAACCTGTCTATAGCGCCCCCTCTTGGGACTCACCAAAATAGGGTACTATAGAGAGGGGGTGCTATAGACAGGTCACTTTTAATGTACAGTTAAACCTGTCTATAGCGCCCCCTCTTGAGACTCGCCAAAATAGGGTACTATAGAGAGGGGGTGCTATAGACAGGTCACTTTTAATGTAAATCACATCGTACTACTTATTTAAAATTGGGCGCTATATAGAGGGAGGTGCTATTTAGAGGGGGTGCTATAAACAGGCTTAACTGTTTTGCATAAATTCTACTAAACTTGCACTTTACAAAAAGAAAAAAATGAATGTAAATTGTTTGAAGAATCACAAGGTAATTGATCTCTTCTACGACTGTTCGAACTTTGCAGAAGTGAGACATTGATTCTTCCCTGATCTTCTTCTTCTTTCTTATCTCCACACAATCATATTAAGGTATCAAGTCTGTAGAGCTTGTTAATGGTGTCTGCTGGGGATGAGTAAAGCTCATCAATGGATGAGTCAATACCGTCAATAAAGAGGCCACTCCCCAACATATACTAAATTGCATTGGAAAGGACAAAAGATCCCTGTACAGAGAACCAAGAAGAGTTCTTGAGCTTCTTTACGAGCACGACCTCCAAGATCTTGTCTAATTTAGACTAAAAGGATAAGTAAAAAAAAAATGTGTTTTGGGGTGTCAGGTTGAAAATTACACTTAGTACATAGTGGGAAAACTTTGCAACCATTCTGGAATTGTCCGTAGATGACCAGACTTAAATCTGGAAATCAAAGACTGTTGTTCACTGATCTGAATGATTTAACTCTCTTACATTACAACCACTTTGTCTATATCTTCTTCTTCTTTCTTATCTCCACTCAATCACACTAAGATATCAAGCTTGTAAAGCTTGAGATTTTTGATGGTGTCTGCCGGGGAAGAGTAGAGCTCATCAATGGATGAGTCAATACAGTCAATAATTTGTCTTGGGGTTGCAGGCTGAGAATTGCACTTAGTACATAGTGGGAAAACCCTTCTTTGTCTATATAAATTTTATGAACTCTTGTCAATTAATACATTGTAAATATGTAAATATTTAATTCTAAGTTCTAATTTGTTTGTTGTTTTGTTTGTTTCCTCTGTAATAGGTGCAAATATTTCAATATCGCGCCTGGTTGATTAATAAATAAAAAATAGTGTGCGACGTTTCGGTCACAGCATTGTTACCATCAACAGACAAAAGTACTGAATGTAATTTATTACAAAAATTATAAAATTCCTCATTTTATTTATATTAATTAAAGGAAGCTTTCGGACAAGCCTTTCTTCAGCTTACTAAAACGTATAAACCTGATGTACCTTTAGACGAAAATTTTGCCGGGAGGATATTGATCTAAAGAGACAAAGGTCGCCTCTCCCGTCAAACTAGACGCTATCCATTGACCGTTGCCGCAACTAGTCTTTGTTAGTTGCGGCGACGGTCAATAGATGGCGTCTAGTTTTGACATCTATTTTGACGGGAAAGGCGACTAATGTACTTGTTTATCATTATGATTTTTTTTTTTTTTACATTTTTTGTGGTTTCCTTCTTGGGTATTCATCTTAGTCTCCTGATATGACACCTCATTTATAATCATTGATCTCACTGGACATTTTTGAACTTATTGATCCTACCTGCCATAGAGCAATATCTCAAACAAATGCTACAGGTTTCTGGAGATGTGTTTATCTTTACTTTTTATTAAATGTAATCTCGAGCTTTCAGGCATCTCTCTCTGTTCTTCCTACAGGAGTACATGGAAACATTCCAAGAGATTTAAGTCAATTTGATAATGAAATATATAGAGCAATAATCTAATATAAGATACAGTAGAACAACCTGGGGTAATAAGACCAAATCCAAATAAATAAATAGTGTGTGATTTTTCGGTAACAGCGTTGTTACCATCTTCAGACAAAAGTACTGAATCATATTTGTTGTACATAATCATATTTGTCTGAAGATGGTAACAACGCTGTTACCGAAATGTTACACTCTATTTATTTATTTGGATTTGGTCTTATTACCTTGTGTTTATAATCTATAATCCAAATTATGCCTTATCAGTAGAACAATCTCTATGAGAAAGGACACTCTTTCTAGAGAATACCTCTCTATAAAGGACAGTTTTCATCATCAAAATTAACATTTTTTCTAATTAGTAACTCTCCAGTAAGAGGATATCTCTCTATCTAAAGGACACTTTGGCTCTGTAACTAGGTGTTGTTCTTTACAGAGAGATAGTTCTACTGTAGCAACTCTCCAGTAAGATAACACCTCTCTCTAAAAGACACTTTGGCTCTGTAACTAGGTGTTGTCCTTTACAGAGAGTTTTTATTTTAATTGTATTATTTTGATATATTTCCCCCCTTCCTTTTTTTTCCGCTACCTAAATTTCATGTTCTATTTATTTAGATTTAAAAAAAATGACGTCCCTCATTGTTGAGCCTGGAGGTATTCATGGTTTCATATTGTTTCAAATATATGTCAGAGCGCCATCTACTTTTCTATTTTTTAAAAATTATGTTTTCACATACAGTAAAACCCCTCTATAGTGAACCCCATTGGGACGGGACTTTTGGTTCACTATAGCCACGGTTTAGGTATTTAAATTTTTTTTTAGGATATAATTAAAGGGCATGCGCAAAAAAAAAAAAAAAAAAAAGGCTACCTCTTAATATTGGCTGCTTTTTTCGCCCTAAAAATTAACCTATTTCTATATATTAAAGCTGTATATTAAAATAAAAACAAAATCATGTGAAAATATTGCCTTTTTGATCAGTTCCTCTGATAATTTAATTAGTATAAATGCAACCTGCCCCCCATATGTCAAAAAAATCCAAGAAAAGTATACCTTATATATAAAAATTAAATAAAAACTTTATTAATAATATTTTAAAAGGTATAAAAATATATTTTATATAAATAAATATCATATTACAATATAGGATACAAAGGCTTACTTGAAGAAGTCTGTTATTTTTTTCTGCTTTAACATATTCCTCAAAAATTTGGTTTCATATCTAGCAAAGAAATCTTCATTTTTTAAAATGACACTGACGATAGCGGCAATAGTTGGGATTGATTCCTCTTTGTAGCATTTTTTTTTATAGTCTTCTTTTTTTGTCCCATATCGTAGAAATGCTACTTTTGCTCATTTTCATTTTCTTCCGAAGTTCTGCTTGCGATGTACCACTCTCAATAGCTTTTATGATGGTTAATTTCTTTTCAAGTGATATCTTGGTACGAGCGACTTTTTTTTTGGCACTTCCATTATCTTTTAAAACTGGTTTTAATAATTTAAATAATGTTTTAAGGAATTTTCCTAATGTAGAGTTAAGAAATTTAGTTTTCAATAAGGCATGAAAATTTATAAAAGAGCGCAGTATAAAAATAGAACGTAAATAAAAACACCCAATGTCGCTAAATTCTTTGTTTTGAATTGCGATCTGTGAGCTAGAGCTCACACAAAATTTTAATTAGTTTTGAAAATTATAATTTTGAGAATTTTAGAATTAAAATTAAAAGTTCGTTATAAGCATGGTATTTTTGATAGAATTTAATATTTTGGGACCAAAATTGGGTTCGTTATAGCGATAGTTCGCTAGTTTGAAAAGTGAAAAGTTCGTTATAACGATGGTAATTTTAATGGAATGGAATTGGGATTTTCGATGGGTTCGTTATAAGGGAAGGTTCGTTATATCCATGGTTCGTCTTAGCGGGATTTTACTGTATATATAAATAAAAAATAATGAAGAGTAAAAGGGAAACAAAATGAGTAAGATGAGTTTATATTATTGTTTTTGAGGTGAATATTCTGAATTTATCAATAAATATTTAAATTGTTCTATTTATATTAAATACTCTCTGGTAAGAGGACACTTCACTCGAAAGGACACTTTGGTTCTGTAACTCTGTGTTTAGAGAGAAGTTCTACTTCATAAAAAAAAAAAACTTTTATTTTTACAGTGGACTCATTATAACGGCCTATTTTTATAAGGCACAATTTGGATTATCTATATATATAAAAATGAATGTTTGTATGTCCGGTATACAAATTCGCAGTAGTTCACTAATTCAAACCAAAATTTCCATACATAGGTAAAAAAAAAACGGGGAATACGATAGGCTATTTAAAAATATATATAAATCAATTATTAAAACTATATTTTTAGTCAGAAAATGATGATGACGATATTGCTGTATCATGTTTGATTATCAGATACAAAATTATATCGGGAAAAATTCCAAAAAGCAGAGACCACGGGTGAAACCAGTTCATTATTTTGTATGCAGGAACAAAATTCTAACAGAAAAACATTCATTCGAGCAAAAAACAAAGCCAGATCATCTTTCTATAAAAATATCGCTTCTCAGACACAAAGTTTGGAGCGGGACGTTTCACAAGAGTGACATCCACGGCGCCAATTTATAATTGTAACAAATAGTATTTGAATAAAAACATTTAATCGGGTAAAACACGGGCGTTGCCCGGGCCATTCGGATAGTAGATTATAAACACAAGGTAATAAGACTAAATCCAAATAAATAAATAGTGTGTGACAGTAACAGCGTTGTTACCATCTTCAGACAAAAGTACTGTATGGCACACTGAAAGCACATTCAGTAATTTTGTCTGAAGATAACGCTGTTACCGAAACATCGCCCACTATTTATTTGGATTTGGTCTTATTATCTTATGTTTAGCAACTTGGTTATAAAATCCTAATTCTAAGGTCCCAAGTGTTGCTCTAATTGTGTTTTAACTGTGATTATAACATGAAAATCTTTTTTCCAAATGTTTATAGCAAGATGTGACTGTATATAGGTTATAATACAATATAATGCGGCTTATGATTGTAGAACGACATTTGAAATTTATTCCGCATGTGTTTCTTTTAAACGAAAAATCAAAATTTATTTTAAGGAGAAATAATGATTATTTCCAACCTTAGAGATGAAGTATGAAAGGATGAATTGTGAAAAGCAATGATAAACGGAAAAATAAAATCGTCATTTCTCCTTAAAATAAATTTCGATTTTTCGTTTAAAAGAAACACGTGCGGGATAAATTTCAAATTGTGCTTCATCATGTATGTAGGTTATATTTGAAAAATAAGCACAAAAGTGAATTTGTACTTGAATCAAATGGATAAATTGAGAATAAAGGCATTTTCTGATCGTGCAACTAAAAGTTCCGATAGATGGTGCAAGCCATCAGTAACTTTCATTTGCACGATCAGGAAATTCCTTTTTTCTCAATAGGTTATATCAATCTGGGATTCAATGTTGCTACATTTCTCCAGCTGTGCTCCAAATTGTTTGTTTTTTTCTCTTTGTATTTTGCCTCTTTTTCTCTTTGTATTTTGCCTCTCTATCTCTCGTTTCTATTCACCTTTGGCATAGAATTATAGACTTGGTTTCCTTTTTATAGGTAGTCACTTGCATTTTTGTGGTTTGGGGTTTTTGCAGGTTGACACTTAGTACATAGTGGGAAAACCTTGTAACCATTCTGGAAAGTCAATGTCCGTAGTGTTGCTCTAATTTTTTTAACCGTGGTTATAACAACTGAATCTAAAAAAAAAAAAATTGCTCCAATAGAGCCCCCCCTGATTCTTTCAAAAGTTTAATCCCACTAGTGAGCTCAAGTAACCAAATGGGGCTCTGTCACACTTGTAAGTGCAGAGGTCAGACTGCTTTCTACATTTGTAAATATACGTTGTACTTGCAGTAAAAATAATCGCTAATTACTACCCACCATGATTATCATGGTCCATACCATGTTCCTTGTTCCAAAATCACTTTATTAGGTACCGCTCAAAAAGAGCAACCTATAGTTTATGATAATTGAAACAATGAATAATATATGAAGGTTATTCACATATTAAACAAAATGTTAACGCGGGATTCAATCCCGATTCATGACTGTCGGGAATGGAGGGTGTTACCTACTTGTCTACCGACTCTTTCCATACCATATGTACTAGGGATAATAGTAGAAAAATAAATATATTGCTATACAAATGGGACTCCAGCTAATTTGTCTTTATCAAAATACAGTGGAGTTTCTTTTATTACAGCCTCCTTTTATAACATCTTGTTTATAACATCCTAATTCTGTATGTGTTGTCTGGTTATAATAACCCACCTAAAATCTTGGTTCCAATTTACATGTTCCTGTTTACTGTATTTAATTTTTTTTTTATATCATTTGAATCTCTCTCTTCAACTATTTCAGTAAATATACAAGAAAATAAGACCTAATCCAAATAATTTAATAGTGCATGATGTTTCGGCAACAATGTTGTTGCTGAAACGTCGCACACTATTAATTTATTTGGATTAGGTCTTCTTGTATCTATAATCTATAATCCAAATTATACCTTATCATATTTCAGTATACAGATGATCCTTGTTATATAACCTGGTTAAAACATTTGAAACTTTAAACTTTATTGGTTTTTAACCAAGTTTGAGATTAAGGTACAATTTAGATTATAGATTAGAAACACAAGGTAAAATAAGACCAAATCCAATGTTTGGCGTCTTGTTAACAAGCGTTGTTACCATCATCATTCATTACTTTTGTCTGATGATGGTAACAACGATGTTACCATCACATACAATTTATTTATTTAGATTTGGTCATATTACCTTGTGTTATTACCAAGTTGCTGTTATAAAGAAGGCTATTCCACTGTATCTTTGTCTGATATCTTATATGTGTGGAATTAAAAATTTGCTGTCAACCTTTATCAGGGATTATTTTTTCTAAAGAACTCTCTTTTAAGCTAACACTCCAAAATGACATACAGTTAAACCTGTCTATAGCGCCCCCTCTTGAGACTCACCAAAATAGGGTGCTATAGAGAAGGGGTGCTATAGACTGGTCACTTTAATGTAAAATGTTTACATTTTAATGTTTAAAATCGGGCGCTATAGACAGCTTTAGCTGTATTTTTATTATTTCCATGGATTCTTTCATCCAGTTTATCTCCAGCAATATCCTCTCGTAACATCCCACATTCCATGGCTTATCTACCAAAGATACATTTGTTTCTAATGATAAGTTTTTTTATTTGTGTGTGCTCCATTTACCCCCTTTTTATTAAGATTGTATATTTTTATTCTTTTTTTAAAAAACTTATCCAAGTCTGTGCAATCTACACATTCCCCTCCCCATCCTTCACAATTTTAGTTTTGTGGCGGTGGATACAATTTTTTATCTCCTTTTGAATTTTTCTGTTTTACCCATGAAAAACATGAAAATAATTATTGAATGGTCTCTAGAGGTCACTAACAAGTAGGTATGTGTAACTCGGGTTTGAACTTTTACTGAAAATGATAATACAGTAGAATTTCCATGTAAAAGACACCTAATTGGAAAGCCAAAGTGTCCTTTAGGAAGAGATGTCCTCTTACCGGAGAGTTGCTAAATAGTAAAAATGGTAATTTTCCAAATGAAAACTGTCCTTTATAGAGAGGTGTCCTTTAGCGCGAGTGTCCTTTCATGGAGATTCTACTGTATATACTCATGGACACTCACAAAACTTGAAGTAAAAAGTCTTTGATGTTGTCAGTCATCTATTTATTTTTTTTTGAAGGAGACAGAGGTTGTTCATACTTGGCTATATCGTGTTGTCTTCAATAAAGGTCACTGTAATATCTTTCAGAGTTATTGTCTGAATCCCGATATATATGCTTCTTCTTCTTCTTTCTTATTTCCACTCAATCATATTTGGTATCAAGTTGTGACCCTTGATGGTGTCTGTTTGACAACCACCATGACTGGGTGAAGTAGAATGCGTCTGCCTTTGTCATTAAGACTGGGAGCACTACTCAGTGGCAGGCCAAATATATGCTGAAAGGTGACAACCGGAATTGTCGAATTGTTGCGATAGTGGTCGGTCACAGTCACCAGTGGATTACTCACCGTTGTCATCAACACCATTTGATATCTTAAAGAAAATATCTCCTGATCGTGCAACTAAAAATTACTGATGGCTTGCATCATCTGTCGGAACCATCATGTCAAATCTGTCTATCAACTAATGGTTGATTTTATAAAAAAATTATTCCAGAATTGGACAATTACCATTTCTTATTTTTCTCTATTCTCCATTCAATCATATCAGGGTATCAAGCTTGTAGAGCTGAGACTTTTGATGATATCTGCTGGGATTGAGTAGAGCTCATCTCAATGGATGAGTCAATACAGTCAATGATGTGTTTAGGATTGCAGGTTGACATTTAGTACATAGTGGGAAAACCTTGCAACAATTTCTTGATTGGACTTTTAATGAAGATGTGCTTTGCTCTTTTTGTTATGTTGTTAGTTATAAGTCAAATATAGAGGGACTAGTTGGTGGTAGTGTTGCTTATCTCCATGGTTAAACCAATTCCTGAAGTCCTCTCTAATTTTGTGATGGTAGTTATAGGCCTGGAAAATAGACTATTGTCAGTTCTGAGCATGATATGTTCCAGAGAAGCTTCCACACTATTGCATTTCAAGCAGTTATTGAAGGTTTTTTTTGTCCATTTGGAACTAGTTGGTCTCTTTGTTACCTTTTGTGTTCTGAGGGTTGGTAAACAAGTGGTGTAAGCCATCAATTTCCTACAGCCACGACCTGGGTCCCAATCCGCATTGGGTACTTTTTTATGAATTAAAAAATTGCTTCAATTGCCCCTGATTTTTGTAAAAGTCCAACCCCACCAGTGAGTGCAAGTAACCAAACAGAACTATGGAACATTTGTAAGTGCTACATGCTTTCTACCTGTGTAGATATGTGGTACAACTTACAGTAACAGCCACCTACTACCCAGCATGATTTTCATGTCATGTATCACATGTACTAGTTTTGATATTCTAATCTATAAAATAAAAAAAAGAAGACAAGTTTCTTAAACAATTTTTAAACGCAAGCTTTCGGGTGAAAACCCTTCGACGGGCAGTATACAATGATCGCGACGATACAAACATGGTACATATGGCAGACAAGAATATATACACCTATGATATTTACATAACTATTGCAAATGAGAAATTTACATCATAATGAAACAATATAGAGATTTCAATTTTCAACAAAGATGCTAATTACATAATTGGAAACAAGAATTTCTTTGAAATATGATACTTAACTGATATAGGTAACCATAGGGAGAACTACATGAACTACTAGTTTTGATGTTTATTTTGCCAGGAGAGGTGCCCTATGTTTTTATGAATCTTATTTCCTCCCGTCAAAATTTCCATCTATATTTTGACCATAGATTTGGCCTAGCCACTTTGCCATCTAAACATCTCTTTGTTGGCCAGATGGAAATCTGGTCACCTGCGCCCTCTAGTCTATAAAGAGGGAGCCAAAAGCTTCCCCATGTGCACTAGGTGCAAAACCGAAGAGGTCACTCCCCAACATATACTAAATTGTATTGGAAAGGACAAAGGATCCCTGTACAGAAAACCAAGAAGAGTTCTTGAGCTTCTTTATGAGCACGACCTCCAAGATCTTGTCTAATTTAGACTAAAAGGATAAGTTGAAAAAAGTCCGCCCTGAGCTGAAGAGGGCCATTAGCCAGAAACCATGATCTCCAGGTGAATGCTTCTCAGTTTGCTAAAGCTGGTGTTGTGGCTTTGTCACCTACCTGAGGTCGCTAGTTTACAGCGACAGGCAATAGATGCATCTAGTTTTGACATATATTTTGACAGGAGAGGGCGACCTTTGTCTTTTTTTATAAAAAATTAAAACCTTTGTTCTCCTTTAATTTGCTCTTCTGCAAAAATTACATTTTGCTTTAACAATATTACTTGGAACTATGATTTTATTTCATTGTTATAGCCTAATTGTTGTTGTTTTAACCACCATTAAAATATTGGGGATATTTAAACAATTTTAGAAGGTCTTTAGAATTAAGATGTCATAACCAAGTTACTGTTTGGTGAAAGATATGGGTACAACATCAACCAGTTTTTTTTTTTGCTTATCCCTAGTACAGGTGGTACAGGCCATGATAATTATGGTGGGTAGTTAGCGACTGCTTTTTACTGTAAGCCCACCACATGTCTACACATGTGAAAGCAGTTCAACTTTGCACTTACAAATGTGCCAGAGCCCCGTTTGGTTACTTGCACTTGCTGGTGGGGTTGGACTTTTGCAAGAATCGGGGGGCCATTGGAGCATTTTTTTTTTAAACAGAAAAAAGTGTCCAATGCGGGAATCGAACTCGGGTCGTAGTGGTTCGAAAACCAAACGGTTTTAACCAGCCTTCCACCGACCCCCCATGTCAACCAGTTATTTTATTTAATTCCTGATATTTCACTAACTCACTCTCCTCATACTCCCTGTGACACTTGGTCACTGATACATAGGGAACTAAATAAAATAATTGGCTAAAACAAGGTAATAAGACCAAATCCAAATAAATAGTGTGTGACGTTTCAGTAACAGCGTTGTTACCATCTTCAGACAAAAGTACTGAATTAGAAATTTTACCACAGCATGTTTTAAATAGCTACTGTTATCAAGTGGTTCTTTGGATATTCCAAAGTGAATATCAATGTTGATGCTAAGCCATCACTTGAAGAATCTATAATCCAAATTGTGCCTTATCAAAATAATTGGCTGATATTGTAGCCATATTCTTTTTCCAAACAACAACTTCCAACCACAAGGTAATAAGACCAAATCCAAATAAATAAGTAGTGTGTGATGTTTCGATAACAGCGTTGTTACCATCTTCAGACAAAAGTACTGTATGATTTAATAAGTACTTTTGTCTGAAGATGGTAACAACGCTGTTACTGAAACATCACACACAATTTATTTATTTGGATTAGGTCTTATTTACCTTGTGTTTATAATCTATAATCCAAATTGTGCCTTATCATAACTTCCAACCAATAAATGACCTTCAAAACTTAACTTTGCCGTTATTAAAATATGTTGTTTTAACCCTTCAGCGGTCGCAATGGGTAAAAATTACCCAGAAGGAACTTTTCGAAAATATTTCTATATTAAAAAATATATATATTTAAAATATATTCTCAGTACCTTTCTAAATCTATCTAAAGAATATTATAATAAACCTATAATTTTAATTATATGACATATATTCATTTTATTAGCATGTTTGGGTCAATTTTACCCAGTGCGACCTTTTGAGTTCTCGTCAATGGGTAATTTTTACCCAGCGCGACCTTTTAACGCTTTTGGTTTGGGTTTGCGTAAATAAGTTTCGAGTTACTTTCTGGCTTCTTGTTGTTTGGTTTTGCTGCCCCAAGTGCAATAATACAATCATTTCTTCCAACAATAAGGTAGGATTTATATTTTATTTCCTCTTTTTACATTATTTCACATAAAATGCTTTCAAATGCTGATTTTCTCCGTTATGATAATAATATTCCAAATCCCGATGATGAGGAATCAGAAACTGATGATCATATAGAAGAGAGGAATTGGAGTACAGACACTGAAAAGTATACATTATCAGAAGAAGAAAACAATGAGGATCCAAGCTTCAATTACTATATAGGAAAGGACCAAAAGACTAAATGGAAGAAAGCTCTTCCCCCAAAAAATGTTCGAACTCGCAGTGAAAATATTATCACCCATCTACCAGGGGTAAAGGGTGAAGCAAAAAATGCTAAATCGATATTAGATTGTTGGAATCTCTTTATAGATGACAATATACTTGAATGCATAGTTACAAATACTAACATTTACATTAGGAATATTCAGCAGAACTATAGCAGAGAAAGAGATGCTAATTTGACAAACCTACATGAAATTAAAGCTTTATTGGGAATTATTTACTTTCTTGGGGTCATGAAAGCGAATAAATTGAATACAGATGATGCATGGGCAAGAGATAGTACTGGATTTGAATTGTGTAGAATATCTTTGAATATATTTGAATTGTGTAGAATGTCTGAAAACAGATTCCGTTTTCTTCTCAGAGTAATTCGTTTTGATGACAAAGCTACAAGAAATGAAAGACTTCGTCAAGATAAATTAGCAGCTGTGAGATTGATTTTTGATACTTCTGTAAAAATTGCCAAAAGCATTATTCTCCTTCGGAATATACACTGCGTGACATTGAAAATGGAACACCAAGAAATAGTGGCCAGAAAATTATGCAAATTTCAGGGTAGACGCGCCTAACCGAGTTATGCAAATGATGTAAAATGCGCAGCTCTCGTGCGCACTTGGAGTAAGATATAAGGCAGGAAATTGCAGAAAGGACAGTATTCGTGTCGTTATTTCTTCAAGGAAAATCATTGTAGAAATTTTGTTCTTGTGTCAAAAGACACGTGTAATAACAGAGAATGCCAGGTCATCGTAAACGGAGGCAGTTCAAGCACACAGACGCTTTTACGAGGGGCATGGTGATCGGACTGAAAAGGGCAGGTTGGTCCATACGTCAAATCGCAGCTGATACACACCTTGGTGCGTCCACGGTGCACCGACTGTGGAGAAGATGGTTGGAACAAGGAAATGTGGCAATTTATAGGAATGCCGGTGCAACCAGAGTGACGTCAGCACGTGTGGATCGGCGTATCCTTCGACAAGCAGTGGCGGCCCCACAAGCCAATTATACCGCCATCCTGCAACTTGTGCAAGACACCCTAGATCATTCCATCTCGACCAGAACCATTTCCCGTCGATTGGTTGCTAATGGCTTGCACTCATGCCGTCCGCTAAGAAGACTGCCATTGACCCCACCGAATAGGCGCCAACGTTTGGAATGGTGCCGGGCTAGATCGACGTGGATGACGGAATGGCACAGGGTCGTGTTCTCAGATGAGTCGCGTTTCTGCTTGTCCAGTGATAGTCGCCGTGTACGCGTGTGACGTCGACGTGGAGAAAGGTCCAATCCGGCAGCAATTGTGGAACGCCCCACCGTGCGACAACGTGGAATCATGGTTTGGGGCGCAATCGCGTATGATTCCAGGTCACCTTTACTTCGTATTCAGGGCACTATGACGGCCCAACGATACGTTGATGATGTGCTGCGACCGGTGACACTCCCCTACCTTCAGGGGGTGCCCAATACCCTTTATCAGCAGGATAACGCCCGACCGCACACTGCTCGCATTAGCCAACAAGCTCTGCAAGATATACAGATGCTTCCCTGGCCACCGTACTCTCCTGATCTCTCACCAATCGAGCACGTCTGGGACATCATTGGACGCCGTTTGCATGCCTTGCCACAGCCGCGTTCAGAAGACGAACTGTGGCAAATGGTTGAGAGGGAATGGAGAGCCATCCCTCAGGACGCCATCCGTACTCTGATTGACTCTCTACCTAGATGTGTTGCTGTGTGCATCGCCGTCCGCGGTGGTCCTACTTGCTACTAAGCCGACGCCGTTCTCGCTCTGTATTATGACTATCATTTTGAAATAAAGATCACTTATTGTTTGTCCCTGTCTCTCTCTCTGTCTGCCGAGTTTCATCACTTTCTGGCCACTATTTCTTGGTGTTCCATTTTCAATGTCACGCAGTGTATAACGGTGGATGAAAAGTTTGACGCTTTCAGAGGGAAATGCAATTTCAGGCAGTATATTCCGAGTAAACACAATAAATATAGAATAAAATTATTTGCTCTCGTGGATTCAAAAAATGTTTTATACTTGTAACTTGGAGATTTATTCAGGAAAAAACCCTGAAGGTCCTTACAATGTCAGCAAAAGTCCAAGTGACGTTGTGGAACGATTGTGTGAGCCAATCAAGGGAACTGGCCGCAATGTAACAATGGATAACTGGTTCACCAGTTATTCTTTAGCTCTAAAACTTTTACAACAATATAGACTAATAATTGTTGGTACCTTAAAAAGAAATAAAAAGGAAATCCCCTCAGAGTTTGTCATCAGCAGAGGTAGAAATGTACACACTAGTGTTTTTGGCTTTCAAAGTGAAATGACACTTCTTTCATACAAGCCTAAAGAGAATAAAGTTGTACTTATGCTTTCAACTCTGCACCACGATGCAAATATAGATGATTCAACGGGAGAATTTAAAAAGCCAGAGATGATAATGTTTTATAATATGACAAAGGGTGGTGTAGATATGATGGACGAAATGACAGCTACATATAACTGTGCTAGAAATTCAAGAAGATGGCCCATGGTTATTTTTTATTCACTTTTAAATATTGGGGCAATAAATTGCCAGATAATTAATTTTGCAAATGGCAACGCATCAAAGGTTAAATCAAGACGTCATTTTTTGAAAACCTTATCCTTAGATCTTATTGAAGAGATGGTCAAAGTTCGCACAGTAAGCGGAAGAATGCCATGTGAAATAAAGGAAAAGGCATCCGATATTTTTAATTTGTTAGAGCCTGGTCCATCTAAAAAGCCAAAAATAGGAGAAAGACATCGATGCAAGAAATGCCAGAAAGAAAAAAAAAGGACAGAAAAACTATTCAACATTGCCAGTACTGTTTTGCTTTTTTGTGTAAGGAACACTCTGTAATAATTTGTCAAGAATGTCATAAAGGACGAAACAAGTCCTAATTTCTATGAAAGGAAGTGATAACTTTCATACAAATTTATATTTTATAACCTATCTTCAATATATATTTTTATTTTCATAAAATAGTCAAATATATCATAAATATTTGATATTTTGATTTGTTATTAATAAAATAAATAAAATATGATTTTTATATCTCAGGATTTTATGTAAAGTTATTTAATAGACAAATCATTATTCTAACATAGAAAACAATAAAAATATTGGAAATAATATTTGATTTATTTAGGTTTTAAAAAGTGGGTAAATTTTACCCACCGCGACCTTTCAAGGTATAAAAGAGGGCGCGACCGCTGCCGGGTTAAAGAGGTTTGTTCCACTGTTAATTTTTTGTCCCCCAAGTCTAACTTTAGCAGAGGGGGAGAAAAAAAAAGGAAAGGGGTTGTCAATCTACTGATGCCACCTAGAGTGTAGCGAACCCTGCAAACAATGGTGTTGTTGTTGAACGCGATTGTATTCAACACTTCACCCACAATTTCAAGATCTCTCGCAACTCCTCCAATTTCTCTAATGACAGGCCTTGAACTTGTGCCAACTCTTCCTCCCCCCCCCCCCCCCCCCTCTCTCTTCTACTGATTCTTCCTATACAGTAGAACTACCTCCCTGTATAGGACAACACCTAACTGCAGAGCCAAAGTGTCCTTTAGGGAGAGGTGTCCTCTTACTGGAGAGTTGCAAAAGAGTAAAAATGGTAATTTTGACAATCAAAACTGTTCTTTGTAGAGAGGTGTCCTCTTACCGGAGAGTTGCTAAATTGTAAAAATGGTGATGTTGACAATGAAAACTGTTCTTTGTAGGGAGGTGTTCTCTTACCGGAGAGTTGCTAAATTGTGAAAATGGTAATTTTGACAATGAAAACTGTTCTTTGTAGGGAGGTGTTCTCTTACCGGAGAGTTGCTAAATTGTGAAAATGGTAATTTTGACAATGAAAACTGTTCTTTGTAGGGAGGTGTTCTCTTACCGGAGAGTTGCTAAATTGTGAAAATGGTAATTTTGACAATGAAAACTGTTCTTTGTAGGGAGGTGTTCTCTTACCGGAGAGTTGCTAAATTGTGAAAATGGTAATTTTGCAAATGAAAACTGTTCTTTATAGAGAGGTGTCCTCTAGCACGAGTGTCCTCTCACAGAGGTTCTACTGTATCTCAAATCTTATATTCTTTCATATTTATTTGTCATGAGCCTGCCAGGATTCGAACCTGGAATCTTCTGATCCCTAGTCAGAAATGTTGCACCAAGTGCCCACGATACACACCATTTTTCATTTTAGTTTTGAATTCTTCCAAAAAATATATTACAGTAGAACCTCCATGTAAAGGACAATACCTAATTGCAGAGCCAAAGTGTCTTTTAGGGAGAGGTGTCCTCTTGCTGGAGAGTTGCTAAATAGTAAAAATTGTAATGTTGATAATGAAAAATGTCCTTTGTAGAGAGGTGTCCTCTAGCGCGAGTGTCCTCTCATAGAAGTTCTATTGTATCTCAAATCTTATATTCTTTCATATATATTTTATTGAAGATACACGAGATAACCAAGTGTGAACAGCCTCTGTCTCCTTCAGGTCAGTCCTCTCTTTTTTTTAAAGGACACAGAGACAATTTTATTCACACTTGGTTATCTCGTGTGTCTTCAATAAAGGTCACTGTAATATCTTTCAGAATTATTGTCTGAATCCCGATATACATGCTGAAAGGTACAACTTCTTTAAGTTTTTTGTCCATGAGTATATATATCCATTTTGGCAACTTCAATTAGGTTCTGCAGGTTTCTTTGGTTTTGCTTTTTGAAGCTGACCTATTCAAAGGATGCACAAATTCTGGTTGTATTGGTTGAAGACAAAAGTTTTACATTCTTACAGCTCAATTATATAATTTTAATATCTTCAGCGCCAGATTCTCCCCAATCAACAGAGAGTTGAGTGTTTGCATTCTCAAACATTATTATACATTCATTCCTCACTCAGAATGATTACAGAATATGCAATAAAGCCACCTTCAAAGTAGAATCTTCTACTCTCCCAGATATAAGTGCTTTATCTTTTATAATCCTAGGTGTTTTGATTGTTCCAACTTATTCTGATAATTTTTTGTAACATTTTGTTTATCTCAAAAATGTCTTTATCACAAAAAGACCTCTGGGAGAAAACCCCAGGACTATAATAGAAAAGCTGAGATAATGGAACCTAATGGAGATCGTTTAAACCACTTGAGGAATAAGCAACAACATGTCTTATCACAATTTCACCATCTGAATGTCCTTTTTTTCTTTCTCTCTCTTTCGCATTTTGTTCATAAGATCTCATACAAGAAAAGCCCTAATCCAAATAATTTATTAGTGTGTGACTTTTCGGCAACAGCATTGCTACCATCATCAGACAAAAGAATAAATGAGAAAAAAATATCACAGCAAGTTCTTAAATAGTGGAATGGAATGGGGTGTAGGGGTGCAGCTTTTGTTGTTCATAAGATCTCATATAAGAAAATAAGACCTAATCCAAATATAATTTAATAGTGTGTGACTTTTCGGCAACAGCATTGTCACCATCATCAGACAAAAAAAAATAAATGAGAAAAAATATCACAGCAAGTTCTTAAATAGTGGAATGGAATGGGGTGTAGGGGTGCAGCTTTCGTTGATCATGGCACCATGATCCAGACACACTTTGGTGAAAGTCTGACTTTGCCTGGAGGATCTTAAATAGTACTGTTACCAAGTGTTTAAACAAGATAGCAGATAAGGAAAAATAGTTTTTTTAAGGCAACTTGTTGTCAACATTTATTCTTTTGTCTGATGATGGTGACAATGCTGTTACCGAAACATCACACACTAATAAATTATTTGGATTAGGTCTTATTTTCTTGTATTATAATCTATAATCCAAATTGTGCTTTATCATTCATAAGATCTCATTTTGCTTGGGCCTCTTCATACCTATCCTATGTATTCCTACCAATTACAGTTTTAATTATCTCAGAATTCCACTTTGGGTTGGAAGAGGACTGGAGTAAACTGTTGATTTTTCAATAGCTACAACCTGGGATCGATTTATGCATTGGGTACTTATTCTGAAGAAAAAACTTGCTTTTATTTAATATGGCTGATAAGGCACAATTTGGATTATTCTATATACAGTTACGAGCGTCATCTCTGTCACCGTTTGCTTTTTCTTTGGAATGGCACTCTCCTATGGTTGGCTACGATCACGTGGCTACGATGGCGCCGCCACTACGCGAGACACTTTGTTTTTGACTTTGCCCCCCCCCCCCACTCGCTTTTTGGTTTTTGTAACTATTGTGTTTGAGCGGGTCGCTCCTTAAATAAATGCATATATTAATTAATAACTAAATGGAATCCTTTCTTTCTTTTTCCCAGTAAGAGACGCTTACGGAAGCCAACAGTACATAGACAGATAAAGCACATAGGCTATAGTTATTAACTAATATATGCATTTATTTAAGGCGCCAATTTATAATTGTAACAAATAGTATTTGAATAAAAACATTCAATCGGGTAAAACACGGGCGTTGCCCAGGTCATTCGGCTAGTAGATTATAAACACAAGGTAATAAGACCAAATCCAAATAAATAAATAGTGTGTGACGTTTCGGTAACAGCGTTGTTACCATCTTGAGTACTTTTGTCTGAAGATGGTAACAATGCTGTTACTGAAACGTCACATACTATTTATTTATTTGGATTTGGTCTTGTTACCTTGTGTTTAATATGGCTCTCCATTCTTGTAAAGTTCAACCTCACCAGTAAGTGTGACAGTTATTAAACAGGGAAAAGGTTTACACCTGTAAGTGCATAAGTCAATCTGCTTTCCACATATGTGTAGACCTGTGGTGCACTTTCACTAAAAGCAGTCATTCACTATTTACCATGATTATCATAGCCAGTACCACTTTTTTTGTGTGTACTACGGATAATAAAAGATAATCACTTCGGCCAGTTGAAGCATAATATTTTTAAGAATTAGGAATAGGAATGGGGTAAGTGTAACCCCTAGGCAACCTCTATCATCAAGAAAAAGATAATCAAACAGTAATCCACTTACATTGAAAATGTATCCTGGTAGTCCACTGAAGATATGTGGAGGCCTCTCTCTAACCACTTTCAAAATATCGCCATTAGATTTTAACCAGCTCCTCCATTGTTTAGTTTAGCCATCCCATTTTTAACTTTGTACAAATGAAAACACCAAAACGCGAAAGTCATTAAATGAAGGTCTATAGAGATAATATTTGATGATATCAACAACAAAAAGCTTTATTAAGACAATTTAGTCTTATACGGATTCTCCAAGCACAGAAATGTAGGGTACATACAAGAATAACAGTGGTAACAACAACAAAAGTCCCTGTTATGACCTTTTGGTCTTATACAACTTCTCCACGTAGAAGAGGGTATATACAATAATTAGCAATGCTATTTACAATGTGTCAAGGGGGAGAGAATCAAGAAAGGGCTTGCTGGGGAACTAGAGTATATCTGATGATATATGTGAAAATAAATACATATTAACACAAATACATAGTTACACGATCAGGAGATGTCTTTTTTTCTTAACTAAATAAACATTTTCCCCTCTCTTCTCCAATAAAGAAACTATAAGGAAATAACGTGACATCTACATACAGTCGAACCTCTTTAATTCAACACCCCAAGGGATCAGAGCTTTCGGTTGAATTAAAGGAAGTGTTGAATTAAGGTTATATGATTAGGTAATCATCTAACTCGCTAAAATAATATATTTTTTAAATAGCTTTGTAATATAAATTAATGATATTAATGAAACCATTGTGTGTTTTTATATTATTTTCATGATTAACTTTTAGTATCAGTGACAAAATGGCATTAATACATATTTTAGAAACATAAATAATTGTAACAAATAAATTTATTGGCAATGTGTTTCTTTTCAGTAATATAATCAAATATTAACTCTACAGACATTAAAATATTAAATATAATATATTAAATAATATTTTATTCTAATTGAAAAATATAGCAGTTGAAAGGAAATAAATATGGTAAATATATAAAATTAAAATTTTAAAATATTATTTTAAAATAATCATGAAGAGATCTTTTAAAAAATTCCTTTATAGATATCTGTTTTTGCACTGAAATCCTATTCAGGATGTATTCCAGATGGCATTTTGAAAAAAACATGCATGCCTTTCTTCCTCTGAAATGTCTTTTAATAAATAAATTTTAATGTATTAAAGGCATCCACTGCTGCTGCAGGTGTTATTGATTTTGTGTTTAAATCTTTTATAATAACACAGAAATGGAATATTGAAATAAAATGTTATCATAATCATTGTTGGATCATTTTATAAAGATTTATTTATTTAAAAATAAATTATTTATAAATTTAAAAATAGCTAAAATATTTCAATGTTAAAAATAAAAAAATAAAAATTATTATTAGTTAGAGCATGATGCCGAAATTCCCGCGTAAAAAAACAACAACAATAACATCCGCGAAATTGCGCAACGGCACTGCAAAGTGAAACTTAAACTAACCAGAAACCAAAAGTGCGCAGGCGCGATCGTATCGGCGCCCGCCGATGGCGATCGTCGCCGCCGTAATACCGTTTAGCGGTAAAGTTGCATGTAAAATAACATTCAACTGTCGAAATTCGAATTTTAAAATGGTCGAACTATCGGAACTGTCGTATTATCGATACTGTCGAATTACGGTTTGTTATTTGATAGGCCGGAGGTCGGGACATCGGAACATGGTCGAATTATCGCCGAGTGTCGAATTGGGGTGTGTCGAATTAACGAGGTTATACTGTATATGAATTTAAGTATTTAAGTCATGAATGTTTCTTTTATACATAAATCAAACTTCTACTGTCCTTACTGTGATGAAAAATATATATTTGGGAGGGCTTGGCTCATCAACGGTGAACCCTCCCAGCGGTTTAGCCAATTTAATCTACCAGACCGCCTCTTTAGAGCTCTTCTTCTTCTTATCTCCACTCAAAATCACACTAAGGTATCAAGCTTGTAGAGCTTGTTGATGGTGTCTACCGGGGAAGAGTAGAGCTCATCAATAGATGAGTCAATACAGTCAATAATGTGTCTTGGGGTTGCAGGTTGAGAATTGCACTTAGTACATAGTGGGAAAACCATGCAACCATTCTGGAAAGTCATTGTCCGTAGATGACCAGACTTAAGTCTGGAAATCAAAGACTGTTGTTCTCTTGGGAGGACAGAACCGGTGCTTGTCCCACCGATTATAATACTGTATAATAAATATATATTTTTCATTGCATTAAGGGCAGTAGAAGTTTGATTCATTTGTGGAAAGAAACATTCGCGTTTTGGTGTTTTTATTTGTATTGAATGGATGGCGTGTTATTACTATGTCTATATTCTTTGTATACAACTTCAAAGATTTTTTTAATCTTTCCCTCTGTTTGTTGTTATCACTGTTTTATACATATTATAGCTCAGGGTAAGTAAATGTACAGACAAGGTGGCCTATGGTGTTCCAGAGCAGGCCATGTTCCCACCAAGACAATTACCTGACTCACCCGCTCCTCGCCCTATTATTCTTTTTTCTCCATCTTTCCTAAGGATTTAATTGTGCGAGGTTTTTCCTTCTTCGTTCTGCGATGTTTTTCTTCCTTCGCTCCATCCTGCTGTGATTCCATTATTTGCCGTTTGTTTCCTTTTGTCGCCTATCTAGTGTAGATGGTCTCGTAGACATTCTACCTTATTTTACTGTAGACATGTTGATCGAGCTTTCGAGACTACGCATAGCTTCATTTCCCCACTTTTTTTTTTGTTTCTTTAAACGTTTGTTACAATCATTTCTCTCTTTATCAGCGACTTCACTACGTACCTCATCTACTGCTATATGGATAAGGAATGGCCTTACTTCAAGGGATTATTTCTAAAGTTTCGTACGCAGTTCGATAACCGAACTTCGACGGGACGCCACCCGCGATGTGGAGGTGTGGGGCCTTTCCCTGAGCGTGAAGTTGGATCCTTGTGGCTCTTTGATGATCGCTCAATACTGGGAATTGGCCGCTCTGAGTGTTTTTTTTCTTTTTTTTACTTAATAATCTACTGCTATATGAATGTCGCGGCCATCACGGAAAACCATTCCACCCTCTTCTGAGAACGATTTTCTTCCTATCCTCATAATTCCAGACCATTCTATTCCATTTTCGAATCCATTTCTTCCATGGCCTGCTTCTCCCTTCATTCATCAATATGTTCTATCCCTCCACACTATAGTTAAATGACGATCTCCCAAAGATCCTAGGAGTACATGTCTTTCAAACTCTTCCACACACACACACACACACACACTTCCTTTTGATTACTGTATTTAGAAGGCTCTCCATTAAATCCAAATTCCTTTGTTCCCCCAATCCGCCCATTTAATCGTGAGGTGTTCCTCAGCATCAAGAAAATTAAAGAGCTGTCCACTTTATAGATCCAAGACGGCCCTATAGGAATCTGCCACATAATGAATCGTTTTATTATTGCTTTAATGATACCTAACTCCTTAAAGATGTTTAAAAAAAAATCGTGTTAATGTTTATCACCCCCCAAGAGTAACAGAAAAGAATTAGCGAATTTCTCAATTAAAAGGGAATCTCCTAATGCCTTGCCTATTGAGGCAGAAATACAGTTCTTTATTTTTATTACTTTTTAAAAATACTAATATGAGCGATAGTAAAAAGATTTACTGGCAGAAGTATCTTTAATTTTAAGAACTATGAATGCTGGCCAGGTGGCCTCTATCTTTACGATAATATGTTTGAGCCAGGTAAATGTGGCTGCTGGATTGGGGTAGTAAAATAGAGAACGAGAGAACGACGTATGCTCCCCCCTCAAATCCTCTATAATCCGAAATCCCAGTAAGCACCCCCCCATATACGTCGGTGTGACCTTCTGACCATCGTGTTGCCGTCTTTACCTTCAAATAACACGACTCAAACCTCAGCCTTTAGTAGTCTGTACAACTCCACTATTGAATGGTAGATAGGTGATTTCTATATCTTTTCCATTCCTCTGCCATTTACTCAGAGGATGAATTACTTTGATTACCGACCCAGAAGATACAGAACACTTCACGACAAGCTTCATTAGTATCTTCAACTTATGTAATACCGTTTTACTTGAAGGGAAAATAGAACAATGAGAGGCGATTTCTTTATTTTTCCATTCCTTCGCCATTCACTCAGAGGATGCATTACTTTGATTACCGACCCATTATAGATGGATTTGAAGAGAAGATACATAATTCTCGCAACAAGCTACATTAGCGTCTTTAACTCTTGTATTACCATTTTACTTGAAGGGAAAATAAAATCGTGATAGGCGATTTCTTTCTTTTTCAATTCCTCCTCCATTTACTCAGAGGATGCATTACCGATCAATTATAAGGAAATTTGAAGAGAAGATACATAATTCTCAAGACAAGCTTCATTAGCGTCTTTAACTCTTGTATTACCATTTTACTTGAAGGGAAAGTAAAATCGTGATAGGCGATTTCTTTTTTTTTTTCAATTCCTCCTCCATTTACTCAGAGGATGCATTACCGATCGATTATAAGGGAATTTGAAGAGATGATACAGAACCTGAACGACAAGCTTCATTAGTGTCTTCAACTCCTGTAATACCGTTTTACTTGAAGGGAAAGTAAAATCGTGAGAAGCGATTTCTTTCTCTTTTTCCATTCCTCTGCATTACTTTGATTACCGACTCATTATAGATAAATTTGAAGAGAAGATACAGAATTCTCAAGACAAGCTTCATTAGCTTCTTCAACTCTTGTAATATCATTTTATTTGATAAGAGGTAATTATTTTCCTTTCCTCCGCCATTCACTCTGTGGGTGCATTACTTTGATTACCGACTGATTTTAATGAATATTTGTAAAGAGAGGGCATACAAAATTCTGTACGCTAGGCTATATTATCAGTTTGTACCATTTACCTTTTTATTTGAAGGAAAGGGTGTGGAAAGTAAATTTAATTTCTCTTTCATCCCCGCCCCGCTATTTTACATACTTACGTAGAGGATGTAAAATACTGTTTGATCGCCGACGAAAATATTACATTTATCAACCGAAAATTGCGTTTCGTTTTTATCTGAGAAAAGAAAGCTTTCGAATTTTAGAACGCCCATCTACTTCAAACGGAAAGTTGGAATAATGTAAGACATTCAACATCTGTCTAATGTAACCTTGTCTTAAGCAAGCTTGGTTCGATTCATACACTTTGGTTTATAGCCCGTAAAACCATATTCTTTCTCTGTCTAATGTAACCTTGTCTTAAGCAAGCTTGGTTCGATTCATACACTTTGGTTTATAGCCCGTAAAACCATATTCTTTCTCTGTCTAATGTAACCTTGTCTTAAGCAAGCTTGGTTCGATTCATACACTTTGGTTTATAGCCCGTAAAACCATATTCTTTCTCTGTCTAATGTAACCTTGTCTTAAGCAAGCTTGGTTCGATTCATACACTTTGGTTTATAGCCCGTAAAACCATATTCTTTCTCTGTCTAATGTAACCCGCTATCAGAGATTTGCGGGACTTTAAAAAATACTTATTTTCGCGCGGGAAAAAAAAAAGATTTTTTTTTCTTATAAATATTAGTATGACTCTCATAACTTATTTACAAGAGTGGTACACATACTTTTTTTGATTTAATAATATAATCCCTTTGGTCAAATTATAAATAAAGGCTGAGGAAATGGTTTCTTTTTTTTTTAAATCACGATAATAAAAGCTTTCGGCTGTAACAGCCCTTCGACAGGTAGTATAACTATTCTACTAGTAGCGAACACCTTTTAAAAATTATTTTCATTTTTGGCAGACTCCGTGGTGTGTAAATTCATGTATATGCTACAATAGAAGGAATCGTCGGATACCAATGCTAAGAAGGGATACAAGGTAAAAGCAACGAGTTTCTTTATTGAAAAGGTATATGAGCTTGGGCGAACTTTCAGACAATAACGTCTTTCAACAGGCTGTAAAGACTATATGTCTTTACTATAAGGCCTTTTGTGTGAGTGGTATAAACATCATATTGCAGCTCCAGAACACATTTTGGCTTGCATTTAGATGCACTAAACAGGACTTTTGGGTGAGGCCGCTGCTTATCATAAAACAGCTCGAGGAGCATGAACTCATGGAATTCGTCTAAAGAGACAAAGGTCGCCTCTCCCTTCAAAATAGACGTCAAAACCAGACGCCATCATTTTGACGGGAGAGGCGACCTTTGTCTCTTTAGATCAATATCCTCCCGGCAAAATTTCCATCATGGAATTCGTGTAATCATTACACAAGGGGATAAGAAACAACAACGTGTTGTGAGGGCGATCTCTTATGATGTGTCGAAGGTATTGCTGGAAAGGAACTGAGTTGTATATTAATGAGAAGAAATGGATTGTCCACGAAGATTTGATTTAGAAGATGGTTGCTGTCAACGTGTGCTGGATCTCCAGACCGGGTAGAAACCGACCGTTGCCGGAGAAGAAAGATCCGACGGGAGTTGCGCCACAGCTCTGCGATAAAGCGCAGTGATAACGTAGAGATTAAGTAGTGCTGTACGAGTAGATGTCGCGTTCTCCTTTATCTCACTGTTTGTCTACCCCTCTGGAGTCATCTACAAACCGGGTGTATCTCCGAGTTAGATCATCGCCTCGTCTTCTGTCCGGCCTTTCTGTTACACAGACTACAAAAACTTCTCGGAGTACAAGACTTCATCCCTATAGCTTCTACTTCCTGATTCGGTCTGGAACTACCTGGTTAACCAGTTTCATCGCAGCTCTCCCCATGGCTAACTTCTAGACTGTGCAGCGTTGATAAGGAGCGGACCGGGGTTACACAGGTATGCGAGGAGGTAACCATGAACTGCATGGGGGCGATGGATGTCACGTGCCCATATGGCCGCAGTGCCTCGATGATGGTGGCGTCTTCGACGAAGAAGGGGAGGTTTCCGATGATAATCCTCTCTGTCCTCTTGCGGAAGGGGAAGGTCCTGAGGGTTGTTCTAGACTGTGGCTGTACAGCCCGGGCGATCTTCGCTCCAGGAACCCTGGTTACCTCTATTTTATCTTTCGGTAAACGAGAGTAAGGTAAAAAGTTCTCGGACCGACCCAGATATGGCATTCCAATCGGCAAAAGATTACGTTTTCTCCCTGCGCTCACATGTCATTATTAATTTGTAGGACAAGTTTCAACTTGTTCGCTAAAGTTGTTTGTGTAAACAGATCTTTGTATAGTACACGTCTTGGCCCGTGTTTCGTTAAAATGGATAAACTTGAATATCGTGCAGTTATTAAATTCTTCGTTTTGAATTGATTAACCTCCCTAAAGAAATTTATCCGAAGTTGACAAAAGTTTACGAGTACTTTGCTCCTTCAATTTCAACCATTAAAAAGTGGGCAGCCGAATTTAAACGTGGTTGCACGTCGCTCGAAGATGACCCACGCGAAGGACGGCCAAAAACTGCAACCACACCGGAAACTATTGAAAAGATGCACAATATCGTGTTGGACGATAGGCCAGTAAAGATGTGAGAGATAGCTGAGGCCGCGGGAATATCGGAAGAAAGGATGCGAAACATCTTTCACGAAGAATTAGGGATGCGAAAGCTCTACGCAAGGTGGGTGCCTCATTTGCTGAATGCATATCAAAAGAAAATGCGCAAACGACATTCGTAGCAATGTTTGGACCTATTCAAGAAGGATCCGACCGATTTTTTGAGGCGATTTGTCACTATGGATGAGACATGGGTCCACCACTACACGCCAGAAACCAAACAGCAGTCGAAGCAGTGGGTGGAAGCCAGTGGTTCAGCGCCAAAGAAAGCAAAGTCGATCGCATCTGCCGGAAAGGTCATGGCCAGTGTGTTTTGGGATGTCAAAGGGATCCCGTTAATTGATTACCTTGAAAAAGGCAGAACTATTACAGGTGAATATTATTCTAACTTTCTTGACCAGCTGGATGTCAGAATTCGCGAGAAGAGGCCTGGCTTGAGGAAGGAAAAAATCATCTTTCACCAGGATAACGCTCCTGCTTACAAAAGTGTGTTGGCAATGCGAAAACTGTTAGATTATTCTCCTGATTTGGCACCCTCAGACTTCCATCTCTTCCCACAACTGAAGAAATTTGTTTCTGGAAAGCGCTTCACGTCCAATGAAGAAGTAGAGAGGGCGGTAGATGAATATTTTAACAGTCTTCAAAACTCTCATTTCCGAGAAGGAATATTGGTATTGGAAAAATACTAGACCAAGAACTAGAAAAGTCGGGAACTTTAAAAAAAAAGAAAAAAAGAAAAAAGGTTGATGTAGCCATATCTTTTTCTAAACAAACTTGCAGCCAACAAATGAGCTTTCTAGACCAAGTATGATAAAATCAAGGGAGATTATATAGAAAAATAAAATGTTTTTTTAAAGCTGGAATTCGGAGTCTTTGATTGTCAGTCCGATAAATTTTCACTTTACACTTCTAGGATGGCGGTTTCCACAGTTCCATCCAGGTATCAGTGAATATGGTGAAAGGGGGGGGCAGCACGCCTCGGTCTGTTGTCAATCAATCCTGTTATTAAAACCCCTTTATTCTTATATATAGATTCTCCTGAGAGATAAAGAAAAAAGGATTAGGGGGAAAAAGAGGGAGGAAAAAAAACCTTAGAATTTGAAAAGTTATAGAAGTTTGTATTATGTATAAAATAAACATTCGTGCTTTTAAATCCTTTCATTTTATATGTATAGATGGCGCGTTATTGCTTTGTTTTAATTATACGGTAAATATGTAAATACTTAAGACAGACGATTTATTTCCCTTTTCGCTATAGAAGAAAAAAAAACACAAGTCGGGGAAAAGAGATTCTTTATAAAGAAGTTCTTCTCCCCGAGACTTGTTTCTTCTTCTATGTAAATATGTTTATTATAAAATTCTATACCTAGGTATTATAGAGGTAGTCTCCTAATATAGCTGTTGTTACCCCAGCTACAAGCCATGGTAAGTAGGTACTGTAAGTATTCTGCCAGCGTTCATATATCACCATTAAATACGAACACCTCGCCCCGAAGAACATATTTTATTTTCATCAAAGTTTCAGTGAGAAAATGTATCATTGCCTTTCATCAGTATTGAAACTAAATATATATATGTCGTAGCTGTCGTGGTCGAATGGAAGGGCGCGACCGTTGTGCATGTATGCTTCGAAAAATAACTTGTTCGACACTCGTGAGCGCGCTGGCTCCCACGTTTATTTTGTACAGATTTATAGATGGGTGAATTTGTATTTACATTTTAACATATTAATTATGGCGAAAATAAATTATATCCATTGGGCCTTAATTATACAAATTATGACATATATATATTTTATTTATTTATTTTTTATTAAAAAGGCATATATTGGTAAAATAAATGATATTTTGATCCAATATATGTCCTTTTAATTAAAGATTTATTTATGGATTGCTCTATTTTCAAAAATATATTTATATCTCTTTATGCCTGCTTTAACGTCGCATTTTGTTTTCAATCTTAAGGAGGGTGGTGGGAATGATAGAGATAATATAGGTTCGTCTTGGAGCACAGAATTCCAACTACCTTGGCGGGAATTATAGTCACCGATAAACATCGGGGAAAATAAAATATTTTTGTGTGTGTCGAGGTGTCCATCCATTTACCGGTGACAATGTTTGTACTTACGAGGTGTCGGATCTCTCCTTTGCAGTGTTATAATGGCACTCACTGGTTAACAACACTTGTAGACCAACTGGAGAGAGAAACCAAAGTAACAGGTATTGCCATTATATGGAAATTTTGCCGGGAGGAATTTGATCAATAAAGGTAAAGGTCCTTTCTTCCGTCAAAATAAACGTCAATACTAGACGCCATGTATTGACCGTCGCCGCAAACTAGCGGCCTCGGGTCGTTGACAAAAGCCACAGCACCAGCTTTGGTAAACTGAGAAGTGTCCACCTAGAGACCATGGTTTCGGGCTAATGACCTCCTTTAACCAAGAGCAGACTTTATTCCATGAGATCCACAAAGGATCTAATGAAATCTACACAATCTGCCAAAGAGGTGTTTATCTGGCAAAGTGTCTAGGACAAATCTATGGCCAAAAATATAGATGGAAATTTTACCGGGAGGAACTCTATCTATAAAAGTAAAGGTAGCTTCTCCCGTCAAAATAGAGGGTGTCTAGTTTTGACGTTTATTTTAATGGAGAGGCCAACTATTTGCTTTTCTAGATACGTCTTGTCATTGTTGGATCAATCAATCATTGAGATGGATCGAGAAGAAGCCTGGTTGAGGAGATCGACCATTCTCCCAGGTCGGATTCACCTCAAAGGATGATCAAGCTGATATGATATTGGACAAGAAGGTCAGGTAGATCCAAACCCTTGCACCAAGTGGATGACTATGTACAGTCTGAAAGAACAGAAGGTTAAAGTTACCCTCAGCTGGATCCTGAACTTATATAAAAAGAATGATCTGCCGGAGTCCAACGTATAACGGACTGGCCGCCCTCTCATACAAAATATGGGAAGCCAATCTCTTCTCCGTGCTTTCCAACCGATCTCGGCGCCATCTACAACTTTTCCAAACCACCCCACCACCAGTTGGTTAGAATTGCTTCTAGTTTTCAGCATTTTCTAAAGAGTGCCTCACCAAATGGTATCGTGGCGGATGGGAGAAGCAATACAAGTAAGGGACTGCTCTGTAGGGCGAAGTACGGTGTCGTGAGCCGCTACGGTAACCGTGAACAGGGAAATGTGGCTGACTAACGGGGCAATGGCAACCCCCACTTTCCATGTGGATAAGACACCACCAAAAGGTATTCCTAGCATTGTGGAGAAACGTCCCCAAATGGTCGACAGGTGTCCTCACATCTCAGGTGGTCCATTCTGGGAAACGCCCAAAGTTTACTTAGAGGAAAACCTGACGTCAATATATGTTGTTAGCTCGAAAATCCAGATTGGGTGTCGGTTGTGGAAGACTCCCCTAGCAGCAACAACAACAAAAAAGAGCAAGTTTTTTTTAGGAGAGCAGAACGTGGTGGTACCGATAAGAAGAGGCACTCACTTTAGCCATCTAAGAGGTATTTCTTCCTTTAGTTTTTTTCTTCTTTTCTCTCATTTTTTTGGTTTGTTTGTTTGGTCTTATTAACAATGTCCTCACGAAACAGTCTTTGGTAGTGGTGGAAATACCTTCGTTTGTTTTCTTTGTCTTCATTTTTTTTTATTGAGAGAAAGAGTTGCGCTTTTACCAGTTTTTTTTTTTTTTTTTTAAGAGGGAGCGCGCGTTTTTGCTTAAAATCCGTCGTTATGTAATTTCTTCTTTTCTATCTTTTTTTTTTTTTTTAAATCGTCGCTTTCGAAAAAATGATATAATTTGTTTTAGCTGTAAATATAGTTTAAAAAAGACAACTGTATTTAAACACTATACTTCAAGAAACAATGCTTCTACAAAATTTTGCTGCTTCAAAAGAAAAGTTATTTAAGATATTGAAAACTTTTAAAAAGGCGTTTCGGTTTAGATATCCTCGAGTTTCTAATGTATGTTTTGAAGACTTCTTTGCTTCAATTTTACACAAATTATATAAGGATCCTAGCCCAAAAAGAAAATAAGTTTACCTATCTCCGCCTAAAGAGAAAGACTGGTGCTTAAAAAGTTGAGTTATGCGGAGAAGAAATTCAAGATAAGATGCCCCAAAGTCGGGTTTTCAGGGGGAAGAAGATAAAAATTGTCAGTTTATCACACAACTTGTATTGTTTAATAAATCGCCGAATGCCGTGGTCCATTTGGATGAGGAAAGCGAAGACTAGAACGCGGCTGATTCCACACTAGCCTGTTCAGTGATTCGCGAACCATGACGTATGCAAAAAAGGAACGTGTGGCCATTGGACGTGCGTCGAACCAAGGAGGCTGTTGTTGGGTGCTGCGCTACCTGGAGTATAGGAGCTCCATCTATTATTTCTTCCTGTGGTGAATCTGTATAAGACCGCTGGTCTTAATAAAGCTTTGTGTGTGTGTGTGTATTGTTTAATAAAATCAATAAAGGCTAAACAGGGCTAAAGTTCTTGTACCATTTTTATTTCTCGATCTTTCGGTCTAACATTCCCTTCAGCAGCAACTAGAGGTATGTAGCTAACTCTATAGTTAACTGGAAGTTATAATCCTGTTGAAGGAAATGGTAGCACGGAAGATAAAGAAATAAAATTGTACAAGAAACTTAGTTGTGTATAAAAAGCTTGCATACAGCTTGCACCACGCTGATGAGGGCCAACAGCCCGAAACGCGTACTCTGTTAGCTTTTCTTTATTAATCAGGAATGGGTAATTGGCCAATTCTCAACGAGAATAGTTGATATTTATTCCGATAGATGGCGCAAGCCATCAGCAACTTTCAGTTGCACGATAAGGAGATGCCTTTTTCATAGTTTAATTGTGTATGTTTTATTGATTTTATTATAAGTGATGGGAATAACGTTTATCAAGAACTTGTGTTCAGCAATAAAAACACCACTTCATGAAAGGATGGCACTCTCGAAATAACTTCATTTTACGATTGTGATAATTGGGTGATAAATGCGCGTTTCTAAAGGTCGACATCACGCTACGGGTTCGATTCCACCCGCCCGTGTATATTTTTTTGTTACCTTGATTTGTTTGTTTCTGTAACCAGCGGTCGGTTTAAAATAGCCAAGAGGAGAAGGGGGAGTAAGACCTGCTGTGGCAACATTTGGTTCGGGTTTACTTGAGGGAATGTCTTTTTTTTTATACACTCTCTAATGATCAAACCTCTCTCATCTAATGATTTCTATGATTGCTGTAAAGTCTGCAGTGGGTAAAGGGTAGTGACAGCTTGTACTGTAAGTACATTACATGTAGTACCAGGCCATGGTGGGTAGTGACAGCTTGTACTGTAAGTACATCACATGTAGTACCAGGCCATGGTGGGTAGTGACAGCTTGTACTGTAAGTACATCACATGTAGTACCAGGCCATGGTGGGTAGTGACAGCTTGTACTGTAAGTACATCACATGTAGTACCAGACCATGGTGGGTAGTGACAGCTTGTACTGTAAGTACATCACATGTAGTACCAGGCCATGGTGGGTAGTGACAGCGTGTACTGTAAGTACATCACATGTAGTACCAGGCCATGGTGGGTAGTGACAGCTTGTACTGTAAGTACATCACATGTAGTACCAGGCCATGGTGGGTAGTGACAGCTTGTACTGTAAGTACACCACATGTTGCACCAGGCCATGGTGGGTAGTAACAGCTTGTACTGTAAGTACACTGCATGTAGTACCAGGTCATGGTTGGTAGTGACAGCTTGTACTGTAAGTACACCACATGTCTACGCACACAGAAAGCAGATTTTGCTACTTATCAAGGATTCAACCATACTCACATTCACCATTTGGTTGAAGATGCGTGTGACATGGGAAGTTAATTTAAAGACACAAATTCAGATCACATAACAGAGTAGAAAAGAAAGCGTGTGTTGAAGGGTGTCAGATGTGGAGTGTCACCCTACTACTTGACGGCAAATTATACCAATTAAACCACCGCTGACACCCCCCGTGCGACAAGTCTCCTACAGTAGTAATCGATGCCATACGACATCCTCCGCTTGTCACCTGTCCGCGTGTGTCGGGGAGACATGTTGGGGAAGAAGACTCCTGTATGCGATGTATTTAATCACGGCTTATCGAAGGCAATATTGCTGCAACGGATTAGATTCACTTTAAGGTGATGGATGTGGAAACGATGTTGACAGGCTTAGAGCTCTGTTACTCTTGATTTATTTTTATGGAGGCATTTTGTGTTGGATACTATGGAAGAAATATCTTATTCTTTCTTCCTTTTTTTTTTTGTAAGAATTGGGAGTATAAAGGAAAATAACCCGAATAAATTATATTAATGGTTTGTATATAATTTTGCAATGAACTCTGCAAGCCTAGAAACCGTAATAAAGGGAAAAGTTTTTATTTTTCCGTTCATCATTGCTCTTCATAATTCACCCCTTCATACCTCATCCAAAAAGGTTAGAAATAGTCAATATTTCACCTTGAAATAAATTTTGATTTTTCGTTGAAAAGAAACTCATGCGGTGTAACTTCAAGTGTTGTTTTACAATCACAGGCCGCAGTGCATTATAAAGGGAAAAGTGTTATAAATTGTATCCGTTTTTTTAATTTATATTGGTCTTATTGATAAAACGTATATGTCGTATCTGTCGTGGTCGAATGGAAGGGCGCGACCGTTGTTCATGTAAAGCTTCGAAAAATAACTTGTTCCACACTGGTGAGCATGCGCACGCGGCATTGCCGTAGCATTCGCCCGCGCGGGCTGGCCCCCACGTTTATTTTGTACAGTGTATTTATAGATGGATGAATTTGTATTTACATTTTAAAATACTTATTATGGTGAAAATAAATTAGATCTCTTGGGCATTAGGCAAATTATGACATTCTATATACAGTTACGAGCGTCATTCCTCATCTCCTAATCTCTTAATCAATCAACTCTGTCACCGTTTGCTTTTTTTTTTTGGAATGGCGCCCTCCTATTGGTTGGCTACGATCACGCCACCTTTGCCCCCCCCCCCCCCCCATCATGCCTCCCCCACTCTGTTTCGTTTTTGTAACTATTGTGTTGGAGCGGGTCGCTCCTTAAATAAATGCATATATTAGTTAATAACTAAATGGAATCCTCTCTTTCTTTTTCCCAGTATGAGACGCCTACGGAAGCCAACAGTACATAGACAGATAAAGCACATAGGCTATAGTTATTAACTAATATATGCATTTATATAAGGCGCCAATTTATAATTGTAACAAATAGTATTTGAATCAAAACATTCAATCGGGGGTAAAACATGGGCGTTGTCCGGGTCATTCGGCTAGTGTTTATATATAGACGACAGGTGACAAAATCAAAATCTGAAACTTCATTAAGTCCATGAGTATAGCTACAATCCTCTATCCGTCATATAACTAGGTAATAGATATCCTGAAGATAGAGGTTTTGCCTGCCCGGCGGAATTCATATTTCTATGAAAAATAGACACTTCGACCAGTTATTTTTAACACCTTGCCAAATGCTTTATTTTTATTTACTTCTCCTGACGAAGACAAAAATATTTTTTATCGAAACGTTGAGAAAAATAAAAAAACTCTAACTGGCCATATTTTTCATAGAAATAGGTAATAGATAGGTAGACCTATATAATGTACTTACAGTTCACAACTCTCTATTCACTACACAAATCTCAAGATACAACGGTCTCTATACAGAATGTGTCCGCGGAGTCCCAGTATGAGAGGTTGACATCGCAGCAGCGTGGACAATCTGAATGCATCGATTATCTTGTTCCATTTTAACTGGCGTCCCTCCAACTGATTGTACTGCGCTCCTACGTCCATATGTTAGTCCATCAATGGGACCTCCCTATCTCCAAAGTTTAAAAAGTCCAGCCTGGACTCTATTTATAGATTTGACCTCTTTCTCTCTCTCGCTCTTTTTTTTTGCTTCATCCTTTCTCTACCGTCTTCTTTCTTCTTTTTTTTACCCTCCTTTCCTTTTAGCTTTTCCTTAATTGGTATTGAGGCGTTTGATTATGGGGGGGAGGTTGGGCCGAGCGTTTTTTTTTTTTTTGTCTTCAAACTTCTGGTTAAATTCTCAGTGTATTGGTAGCGGTACAGGTAAAGCTTCGCTTCGCGAATTTTATTCTCCTCTGGTTTTCGTCCCCCGATTTCACCACTTAGCTATTTGCATATTTACCTAAATATCTTGTCGTTTCTGTCAAGATTAATGTAAGGGACTGCGCGCCATCTACCGACGATGTATTCAAACTTCTGGTTAAATTCTCAGTGTATTGGTAGCGGTACAGGCAAAGCTTCGCTTTAGAATTTTGTTCTCCTCTGGTTTTTGCCCCCCGACTTCACCACTTAGTTATTTGCATATTTACCTGAATATCTTGTCGTTGCTGTCAAGATTAATGTAAGGGACTGCGCGCCATCTACCGATAACGTTTTGCACCAATTTTGTTATTTTTGTTCTTAAAAAAAAAAAAAAATACGTTTCTTTTTCGGAACAATTTCCAACTTTAAGTATACAATACAGAGTTTTATTATAAATATATACATATATGCCAGTTTCTACTGGTCCAATGATAATGGGAGGGCCTACCTCATCAGTGGTGAACCCTCCCAGCGGTTTCGTCAGTTTAATCTATCATGAATTCACCACTAATAAACCAGGCCCTCCTATTATAATTTATCACTGCACTAAGGGCAGTAGAAAATCGTTTTTTTTTTTTTTAAAGAATAATAGGCGTCAAAAAATAGTTTCGATTTCGTTTAACAGATGGCGCGCATCACAGAATACTTTGTTTGTGTTTATCTGTACGCCAATGTGTGAGAGTGTGGGGATGTTATATCGTTGGGAGGGAGGGATTGAGTAAGTAGGATGACGGATGTTTGCCTGCGCCGTCATCGCCTCATCAAGTCCTACAGTACTTCTGGTCATCATCACCTTGAATTGCCGATGTCGTAACCCGCCATTTCCTTCAGCTATCACCCGCTCTATCCTAACTCTTTCCTATCTATATTCTGTCCTGCAAACACACACAACATTCCATTGCTATCCTGATTTTCCCCCCTCCATCCTCTTTTCGGCCGTTTCTCATCTATATCTCAATTCCCGTGTTCTATTCTTTTTTGAAATTCTCCAGTTGCTACTCCGTTTTTTCCCAGTCTCCCCTTCTTTCCCTATATTCTGGTATATTCAATCTCTATATATTTATTTAGCTAACCTTATTCCGTTCAATATATTATTTCTATATCGTCTTTATTCTGCCCTATTCCCTTTATATCCTTTCTTTATCCCATTATATCCCCCCATTATATCCCACCTCTATCCTACAATTTTTCCACTATATTCCACCTCTATCCTACAATTTTTCCATTATATCCCACCTCTATCCTTTCTTTATCCCATTATATCCCACCCCTATCCTACAATTATCCCATTATATCCCACTTCTATCCTTTCTTTATCCCCTTATATCCCACCTCTATCCTACAATTATCCCATTATATCCCACCTCTATCCTACAATTTTCCCATTATATCCCACCTCTATCCTTTCTTTATCCCATTATATCCCACCCCTATCCTATAATTATCCCATTATATCCCACTTCTATCCTTTCTTTATCCCCTTATATCTCACCTCTATCCTACAATTATCCCATTATATCCCACTTCTATCCTTTCTTTATCCCCTTATATCCCACCTCTATCCTACAATTATCCCATTATATCCCACCTCTATCCTACAATTAGCCCATTATATCCCACCTCTATCCTACAATTATTCCATTATATCCCACCTCTATCCTACAATTAGCCCATTATATCCCACCTCTATCCTTTCTTTATCCCATTATATCCCACCTCTATCCTTTCTTTATCCCATTATATCCCATCTCTCTCCTACAATTATCCCATTATATCCCACCTCTATCCTACAATTATCTCATTATATCCCACCTCTATCCTACAATTATCCCATTATATCCCATCTCTATCCTACAATTATCCAATTATATCCCATCTCTATCCCGCCTAATTCGACTTCATATCTCGCCGTTTCCCATTTCCATCCCACCATAATTCCTCCGTATCCCAACCGTAATCTTTTCTATCCCGTCAAATATTTCTCTCTATATATCTCACATATATCCTACAATTCCCATTTCGCCCCTTGTCATATCCCTACAACCCTGCTGTAAGAATTTCCCAAAGATGAGCCAACTTCTCCTCCAACAGTAGAAATTGTAGAAATGTTATAGTGTGAGGAATGGTCTAATGGTTTAACGTACAGATGCGTCTTTTCCCGACGACACTTTTCAATTTGTCCGACTGAATCTTTCGCCACTTCGAGGATATAGTACCAGGTTATATGGTGGGTAGAGGGTTGGGATAACTTGTACCGACTCATGTCTACACATGGCAGTACAAGGTAAAGATTGATTTGTAAAAGTTGTGACAGTTTGTACTGCAAGTGTACTACATATATACACATGTTTAGCTATGGTGGGTAGAAGGTTCTAATAAATTGTACAGTAAGTACGCCATATGTCTACATATGTAGTACCAGGCTATGGTTGGTAGAGGGTTGTGACTGTTTATACTGTAAGTGTACTGCATATATCTACTCACGCCACTTCCCGTCTTTCTTAACCATTTCTCCACGTGTGGTTTATATAAAACGGCAGTTACCGGAGGGAAGTGACCCGACAGTTCTGCTGCTGTTGTTGTCCCAGTCTCGCTGTAAATACGGGATGTCCTGTCGACGTGAATGTCATCTTAACGTCGTTGTACTTTGGCAGAACGTCTGTTTATCCTTCTCTTCCTTTCACCCAGTTCTTTGATATAATGTCATTTATTGCATACCCCCACCACACGTACATACACATGTAGTACTAGGCTATGGTGGGTAGAGGGTTGGGATGTAGTACCAGGCTATGGTGGGTAGAGGGTTGGGATGTAGTACCAGGCTATGGTGGGTAGAGGGTTGGGATGTAGTACCAGGCTATGGTGGGTAGAGGGTTGGGATGTAGTACTAGGCTATGGTGGGTAGAGGGTTGGGATGTAGTACCAGGCTATGGTGGGTAGAGGGTTGGGATGTAGTACCAGGCTATGGTGGGTAGAGGGTTGGGATGTAGTACCAGGCTATGGTGGGTAGAGGGTTGGGATGTAGTACCAGGCTATGGTGGGTAGAGGGTTGGGATGTAGTACCAGGCTATGGTGGGTAGAGGGTTGGGATGTAGTACACATGTAGTACTAGGTTATGGTGGGTAGAGGGTTGGGATGTAGTACCAGGCTATGGTGGGTAGAGGGTTGGGATGTAGTACCAGGCTATGGTGGGTAGAGGGTTGGGATGTAGTACACATGTAGTACTAGGCTATGGTGGGTAGAGGGTTGGGATGTAGTACTAGGCTATGGTGGGTAGAGGGTTGGGATGTAGTACCAGGCTATGGTGGGTAGAGGGTTGGGATGTAGTACCAGGCTATGGTGGGTAGAGGGTTGGGATGTAGTACCAGGCTATGGTGGGTAGAGGGTTGGGATGTAGTACCAGGCTATGGTGGGTAGAGGGTTGGGATGTAGTACCAGGCTATGGTGGGTAGAGGGTTGGGATGTAGTACACATGTAGTACTAGGTTATGGTGGGTAGAGGGTTGGGATGTAGTACCAGGCTATGGTGGGTAGAGGGTTGGGATGTAGTACCAGGCTATGGTGGGTAGAGGGTTGGGATGTAGTATCAGGTTATGGTGGGTAGAGGGTTGGGATGTAGTACCAGGCTATGGTGGGTGGAGGGTTGGGATGTAGTACACATGTAGTACTAGGTTATGGTGGGTAGAGGGTTGGGATGTAGTACCAGGCTATGGTGGGTAGAGGGTTGGGATGTAGTACACATGTAGTACTAGGTTATGGTGGGTAGAGGGTTGGGATGTAGTACCAGGCTATGGTGGGTAGAGGGTTGGGATGTAGTACACATGTAGTATCAGGTTATGGTGGGTAGAGGGTTGGGATGTAGTACCAGGCTATGGTGGGTAGAGGGTTGGGATGTAGTACACATGTAGTATCAGGTTATGGTGGGTAGATGGTTGGGATGTAGTACCAGGCTATGGTGGGTAGAGGGTTGGGATGTAGTACACATGTAGTATCAGGTTATGGTGGGTAGAGGGTTGGGATGTAGTACACATGTAGTATCAGGTTATGGTGGGTAGAGGGTTGGGATGTAGTACCAGGCTATGGTGGGTAGAGGGTTGGGATGTAGTACACATGTAGTATCAGGTTATGGTGGGTAGAGGGTTGGGATGTAGTACCAGGCTATGGTGGGTAGAGGGTTGGGATGTAGTACACATGTAGTATCAGGTTATGGTGGGTAGATGGTTGGGATGTAGTACCAGGCTATGGTGGGTAGAGGGTTGGGATGTAGTACACATGTAGTATCAGGTTATGGTGGGTAGAGGGTTGGGATGTAGTACACATGTAGTATCAGGTTATGGTGGGTAGAGGGTTGGGATGTAGTACCAGGCTATGGTGGGTAGAGGGTTGGGATGTAGTACACATGTAGTATCAGGTTATGGTGGGTAGAGGGTTGGGATGTAGTACCAGGCTATGGTGGGTAGAGGGTTGGGATGTAGTACACATGTAGTATCAGGTTATGGTGGGTAGATGGTTGGGATGTAGTACCAGGCTATGGTGGGTAGAGGGTTGGGATGTAGTACACATGTAGTATCAGGTTATGGTGGGTAGAGGGTTGGGATGTAGTACCAGGTTATGGTGGGTAGAGGGTTGGGATGTAGTACCAGGCTATGGTGGGTAGAGGATTGGGATGTAGTATCAGGTTATGGTGGGTAGAGGGTTGGGATGTAGTACCAGGCTATGGTGGGTAGAGGGTTGGGATGTAGTATCAGGTTATGGTGGGTAGAGGGTTGGGATGTAGTACCAGGCTATGGTGGGTAGAGGGTTGGGATGTAGTATCAGGTTATGGTGGGTAGAGGGTTGGGATGTAGTACCAGGCTATGGTGGGTAGAGGGTTGGGATGTAGTATCAGGTTATGGTGGGTAGAGGGTTGGGATGTAGTACCAGGCTATGGTGGGTAGAGGGTTGGGATGTAGTATCAGGTTATGGTGGGTAGAGGGTTGGGATGTAGTACCAGGCTATGATGGGTAGAGGGTTGGGATGTAGTACACATGTAGTATCAGGTTATGGTGGGTAGAGGGTTGGGATGTAGTACCAGGCTATGGTGGGTAGAGGGTTGGGATGTAGTACACATGTAGTATCAGGTTATGGTGGGTAGAGGGTTGGGATGTAGTACCAGGCTATGGTGGGTAGAGGGTTGGGATGTAGTACACATGTAATATCAGGTTATGGTGGGTAGAGGGTTGGGATGTAGTACCAGGCTATGGTGGGTAGAGGGTTGGGATGTAGTACACATGTAGTACCAGGTTATGGTGGGTAGAGGATGTAGTACCAGGCTACGGTAGGTAGTGGGTTGGGATAACTTGTACCGACTCATGTCTACACATGGCAGTACTAAGGTAATGATTGATTTGTAAGAGTTGTGACAGTGTGTACTGAATATATACACATGTTTAGCTATGGTGGGTAGAAGGTTCTAATAAATTGTACTGTAAGTACGCCATATGTCTACATATGTAGTACCAGACTATGGTTGGTAGAGGGTTGTGACAGCTTGTACTGTAAGTACGCCATATGTTTACACTAAGCTATGGTTGGTAGAGGGTTGTGACATCTTGTGCTAAACCGTTTAACGTGTAGTACCAGGCTATGGTTGGTAGAGGGTTGTGACTGTTTATACTGTAAGTGTACTGCATATATACTCATGTTTGACTATGTTGGGTAGAAGGTTCTAATAACTTGTACTGTAAGTACGCCAATATGTCTACACATGTAGTACCAGGCTATGGTTGGTAGAGGGTTGTAACAGCTTGTACTAAACCGTTTATTAAAAAAAAAAAAGTTCCCAATGCGGGATTCGATCCCGGATCATGACTGTCGAAAGCCTGCAGTTTAAGCATCATCTCAATTATCTTTCATATACGAGATGTGTTCAAAATGTATCGCGACTTTTGTGTTTTTTCAAAAATTATTTATTTATTCATGAATACCTATTTTGTCCCCTTCAAATTAATCCCCATGAGATATTATACACTTGTGTCAACGGTTTTTCCAATCTTCGAAGCACTTCAAAATTATTTATTTATTCATGAATACCTATTTTGTCCCCTTCAAATTAATCCCCATGAGATATTATGCACTTGTGTCAACGGTTTTTCCAATCTTCGAAGCACTTCAGAAAATCATTTTTAAAAATCTTTTTCAGCTCCTCCTTCGATGCCGTCTTTATCTCGTCAAGCGTAGCGTAACGTCGTCCTTTCATGGACCTCTTCAGTTTAGGGAACAAGAAAAAGTCACAGGGGGCCAGATCTGGGGAATACGGTGGCTGCGGCATCATTAGTGTGTTGTTTTTGGCCAAAAAGTCGCGCACAAGCAACGATGTGTGAGCAGGGGCGTTATCGTGGTGCAAAAGCCAATTTTTGTTCTTCCACAAATCCGGGCGTTTCTGGCGGATTGCTTCGCGCAAATTGCGCATAACTTGCAGGTAATATTCCTTATTGACCGTTCTACCCTGTGGCAAGAACTCATGATGCACCACGCCCCTGCAATCGAAGAAAACTGTCAGCAAAACTTTCACATTCGACCGAACTTGGCGCGCTTTTTTCGGTCTTGGTTCGTGCGGCAGCTTCCATTGAGATGATTGAGCTTTGGTTTCCACGTCATAACCATAAACCCACGCTTCGTCACCAGTTATGACCCTCTGGAGCAAATTTGGGTCGTCGCGGACAGAGTCCAACATCTCATTAGCAATGTTCATGCGATGCTGTTTTTGGTCGCAATTGAGCAATTTTGGTACGAATTTCGCGGCGACCCGTCTCATGCCCAAATCATTGATAAAAATCGATATGTTTAGGTCCTCAGCAACTTCTCTAACGGTGATTCGACGATTGGCCAATATCATTTTCTCCACTTCATTAATTTTTTCGTCTGTTGTTGAAGTGCTCGGGCGTCCGGCACGCTCTTCGTCGTTCACATCTTCTCGGCCTTCTGAGAACATTTTGTACCACCGATAAACGTTGCTTCGGTCCAAGGTAGCTTCTCCGTATGCCACAGTCAACATTCGGAATGCATCCGCGCACTTAATTTCGTTTTTCACACAAAATTTGATGCAGGTTCTTTGATCCATTTTTTTGAATAGGTAAAAATCGAAGACGATCCAAAACACCTGCAAACAAAGCAGCTGTCAACAATTAAGTGAACATTAAAAATAGCCGAGCGTGTCGGCATAAGTGAGAGACATGAGTACCAACATAAAGCCACAAAAAGATCGAAATTCGAATATACGTAACCCGCGAAAATTCAAAAGTCGCGATACTTTTTGAACACACCTCGTATATATACAGTTAAACCTGTCAATAGCGCCCCTTCTAAATAGCGCCTTCCTCTCTATAGCGCCCGATTTTAAACATTAAAATGTGAACATTTTACATTAAAAGTGACCTCTCTATAGCACCCTATTTTGGTGAATCCCAAGAGGGGGCGCTATAGACAGGTTTAACTGTAAGATCTATCGAACCCCGTTATTACGTTAGGCCGTTTTAAACGGGTATATCGTCAAACTCTTACCATCAAATTGAAAGGATGGATTGATGCCGGTATATATGTATATACGTACGTATGTATATATGTATGTCCGTTCTAGAGAAGGTGGAAATTTTCAGCCCTATAAGTCTGCCCTCTTGTTCTTACAACCCGAGAAGCCGTGTTGTTAGCCAATGTCTTGAGCAAGGATTATTTGAATCTCCTCCCCTCTATTTAATATTGCATCGCCATTGCGGTTTGTGGAGGGGACAAGGTCGGCTAGAGGAAGAGTTAAAAAAAATGAAGAGGGCTGTGAGGCTTCTGTAATAGCAAACAAGAAAACATTCCTGGATAAATAGCATTTAGCCAAACATCATCTGATGGATTATAGGGAGCTCGGGAAATAGGAAAATATATGGTAGAAAATTGGTATAAGAGAAGGAGTAAAGAGAGTTAAAATGGAAGTAGATAAATATTATATTTTAAGGTATCAAAAAGGTTTTGTATTTGTAAAAGTTTTTGTAACAAGTTAGGGCTATAATAAGTTCACGACGTAGATTCGGCAGTTACGCGTCATATGAGCGGAACATATATATATATTTCTGAAAATAGAGCAATCCATACTTAAATCATTAGATAGTAAAAAAAAAAGGCACATATTGGATTGAATAAAAGGTTTATTTGCCAATATTTCGGCTGGCTGAACGCCTACCTTTATCAAGGCATTACATTTTTGTAAATCTTTGTATATTTTGTATATCTTACAAAAATGTAATGCCTCGATAAAGGTTGGCGTTCAGCCAGCCGAAATATTGGCAAATAAATCTTTTATTCAATCCAATATATGCCTTTTTATTATCTAATATTTATATATATATATACAGGGTGTACCAGGTAAATTGGGACTAACTTTGACAGTCCATAAAACAAAAACTACTTGAGATTGAAAACTTTTTTTTTTCATTACGTAGCTATATTCATGTAAAATACAACAGTACATGTGTGCGCAGTGTAGTGATGAAGAGTAACCGAGAATTTGAAAATCGAGCTGCCATCATCGTTGCTCTGCGCGCCGGAAGGAGCCCCAAAGAGATAGTGGATTTTCTTAAGTTGCCCAAAACCACTATTTATCGTGTCAAGAAGCAGTTTAATGAGGCCGACAGTAACAAAGAGGGGATAGCTACAAGGAAAAAGCACTCGCGTCGATCGGACAGGGTAAGAGGCGAAGAATTTGTCAAAAATGTCAAGGAGAAGATTGATGGAAACCCTGGGAAGAGCATGAGGGCCATAGCCAAGGAAATGGACGTTGGCTCTATGACAATTGTCAGAACTATCCATGAGGACCTTGGTCTCAAGTCTTATGCCCTTCGGAAAGGTCAGTTGCTGACTGAGAATATGAAGAATAACAGAAAAGGAAAGGCTGCTGCCCTCCTCAACAACCTGAAACACGACTCTTTTGGCATGCTAAGGTTCTTCTCTGAAGAAAAGAACTTTGACGTGGACCAAAAGGTAAATCCCAGGAATGATCGCTGGATCTGTAAAGACCCCTCAGAGATACCTGTCGTGATGCACACGAAATTTCCTGCCTCCGTAATGGTCCTTGGCGTTATCAGCAGTGAAGGTGATGTCATGCCTCCCCATTTCTTTGAGAAGGGCCTTAGGATGAACGCTGACACCTACATCAATGTTCTGGAGACCGTTGTGAAGCCTTGGATGGACATGGTGGCCGCAGGAAGGAAGTATGTCTTCCAACAGGACTCAGCTCCAGCCCATAAGGCAAAAAAGACACAATCGTGGCTGACACTTAACGTCCCTAGTCACTGGGGTCCTGATATTTGGCCCCCTAATTCTCCAGATTGCAATCCCCTCGACTACTATGTATGGGGCGTTGTTGAGAGAGATGTCAACAAAGCTCCTCATACCACCATCCAGTCTGTCAAGAAAGCAGTTCACACGGTGATGACCCAAATGGACAAGGTCATCGTCGCCAAGGCCTGTGCTTCATTCCGCACTCGCCTCGAGACTGTTGTAGCTAATAATGGAAACTACATTGAATAAATAAAAACTATATCCTTTTATCTACTACTGTGTCAAATTTCATTCGGATATTTTAATTTTTAGTTGCAAAAAATTTCAGTTAAAATACCATTGTTGAAATTCCCAATATACCTGGTACACCCTGTATATATATACGAGGGCCATCCAATAAATAAGTTTCCCTATTTTTTTCTGCGAACGAAACGTTGTAAAAATTAGTAGTGTAAGAAATGGTCACTAGGATGCGTTGAAAGCGCGTTACCTTCAAAATCACGCTAATCGTACGCGCAAGTCCGTAACGCTTCAGTTTCCATGGAGCTACCACTGGTGAACGTGTCCACTTGCGAACTCCGTTCTGTAATTCGTTTTTTCACGGCGAAAAAGGAAACTGCGGTCAATATTCATCGCAATTTAGTATCAGTGTATGGTGAAGGATGTATGAGCATCCAAATGGTTCGCCGATGGCGTTCATGGTTCTTGGAAGGACGGCAAAACGGGCATGATGACGAGCGAAGCGGCAGGCCCGTTACTGCTACGGACAATGCAGCCGTTGCTGCTGTTCGGAATGTGGAGGAAGCAGATCGCCGCGTCACCATTGACGAAATAATGATTCGACTGCCTCCTGGAATCGAAATTGGACGCTCTTCGATTGGAACAATCATGTCAGATGTTTTGAATTTTCGTAAAGTCTGCGCAAGATGGGTCCCGCGTTTGCTCTCGGAAAATCACAAGCAACAACGGATTGAGGCAGCACTAGCTTTCCTGGAAATGCATCGAAGAGATGGAGATCAACTGTTTTCCCGTATTGTCACTGGAGATAAAGCTGGGTGCATCATTCTACTCCAGAAACAAAACGACAAAGCATGGTGTGGAAGAAGCCTGAGGAAAGTGCACCAAAAAAAAAAGGCGAAGGTCACAATCTCTGCAGGCAAAGTTATCGCTATCGTCTTTTGGGACTGTAAGGATATTTTATTGTTTGAATACCTGCCCCTAAACACTACGGTTAACGCTGCGAGGTACTGCGAAGTCCTCACTAAACTCAGAGCTGCAATAAAACGGAAACGTCCTGGACTTTTGTCGCGGAAAGTGTTACTCGTCCATGACAATGCTCGCCCTCACGCAGCTCGAACGACCCAAACGTTGCTGGAAAACTTCAAATGGGAAATTTTCACACATCCACCTTATTCTCCGGAACTTGCCCCAAGCGACTTCCATCTTTATCCAGCACTCAAGTGGCACCTTGGAGGCAAGCACTTTGCGAATGATGACGAAGTGCAGGCGGAGGCGAACCACTGACTACGAAGACAGGACACGGCTTGGTCCAACAGTGGTATCAAAAAATTGCTACAACGGTACCAAAAATGTTTGGACAGAAATGGTGATTATGTAGAGAAGTAGTCTATGAGTTGTATAATGAAAATTTAAAAAATGCATAATTGTAAATAATGTTTTTTTTTTTGTTAAAAAATAGGGAAACTTATTTATTGGATGGCCCTCGTATATAACTGTAATATGTAACTGTAGTAAAAACGTTTTTGCATATTTACATCAACGATCTGCGTTAATGTGACAGGGAGTTACTGAAATGCCGGGAAGAAAATAACAGTAGTTGATGTAACGGTTTGTTTTTCAAACATAATCTCTTTCAACAAGCAAATGACGTTCATATTAGAAAAATATATTTATATCAAAGAATCAAATAAACAAAACTTCAGATATATTTAACAAATTGTTAAATAATGTGTATATATAATGATAAAATGATTATTTCCAGGAATATGGAAATTTTGGCGGGAAACGGGACAGCTGGACTATAATAATTCTTTGTTTAGTTTAAAAAACATTCGCTAGATGGCGATAGTTTCCAACTGCTATCTTCCTTTGGTCGCCGAAGATTCCGATAAAACTCACGGAGGGTTTGATGTATGTTTTTGTAAAATTATTTACATAACCGCGTTTTTACACCTTTTTTTTTTTAAATTGGATATCAATTATATACACACAGACAAACCCCTAACCCTCTCCCCCCCTTTTTTGTTGTTGTTGTTGTGTGAATTTGAAGAAGGCAGAAACTTAAATCTAGCCAGATGATTCTCTCTTTCATTACTTCTGCAGATTATACAGACTTTATTTACATAATACAGATTGGATTTGCATACCAGCTTATACCGGTACTCTGTTAACTCCCGATTTACCGGGTTGCGGATTTAACGGGGTCGTTTCTAAAAGGAGCCGTTTGTTGACACACAAAACAAAGCTAAAAGTATTTTAATCTGATTTTGGTTTTCGTTACGTGGTCGTCTGACTTTTATTTCCATACTCTGCTGTTTGTTGTGCAAATTATTGTAGGCTCTTCTCTTTACATTACATTTCTAGTAACGTCTTAAAGATTATCTAGGAAAACTGAAACGCCTTACTTAATAAAGGAACAAATTGCAAATTATTGAACTCAGGATAACGAGAGAGAGAGAAAATATGTTAAGAAATCACAAGAAACCTTCACTCGTGGGCAAAACTTAGGAAAGTCGAAAGTCCTTAATGCCGACGGTCGCCTTTTTTTTTTTAAAGGAAACGGAGGCAATTTTGTTCATACTTGGTTATCTCGTGTGTCTTCAATAAAGGTCACTGTAATATCTTTCAGAGTTATTATATGAATCCCGATATATACATGCTAAAAGGTAAAACTTCCTTAAGTTTTGTGCATGAGAAGTATAATATTAATTGGAGAACCAAATTTTTTTTGGTATTGAAAAAAAGGGAAAAAATAATTTTAATTAAATATATTCAGCATTGGTGCGTTTTGTGTGTTGAAATAAAGGAATTGGTAGGATTATCGCACGAGTTAAAAAAACTCATTAAAATAGTATCAATTTTCATATTATCTTTGTATGTGTTGCGTGTGTAGTTTTATTTTTAATAGAAAGTTTTTGGAGATTGTGTTTTTTTTTCTATCTAAAAAGGACTTACCGTTGTGGGAATGAGGGTTTAAAAAAAGCAACGAAACGAGATGGAGGATGGTAATGAAGGTTTGTGGGCGTAGGATACGTCACTGGTGACGTCACACACGTCAAAGAATAGAAACTATAAATACATGTTTGAAATGAAGGACTACTTGACCAGGTTAGCGGTATATCTACAGTACTTGGAACGTTACTCTTACGTGGTGGTGAGGTCTTGTTTAAAATCTTGACCTAATATTTTTAACGTGTTTTTTACAGCTTTGTATTTAGGATACCGCTATTCATTTATTTACAGTAAACTCTCCTATAACGCGATTAATGTGTTCCGTGTTGTATGAAATCGCGTTATAGGAATTCGCGTTGTACGAAATAAAACTTGTATAACGCGAATGTTGTTAGAGTAAATTGTTTTATTTTATAACGCGTTATACGAAAATTCGCGTTGTATAAATAAATTTGTCGCAATTTTTTTTTATCGCGTTGTACGAAATCGCGTTGTAAAAACTCGCGTTATAGGAGAGTCGACTGTATTACCAGTTGTAAATAAGACACGCTTATATCCGATCTGGATAATTGCGTGTGAAACTATTTACAATAATTGTAGTAGAGTAGGTAACAACACACACAAGCTTTTATTAAGACATTCTGTCTTATAAAGACGATTCTCCTGTTAGAAATGAATCTAAAAAGAAATGAGAAGCAGAGGAAGAAACAGAATACTCGCTCAGAAAAGAGAAAAAAGAAGAAAAGAATAGAATATCTATGGAGTAGGTAACAGAATTGTCAAAAATAAACAATTAATAGTGTTGAATAAACATATACATTAAACAAATAAGCAACAACATAAGCATAATACCGCTATAATACTGTTGTTTTGTGACGTAGTTTTCCCTTTTTGTATCTTTAGTGGTGTCTTGTCCAATCTCAATGGAAAGGGGGGGGGGGGGGGGGGGGGGGGTGCCATTGCCCCGTTAGTCAGCCACATTTCAGAGTTCCCTGTTCACGGTTACTGTAGCGGCTCACGACACCGTACTTCGTCCTACAGGGCCTTTCTTGTGCTGCTTCTCCCGCCTGCCATGTAGAGGAGGGGTTTGACTTTAGTATGAAGTTTAATAAAATACGATTTTTTAAATACATTTTTGCACTTTTTTTCATTAATGCTCTTTTTTTTTTTCTTTCGAATAAAGTTTCAAAAGTCAACACACGTCTGAAAAACTTTTACTGCAATATTAGAAAAATTTGGTGAGAATGCTTTTGGTTCATCAAAATGTTGAACCTTCACAGTTGTTTTAATTTAGATTTCGCGAAAATTCTTTTGTGGTACAGCGATCAAAATGTTTACTCAGTTTTTTTATGTTACCACACCCCCCCCCCCCCCATGCACCCTCCTCTAAACTGAATGTTATGTTCTGTTTTCATATCCCCCAAGCGACATGTAGTACTCTCTGCCGATTCTTCATCGATATGCACTAATCTATTTTGATGTTTTTGACCTAAAATCCTCTAGGAAGAAGAAGAAATAGACTTATTATGGCTTGACTTATGGGAATCTAAGAAGAGTTTATGATAAGAGAGAAACCTGGAACCATTGGAGATCAGTAAACCGCTAAAGAGCAGGGCAGTGGAAAAGAACACAAAAAAAATCTGATCCTTTGTTATAGGAGTAGAGAGTATTTCTACAGTTTCAGAAACACCACCCCGGAACTCCGCCTCGTGGCTAGCACCACTTTTTGTTGTGGGCATATTCCCTGAGTCACCACCTACTGTCACGGATATTTGAAACTCTGCCTGGCTTACTAACGCCATTTTCTTAAACGTTTACCAAGTTTTTCTTGTAATTGTATTATTATCTCAAGTACGTGTGGTACAGACCATCATGGTGGGTAGTTAGAGATTGCTGAAAGTGCACCATATGTTTACACTTGTAGAAAACAGTGGAACTACTGACTCATTTAATTGTATTATTCGGTTCCAAAATCACATTACAGTGGACCCTCGGTTTGCGAGCATAATCCGTTCCAGAGCCATGCTCGTACTCCAAAACGCTCGTAGTGCGAAACTAATTTCTTATTTTTAATAATTGAAACTCGGGCAATTCTTCTTGCTACGAACAATAGCACAGTTTCCCACATTTTACATATTTCCCGAATCTGATTTGAAGGGAGGGATCCCAGTGAATTTTCATCCATCACGATTACGGGCAACCATCACGAGTTGCTCGTAATGCGAAATTTCACTCGTAATCCGAGGTAAAATTTTTCAAAAAATTTTGCTCGTACTGCGAAAATCTCGTACTCCAAGGTGCTCGTAAACCGAGGGTCCACTGTATTAGGTACCGCTCAAAAAGAGCAACCTAGTTTATGATAATTGAAACAATGAGTAATATGTGAAGGTTATTCACATTCAACCACCGGGATCCCCCGGTTCATGGCTGTCGGGAATCGAGGGTGTTACCCACTCGTCCACCGACTTGCTTTTCTATGATTGTATTATCATTATAATAGTATATATCTACACACAGCCACAACATTTGAAACACTTTCCAGCTAGAGTAGAATCACTGGTGAGAGACCTCCTTTCAAAGATATTCCTGGTCTCTCCTAGAGCTCAAAGAACAGAAACTTTATTGAAGGTTGGATTAAATTAGGACAAAAGTATTTTTTTTTCTATATGTAGACTAACACACATCGCCATCTATCGGTGAAAATTATTATTATTTGTGTTTTAATTATTTTGTTGTTGTTGTCTATTTTCGGGTAGTTGGCGACTTCTGTACACTCCATGTACGTGAGTTAACTAAAACGCTCATGGACAAAAGTTAAGGAAGTTGTAACTCTCAGCATGTATATTGGGATTCTGACAATAACTCTGAAAGATATTACAGTGAACTTTATTGAAGACACACGAGATAACCAAGTGTGAACAAAATTGTCTCTGTCTCCTTCAAAATAACACGACGACCGGCGATATCAAACACTTTCGACTTCCTTAAGTTCCAAAATCACTTTATTAGGTACCGCTCAACAAGAGCAACCTAGTTTATGATAATTACAACAATGGTAATATGTGGGAGGTTATTCACTTATTAAACAAAATGTTAACGCGAGTTCCCGGTTCATGTCTGTCGGGAATGGAGGGTGTTACCTACTCGTCCACCGACTTCTTTTTTTTTTTTTACTTCCTCAAGTTTTGTCCATGAATGTATACATATATATATTTTAAGTTTAAAAAAGAGACAATTTCTCGACAACCAACCACTAAACGAAAGGAATAAACCATACAACAGTTCTATAGTTCAGGTCTGGCAGCCTAAACTGGCGAAACCGCTGGGAGAGTTTACCATTGTCAGTCAGTCCATCATCCACGTTGTTCCCCCCCCCCCCCCCTGTTTAGTGATTATGGAGAAATCCGTTACACACAAAGATAGATTTTTTTCACTGTCACGAAACTAGGTTTATATACTAACGGATGTCGCGCCCTGTGACACTCCCAGCTGGGTGTCCCTCAACCGTATGTCCTAATATAGACAGACAAGCTATTGTCCTGCTTTAACCCGCCTTGATGTATCAGCTACCTTTGTCATCTACTGTGCGTCTACTCAACCCCGCCTACTACCGGACCTTGTGATGCTCATCATCACGAGTGACTGCTTGTACTGTAGGCACACAGCATATCTACATAGGATAGAAGAGCTTTGAAGCAGCTCCTTTTTGTGTTGTCTTGTTGTTTCGGCTGTTGAATTGTTAAATGACAATTAACATATTGACATCTTGTCAATATAGGAAAGTCCGCACTAATTATGAGAAATTAACAATAATGTAAATGATTCGAAAGAAAGAACAAACAATATTATGGTAAAGGGTTTCTTTTAATTTTCGCATTAAATTGTTTATTCTTTCTTCCCAATAATTTCTAGGTAACTATTACTCACACAATGAAAATGATTATAAAAACGAAAAATAGATATAAAAAAAAAAACTTGTTATCGCCTTGTTAAAGGGTGAAAAGATCCGACCCAATATTTATCACGGTCTCTACCGTGTGTACTTGGTTAAATAAAAAAAAAAAAAAAACACAAGAGAAAGATACTGTAAAAGCAATCTTTAACTGCCCACCATGATTATCATGGCCTGTACCACGTTTACTTGGGATAGTGAAAAAATATACAGTTAAACCTGTCTATAGCGCTCCCTCTTGGGACTCACCAAAATAGGGTGCTATAGACAGGTCACTTTTAATGTAAATCGCATCGTACTACGTATTTAAAATCGGGCGCTATAGAGAGGGAGACGCTATTTAGAGGGGGGCGCTATAGACAGGTTTAACTGTATATGTTTTGGAGGGGGGCGATATAGACAGGTCACTTTTAATGTAAATCGCATCGTACTACGTATTTAAAATTGGGCTATAGAGAGGGAGGCACTATTTAGAGGGGGCGCTATAGACAGGTTTAACTGTATATATTTATATTTGGGGGTGACATGTGCTTGGAACCCCCGGGAGTACGGCAGGCAGGGAAGCAGTCCTAGGTGTCGGCGGTGCCAGGCGAGGACAACAATGGTCATCCGAGGCCCCAGAACAATGGCGGAGGTATTATTAGACTGTGGTCGGACGGACAATCAGAGCACGGCAGGCAGGTCAGCCGCGGCGGTGGCTTCCCCACTGCGACTCTTCCCTTGCTTACTGTGTTGGTGTTGTTTGCCTTGTTGCTGCTGCTGTGATTGGAACGCTACGTGTAGGATTACTTGTTGTTTTATGTTCGGCCAAAGTTGAGTCTTTATTCTACGGTTTTTTTTTCTCTTCAATCACTTGAAACACACCTCACGGTAGATTTGAACGGGATGCGTAGAAGAGAACGGCTCAAGAAGAGGATGGATGGTTATTAAAGAATGCACGGACACGAGAAAACAAGAACTGTTTGAATAATGACAGGAATAGGACGCCAACATTTAGAATAAGACAGAAAGGAAGATGCCGTCTAATGAATGTCTCGGAATGGCATAACTCGACATTCTGGTAGGTTTCTGCTATCGTGTGAATTCTGTATATCATTTCTGTAGTGTAGATACCGCTCTACCTTGGTGTATTGGAAGTCCCAGACTTAGTAGTGGGTGGAAAAGGAAGGATAATGGCTTATGTCGATCCCTTCTTCATCCAATCGTTCTGTGCGGCGAGCGGAACTGTTGTTTTTTTACGATGGTTGCCTTTAAAAGCTTCACGAGAAGGCTTGTAGAAGGCGGGATAATAGTTACAATGTCTTATGTCGACAGATGTCAACGCTGTTCCACATTATCCCAATTCACTATACCAATGCACCATAGTCCAAGCTGACGGAATGGGCAAATAGAGTTCGTTAGGAAACTCACCTCATCGAGAATGGTCTAGATAAGCCACGTGGGTTTAACATCCCACTTCTTGCATACGGAAACCAATTTTATGGAATGTAAAACACATGTCAAATATCTCTCAGAAAGATACAAATACGTGTTGAGAGAAAAAGTCCTCTTCTAGATCGACTTTAAAGAACGGAACAACTGTTTGACATCCCACTTCTTGCATACGGAATCCAATTTTATGGAACGTAATGTCTACTATCTCTCAGAAAGATACAAATACGTGTTGATAGAGAAAAAAAAGTCCTCCTTTAGGTAGACTTTAAAGAACGGGACGCTATCTCTATCAACAGTATCTCTTTCTTGTTAAACAAACTAATATCTCCTCTATCAACATCTAGATTGTAGGACAGATTGAACTGGTGAAACTGATGCTACCATGACGGTTCGTTGTTGTGTTGTGTTGCACAGGAAACTTCTAATATAAAAAAAGGGCATCTTCTTATCGTGCAACTGAAAGTTGCATCGGAATATATATCAACTATTCTCGTTGATTTTTAATTATTCCAGAATTGGCCAAATACCCATTCTTGATTGATCAAGAAAAGCTAACCACGGACGCATTTCGTGCTGTTGGCCCTCATTATATTTTTATAAGTTATGCACCTTATCCAAGTACAATATCACATTTGTACTATGTTTTTCACTTCTAATATAAGTTGCATACTGTGTGTAGCGATTCCACATGCTGATTTGTTTTCTCTCTCTCTTTTTTAAGAAGAAAAATACAGAATATATGTAAATATATAGAAAATAAGCATTTAAGCACGGATGTTTCTTTTATACACAGAAAAAACTTCTACTGACCTTACTGCGATGAAAAATATTGGGAGGGTCTGGCTTTGCTGGGAGGTTTTACCAATGATAAGCCAGGCTCTCCCAATATTTTTTTTCATCGCAGTAAGGACAATAGAAGTTTTTTTCTGTGTATAAAAGAAAAACATAGATGCTCAAATGTTTTTAATTTTCATTTATAGATATGTAGCGCGTTATTGGATTATAAATTCTCCAAATATATTCTTCAAGTGGGGTAGATCTCGTAGTCATTCTTCTAAGCAAGCGACTTCCAGAGAAATGGGTGTTTATGGTCAAATTTGCCGTAAATACACTCATATTTTTTTATCATGATGGTACTGTGTAGTATGTAAATTATATCGAATTATAATTTACATACTACACAGTGCCATCCTGATAAAATATGAGCGTATTTACGGTAAATTTGACCATAAACACCGATTTCTCTGGTAATTGATGTATATAGTTATTTGTTTTGCATATTTTTCATTTATAAATTAATCTCATAATTTAGTCTGTGAAAATAAAAATATTGGACCGTTGACGAAAACAAAACTGAAAATAGTTGGTTTAATGTTATGTGGTTATGATATATAATTGTAATGTTTATGTAATTTTGATCTTCATTGAATAATATATATAAAGTTTAAATGTTAACTTTAATAACAAGCACAAAACAATAGTTTCTTGCTTAACAGAATGACTATGGGATATCTCCTACTTGGAGAATACACCTATCCCCCGATTCACACGGTAGATACGTTCCTGAGAAAAACGTGTAAATCGGGGGATAGGTGTACACAGAAATAAAAATAAAATGCATTGACAGGTTAAAATATGTAGCCAGCACATAAGCTCGGGATTCCTCGTGAGATGTGTACACAGCGCATGTGTTCAATCACAGTAGCATTTAGTATAGTGCAAAGATTCCAGACAGCCACTCTCCTAGGTATCACCAACATATGTCCAGCATCCCTAGAAAATCTCCCAAGAAAGAAATCTGCCTGGCGACACCTCATTAATTGGACTACCACTGGCATTGTATATAAATCCAAGAAGACTTAGGTCAGAAGGACATCCCGGGTAGTTGGCGACTTCTGTACGCTCCAGGAACCTGGGTTACTTAAATAAATAATAATATAGTGCAAGAAAAACAACAACAAAAAAAACTCATTTGGAAAACCGTGTAAAAGCGAAAACGTGTAAAACATGTACCGTGTAAATCGGGGGGATAGGTGTATATGGAAAATATATAGAATTAATGGATTTTTTCCCCCAAAGTTTCTGTTTAACAACAGACTCTCTGGAAGAGAACGGTACCTAGTTGCATGGTTGTCTCATCGTTTGTGAAACACGGAGTGTTTGTTTGGAATTAAGTTGCGAGGTTTGGCAGCTAGATGTCGCCACCACTGTGGCTGGTAGTTCCGGCAGTGGCCACGTGGCGGCGCTGCGACGCGGTGGCTCGGTCATGTATTGAAGCTGTGCTGAAGCACATGAAAACCTGGCTCAACGATATGTTTGTGCTGAATCTTGTCTGGTAAGTCGTCGCTTTTCTACCTTTCCATTCCTTTTTTTGACTTATTTCATCCGCAATACGTTACATTTTTAGACTTTTTTATTATTATTTTGGTACATTGCAGATGTCTGCATTATGTCCGATTGTTGAAGGCCAACTTTTTTTTTTAGCGCTGGAAATATCAAATCAATGTTTTATTACAAGTATCTAGATTGTATTATTCAACATTGTAACGATTTTTTGTTCTTTCGATTTTTGAAATTGATTTGTTCTAGTTGTGTGTTTTGGTACTACTTTTCCAGGTTGATACACATGGTCTAGAAACCATGATAAATCATGACAAGAATGAGTTTTCGATTGTCCTTACCACAAGTGTATACTATATGTCTATTATATAGGTAGAAGCATTTTGAATTTTGATTTTAATTGATGTGCAAAGCTCCGTTTGGTTACTTGCAATGATGAGTAGTGTTGGATTTGTTGCAAGGATAGCCTTTAGAATTTGATAACGAAGCGCTTTGTCTGGCTCATCATTCAGGAACCTTCGTAACTCTCTCGTAGCTTATTGTTAGCAGTATAAATATAACAAAGTTACGGGAGGATGATATTCATGTAACTAAAGAGGCATCTCTCCCTTTAATTATGCATCAGAACCATTATGTTTATCGCCCTTGTAAAAAACTAGTGGTGATAAAGGATGTGCTACAACACCAGTTTTGGCAAACACGGACAAAGAGCCAACCTGTGTATACCATGATTTCAAGCTATGGCCTTCATCAGTACAGGGACGGCTTCAATAGTTCATAACATTCTACGAGAGGAGTTGTGAAATCGACCGAATTTACCAAACAGTTGTTTAAGGTAGTGAAGTGACAAGAACAGATTTTCAACCTATAATACAACATAAAGTTGTGGAAGTATGATATTCATGTTACAAAAAAGACACCTCTCCCTTTTAAATATGCATCAGAACCATTAGGTTTATCGTCGGTGGAAGGCTGGTTAAACCGTTTGGTTTTCGACCACTACGACCTGGGTTCGATTCCCGCATTGGACACTTTTTTTCTGTTAAAAAAAAAAAAATACTCAAATGGCCCCCGATTCTTACAAAAGTCCAACCCCACCAGCGAGTGCAAGTAACCAAACGGGGCTCTGGCACATTTGTAAGTGCAAAGTCGAACTGCTTTTCACATGTGTTGACATGCGATGCGCTTACAGTAAAAAGCAGTCGCTAACTACCCACCATGATTATCATGGCTTTTGAGATAAGAAAGAAGAAGAGAAGAGGTTTATCGTCCTAGTAAAAAAACTAGTTGTGTTGATAAAGAATGAGCTACAACATAAATATGTTTATTTACATTAAGATATGAAATTCAAAAAATCTCCCTGATTTTGATAATGGTAACTTTATTTACTACGGTTTTTTTAATCGATCAAATTGTATGGTCCATTAACACATATACACTCATGGACAAAACTTAAGGAAGTGGAAAGTTTTTAATGTTACATGTATGGGAAATACATCGTTATATATTGCAGATAAGGAGTGGTATATGATTAAAATATGAAACTTTAAAATATTTACAACAACAAAAAGCCTTTATTCAGGATCACTGACCCTATACAGGATTCACCAGAGGTATGCATAAGAACAAAGCAGTGAGACAAAGGAAATAAAGATATAGACAGAATAAAAAAAAACAAGAAAGAGAAAGAGGGAAGCAAGAAAAACAACACAAAAAGAGTAGCAGTAAGAAAGTGAGGAGTGAGTGTCACTTGGCCTTCTTCTGAGATACGGACTTGTGGAAACCATAAAACGCAGTAGCAATATACTTATTCTGGGTCATATTGTCAATTATTGATGGAAGTGAAGCACTTTAAAATATTAATTAAATCATTAAAATATGAAACTTCCTTTTGTCCATGAGTATATACAGTGGTACCTCGACATACGAGTTTAATTCGTTCCGCAACCTTGCTCGTATCTTGAATTACTCGTATCTCGAAGCAAATTTCCCCATACAAAATTCCCATTTAAAATCACAGATTAATATCTTCAACACTACCGAACCGAACTCGTATCTTGAATTTCGCTCGTAACTCAAAGCAAAAAATCACTTGCTCGTCGGCTCGTATCTCGAAAAACTCGTATGTTGGGGCGCTCGTATGTCGAGGTACCACTGTATTAATGTATATTAAAGATTATTCCTTGATTTTACATATCGACAAAATCAATAAAGAATCAAGGGTTTGGTTTCTTTTTACGTTTGTTTTATTTCTCGAGTTTTCAGGCTAACATGCCCTTCAACACAGAAACCTAGAAGTACTACATCTAGCCAATTATAACACGCCGTGGAAGTAATACTTCTGGATTTCTGTATTGAAGGATATGTTAACCTCTGAAAACTCGAGAAATAAAAGAATTGTGAAAAAGAACCAAACCCTAGATTTTTTATTTGACCACCTCAAGATTAATGTATCTCTCTCCTCACGTAAAAACTCTCACAACTATTGATTACTATGATTATGTGCTCTATCACTTTGTTGACATTCTGGAAGAAGAGAAGGTGGCGTGATGTGGGAAAACAACAAAATTGTCTTTCATCGGTAGCTCCGGCATTGTGTCACATCTTGGGATGACGACACACGGGGGGGTTGATCAGTAATTGGCGGTGGATTCAAAATGGAAGCGGTAAAAACTTCTTTTTTTTTTTTACAATGCCAATCTCCCCACCCCCTTTCTCCCCCTTTACACATGTCCAAGCCTACCTGTGAGCGCGCCGAAAGTAACCAAACAGAGCTCTGTCACCTTGTAGATACAAATATCGAACTGCTCTCACATATGTAGACACAGGAATAAGATGTACATATATATTATATAATCTAAAATGCAAATATTTTATTATTTTTTTAAAACATATTTCATTTTAATTCATTGACTGTTATATATTTTTTGACCATAGATTCAGAACATACCTACTCTAATTATTGTTGTAAATATGTATAGTTAACCCTACCTTTTTTTTTAAATCACGATTATAGAATTCATTCTATAAATTCTATATTACTGTGATAAATAATTTTATGTGTAATTTTACTTCAAGTAATTCAAAATAAAAACTACTTGAAAGGTAAATAATTATCTTTACTTTTTCACGACTGCATCTCTTTTTCAACAACAAAACACAAAATAATCATAACATATATATTGATGTTTTGTACTGGAGGGAGGGAAGAAACAAATGCATTTATAAATTAAATTGCCATCTATCGATATAATTTGAAACAAATAAATTTACTGGCAATGTGTTTGTTTTCATATATATCATCAAATATTATCTCTACAAACCTTACTGTAATGATATAAGTTATTAAATGATAATTTTATCATTGTAGTAAGGTTTGTAGAGATAATATTTGATGATATAGAAGTACAATGAAGATGAAGACCAAACCGTAGACCACCTCCTCTTCACTTGCCCAACCTTCCAATACCAAAGATTCCAGACAGCCACTCTCCTAGGTATCACCAACATATGTCCAGCATCCCTAGAAAATCTCCCAAGAAAGAAATCTGCTTGGCGACACCTCATTAATTGGACTTCCACTGGCATTGTATATAAATCCAAGAAGACTTAGTTCAGAAGGACATCCCGGGTAGTTGGCGACTTCTGTGCGCTCCAGGAACCTGGGTTACTTAAATAAATAATATAGAAGTACATATTGACACAAATACATAGTTACACGATCAGGAGATGTCTTTTTTTCTTAACCAAATAAACAGTTTCTCCTCTCTTCTCCAATAAAGAAACTATAAGGAAATAACGAGCCATCTACATATAAGAAATGAAAGTATTAAATCATGAATGTTTCTTTTATACATAAATCAAACTTCTACTGTCCTTACTGTGATGAAAAATATATATTTGGGAGGGCTTGGCTTATCAGTAGTGAACCTTCCCAGTGGTTTCACCAATTTAATCTACCAGACCGCTTCTTAGAGCTCTAAATACTGTATTGGACGATTATGTTTATATATACTACACTGAATAATTATTTTAAATACTCTGTTGTATATCATCATAAATATTTGCATAGTCATCATCCCTTACCATGCTTGTATATTATTACTTGTAAATAAAATTTTAGAAATAGTTTACATTCTAATCAATAAATTATTCTTACTTAAACTTTTGTTATACTCGTTATCACTACCGTGACAAATGGTGGAGAAGCTGGGTATAACAAAAGTTTAAGTAAAAATAATTTATTGATTAGAATGTAAACTATTTCTAAATTTAATTTACAAGTAATAATATACAAGCATGGTAAGAGGTGATGACTATGCAGATATTTATGATGATAAACAACAAAATATTTAAAATAATTATTCAGTGACAATATACTACACTGAAGGGTGGAATCTCCAGGCTTCCAAGTCTATTCTGTCCGTTAGTGGAACATTGTATTAAAACTGGCTGTATGAAGACTCTGACTGAATAGACCAATGCACAATAGAATGACACTAAATCACTCTGTGAGAACGTACAGTAACTGATTCATGGTACTTTCTGCATATCTCTGTGAATCTTCTCGGAAATCATACAAGCAAACTAAGGACACAGTTTATAGGATAATAGAATTAGATTAAAATGTTTACAATGAATAATGCTCTTCCGCAAACAATAAGGCATTAAATCACGACTGTTTGTTTTACGTGTAAAAAGAAGCATTCATGCTTTCATTTCTTAATACGTTCACGTGATCCCAGCGACTGTACTGATGGCCTATTATCGGACAGTAGCGGGGTGGTTGATTGATGGAACAAAGATGATCGTTCACTGATGAGCCAAGCCCCTTCCCTCCCCTCCTTTTCCATTTTTTACCCGAGTTGCGTTACTAGCAGGTTGCTAGGTGACGTAAAAAAAATGGGTTAGTGGAAAAACTTATTACTTTCCCCTTTTCTCGATGTTTTTGTATCGTGATAGCTGACGTTGAATGGGGATAAATCGGTTTTCTTCACATCTCCGCTTTTTAATGTAGGTGGTGTCTTGTCCATCTCCATGGAAGGAAGGTGCCATTGCCCCGTTAGTCAGACACATTTCAGAGTTCCCTGTTCACGGTTACCGTAGCGGCTCGGGGCTCATGGAGTCCCCACCGTACTTCGCCCTACAGGGCAGTCCTTTACTTGTACTGCTTCTACCGCCCACCACGTAGAGAAAGACTTCTGGGCGGGTGTAATGTAGGTGGTGGTGTCTTATCCATCTCCATGGAATGGGGGAGGTGCCATTGCCTCGTTAGTCAGACACATTTCAGAGTTCTCTGTTTACGGTTACCGTAGTGGCTCGAGGCTCACGACACCGTATTTCGCCTTACAGGGCAGTCCTTGTGCTGCTTCTCCCGCCCGCCACGTAGAGGAAGACTTCTTGGGCCGGTGTAATGGTCGGTGAAAGATGGGGAACTTACCTATGGAAGCGAAGAATCAGATGTGACCCTTTAATACTCTCTAGTATTATTGTTCTTGAAATAATTGACACACTTCATCCAGTAGAAAATTCTTTTTTTTTTTTTCGACGTTTCGATAAAAAAATTATTTTGTCTTCGTCAAGTTTGTCGAAAAAAATAAATAACCTACTGCCCGAAGTGTCTGGTATTTTGTTGTTTCTTATCCCCTTGTGTAAAGATTACACGAATTCCATCAATTTATGATCACACAGAATGGGGTGTAGAAGTGCAGCTTTCGTTGATCCTGGCATCCAGGCACACTTTGGTGAAAGACCGACTTTGCTGTATGGTATTCCAACAACAAAATGAATGCCAGCCTCTATCTTTTAGTATTATTGTATCACTATAGAATTGGTTTGATAAAAATTTTGAAAAAAGAATTACGTCAACTATTCTTCGATCTCTTCCCGACATGACGACTCCCCGATTGCCTCAATCATTGAAGAGAATGACAGGGAATCTCTGAAACAAAATAAATACTGCACCTTCCAACCAGCAAATGACTCTCATATTATTGGTATTATTTTTTCCCCCCGACTTGAAAACGAAGTCAATTCGGTCGTTATTAGGTATAGGATTTGAAGATACTTTTTGTTTATGAGTGATATATATACTATCACAGACAGCATAAGGTGCGTAGGAAACGTTTTTTAATTATGCAAATAAGTGCTCTAAAGTCTATCAAAGATTTGCATAGACAATTCTGTGACTGGACATTTACCTGGACCGTGTTTTCCCCCCCCCATGCTGACAAAGGAGTACCAGACCTGAACGGTACAATTCAAGGAAGAGGCCATTTTTCTTCCACTTCTCCGCTTCAGTCTGTTATTGTTGAAACTTCCTTTTTTTTTCTCTCTCGTTGTGTTATTCTGCAACGAGACGGCGCTCTTCTAATTGTGTCCGTCTTTCGTTCGTTAACACTTAAACAGTTAGAAAAAGAAAGACTTTTGCTCTCTCTAAGAGGTTGTTAAAATACCGCATTGCATACCTACAAAGTGACAATGCTCCTTTTAGCTGTCTGTCTGTATGGCTCAGTCACAGATTGGGATTGTACAAGAATGGGTTGAGGTATATAGTGAAGAACGGATTTGAAAGAAAAAGAAAAACTTCCAGATGTTGTTCGCACCTGTCTCTAGATTGCCCCTGGCTGATCATTATATTCCGTTTTTTAAAGGCTTTACACGTAACACTCTGACACATTTGTAACGGCAAAAGTCGAACTGCGCTTTCCCCCCACATGTAGATTTAACACTATCTACTGTAATATCTTTCAGAGTTATTGTCTGAATACCGATATACATGCTATAAAAGGTACAACTTCCTTAAGTTTTGTTTCCATGAATGTATACACACTTGGTTATCTCGTGTGTCTTCAATAAAGGCCACTGTAATATCTTTCAGAGTTATTGTCTGAATCCCGATATACATGCTATAAAAGGTACAACTTCCTTAAGTGTTGTCCATGAATGTATGCACACTTGATTATCTCGTGTGTCTTCAATAAAGGCCACTGTAATATCTTTCAGATTTATTGTCTGAATACCAATATACATGCTATAAAAGGTACAACTTCCTTAAGTGTTGTCCATGAATGTATGCACACTTGGTTATCTCGTGTTTCTTCAATAAAGGCCACTGTAATATCTTTCAGATTTATTGTCTGAATACCAATATACATGCTATTAAAGGTACAACTTCTTTAAGTTTTGCTTCCATAAGTGTATCTTTCAGAGTTATTGTCTGAATACCGATATACATGCTATAAAAAGGTACAACTTCCTTAAGTTTTGTTTCCATGAATGTATCTTTCAGAGTTATTGTCTGAATACTGATATACATGCTATAAAAGGTACAACTTCCTTAAGTTTTGTTTCCATGAATGTATCTTTCAGAGTTATTGTCTGAATCCCGTTATACATGCAATAAAAGGTACAACCTGAAATTTTCACTATAAGTTTTTCCAGATTCTACTCTATATACTGTTAAAATTTCAGTCAGATTAGTTACGTATTTTGTGAACATGTATAGCCGACAAACATACATACATACACTGAATTTTATATATATATAGGGATTAACAGCAATCTAGTTACAATAAACGCTGTGATGAAGTAGCAGCTAGGTCATTAACAACAGTTAACAACACCTATCTCAACTACAACTTGCTCTCCATCTGGTTCAAAATCGCATTAATAGGTACCGCTCAACAAGAGCAACCTAGTTCATGATAATTGAAACAGTGAATAATATATGAAGGTTATTCACATATTAAACAAATTTTAACGCGGGATCCAATCCCGGTTCATGACTGTCGGGAATCGAGCGTGTTACCCTCTCATCCACCAACTTTCTAGCGGTCTACAAACTTTAAAACAAATTAAAAGTCATTATCTGCTACTTCTCGTTTCTCTTCGAATTAATTCTTACGAAACACACATAATCACAAAACACTTCCTTATTTAAAAAACGTTATTATATAATATATATCTTTGTTGTAAAAAGAACCCCGCCTCGTTTGTCCAATGTACATTGTGTAATAGTTCCTCCCATTCTAAACATTGTCTCCCTAAATTTGTGTCTCAAGGTAGAAATATCAGGTTTTCCTGGATAAGTTTCGTTTTTAAACCATTTATTTGATATGTATCTAGCTTTCGGACACCAAATCCCTTCCTTTTACAGGAGAAACACACTATAAAAAAAGCCTTATTGACGATATATTTCAGAGGGTTTCTCTCTTGTTGAAGGAGGAAGGGCTTTGGTGTCAGAAAGCTAGAGATTTTATGAAATAATTGGTTTTAAAACAACAACAAAAAAAGCTTTATTAAGACCTTTTAGGGTGTATACAGATTCACAGAGCAAAAATGTAAGGTATATGAAGGAATAACAGTAATAATAAAAAGGATTGCTGTTGTTTTTTAAGCTAATCATATATAATGGTAATATGAAATTTATACGTAAGAAAACTTAATTAAGACAATTCAAGCTAATATATCGATTAGTCTGGGTAAATTGGAGGAAATTTATTATACATGGCTTTACCACATAGTCTCTGCAAGTAAAAAAAAGTAAAAGTTAATAATATATTTTACAAATGAAAACATCAAAACGCGAATGTTTTCTTTTCACAAATAAATCAAACTTCTACTGTCCTTACTGCGATTAAAAAATATTGGGAGGGCTTGGGATTATCAGTGGTGAACCCTCCCAGCGGTTTCGCCAATTTAATCCACCAGACCGCTTCTTTAGAGCTCTAATACTGTATTGGATCATTCTGATTTTATATGCTACACTGAAGGGTGGGATATTAGGTATTCAAGCAAACTATGGACATAAGCTTATATATACATTTTTTGCTTATCTCTAGCACACGTGGTACAGGCCATGATAATCATGGTGGGTAGAAGTTGGCGACTGATTTTACTGTAAATGCACCACATCTCTACACATGTGAAAAGCAGTTCGACTTTGCACTTACAAATGTGCCAGAGCCCCGTTTTGGTTACTTGCACTCGCTGGTGGGGTTGGATTTTTGCAAGAATCGGGGGCCATTGGAGCATTTTTTTTTTTATTAGAAAAAAAGTGCCCAATGCGGGAATCGAACCCTGGTCGTAACGGTCGAAAACCAACGGTTTAGACCACCCTTCCACCGACCCCCTCAAATAAGCTTATATAATAATATAATGAATAAAAAAAAAGTTATATAATCATATATTTAATAAAATGTTTTAAAGAAGGTTTTAAAGATTTAAAGGTTAGATTTAAAGGTTTAAAGGTTTTAAGAAGAAACTTATCCACCCGTGATATTTCCGTCTTGATATTGAAACAAAGGATTGCTTTCTTGGTCAACATTTGTCTGTTGGAAAGTCCCTTGTGGACAATATGATAGTAGCATTTGTCCATCACCTTTTTTTCAAATGTAAATGTCGCCGTCTCGAATGTTTGAACTTTTTTTGGCGGTTGTTGTGTTTGTCAATGGCCTTCAACCAATTAATTCCAGATATGGCTGGTAGATGGCGTTATCCCAGTTTATATAAATGTCTCCTCCCGTCAACAAAACGAAGTGCCATCTATTGACCGTCTCTAATTCAATTTTAGCGTCTATTTTGACGGGAGAGAGGCGATATTTATTTTTATAGATTAATTTCCTTCCGGCCAAAATTTCCATCTATATATATGAAAAATGATAACAACAACAAACAACAAAAAAAGCCTTTATTTAGGGTCACTGACCCTATACAGGATTCACCAGAGGTATGCATAAGAACAAAGCAGTGAGACAAAGGAAATAACGATATATACAGAGTAAAAAGAGAAAGAAAAAAAAAACAAGAAAAGGAAAAAAAAATAATAAGAAGAAAGAGGGAAGCAAGAAATCAACACAAAAAGAGTAGCAGTAAGAAAGTGAGGAGTGAGTATGAAAAATAATAAAAGATACACGTATGAAAAAAACAATAGAAAAAAAAGTGGGTCAGGCGTTGATATTAAAAATAAAGAGAGCATATCCTGACCACAAGCATATGTGCTTTTTAGATGGCATATATACATATAGGTGTGTGAAAAATAGAAGAAGAAAAAGATCAGGTTCATGATTAAATTGTGAAAAAGTATTAAAATTACAAATATATTCTCACAATGAGTATCTTTTTTATTTTAAAAACGCTAGCTTTCAAGTGTACCTGCTCTTCAACGGGCTTACTATAATATCTACTTGATCCCACCAGAAATATATTTACAAAAACAAACGCGCGCAGCGTGGATATTTATAACTGCAAAATTTAAATTGGTTTGTAATTTAACTATTTTATGGAATATATCTTTGTTTAAATAAAAAGATACTCATTGTGAGAATATATATGTAATTTTAAAAAGATCAGGTGTTGATATTATATGGAAAAAGTATATACTGACCGCTCATATAAGTTTTTATGATAGCAGAGAACGCCATATATGTATATAGGATGTACCTTTTTGGTTTTTATATAATATCAACATCTGACTTTTTTTTTCTGTTTTTCACACATACACACATATGTATACACTTTTGTACTTTTATTTTTATTATATTTATATATATATATATATTAGTATATAATATATACAGCCTACTCCACGCTGACGAGCGCCAAAAAGCGCGAAACGCGTTCGTGGATGGCTTTTCTTGATTTATCAAGAAATTGGGTTGGCCAAATATCAGGGAACAGGCTAAAGCACATGTGCTCCTGGTCAGGATATGTCATTTTTTTTATTAATATATACTTTATATATAATATAAAGTTGTGGAAGGTTAATATATATATATATATTGGTGCCTTCACGCTATATTTCATTGGGTTTATCTTTTACCAAATAAGTATTGTTAATATGTACTTCCTCTCTCCATTAAACGGACATTAAGATTTTTTTTGAGTGGAAAAGACATCGATTGCAAAAATAAGTGCAAAGGCAGGAATTATAGACAACTGATGAAAATTTACGGAAATATTGGGGCAATAGATCTATAACATCTGGACACGTGGTTTTTACTCTGAGCGAATCTCTATTGTTGAATAACGTTGTTAATCCGTCTCGCCATTTATCAGATTTCTCTTATTTTTGAGTCGGAAAGACATCGAGTGCAAAAGTAAGTGCAAAAGCAGGAAAACAGCTGGTGAAAATACACTGAAATATTGGGGCAATATAACTCTAAACACGCGGTTTTTGCTCAGAGGGTTTCTCCATTGTTGATTAACGTTGTTAATCCGCCGCGCCATTTCTCACCCGTATGTGCGACGTATTGCCAGGAGAGTTAATTGGGAGGTTTCACCCCCCATCATTGCGTCAAGTACTCCCCCCCCCCTCACCGCCGGTACACCATTACAGCTGAGGAAGGAAGGATTGCTTTGAAAAGTTTCTCGATGAGAGATATGGGAGAATTCCATTAAAACGTTAGAAGGAAAACATTATGTAGTGCGCTGTAAACATACCTTTCTTGTGAATGTTTTTGAATTTTCCCATCTGTAAATTATTGTGGCGTTCGATTGATCTCGATTAACTTTGATGGAATTATCGATTTTTTTTTTAGTTGTATGGGAGAGATTTGATTGGTGTTGGTATTTTTAGATTGAGCTAAGAGTGTGTGGAGCGAACCAAATGGCGCAGGTAGCTAGTTGAACTGTGGTTTATACGTTTGTGGTACAGTCATACCATGGCCTCAATTACTTGAAGTGTAGATGGGAAGAAACAGAGTTGAGCACTTGAGTTGATCCTCTGTAAGTACACCACATGTCTACACATGTAGTACCAGACCATGGTGGGTAGTGACAGCTTGTACTGTAAGTACACCACATGTCTACACATGTAGTACCAGGCTATGGTAGGTAGTGACAGCTTGTACTGTAAGTACACCACATGTCTACACATAGAGTACCAGGCCATGGTGGGTAGTGACAGCTTGTACTGTAAGTACACCACATGTCTATACATGTAGTACCAGACCATGGTGGGTAGTGACAGCTTGTACTGTAAGTACACCACATGTCTACACATGTAGTACCAGACCATGGTGGGTAGTGACAGCTTGTACTGTAAGTACACCACATGTCTACACATGTAGTACCAGACCATGGTGGGTAGTGACAGCTTGTACTGTAAGTACACCACATGTCTACACATGTAGTACCAGACCATGGTGGGTAGTGACAGCTTGTACTGTAAGTACACCACATGTCTATACATGTAGTACCGGGCCATGGGGGGTAGAGGGTTGTATTGTTAATACTGTAAGTACACCACATGTAAAACGACATCACATAGCCATGTGTTCCGTTCCATCTACTCGAGTCTGGCCAACAACCGGGGTGAGAGAGATGTTGAGGAAAAAATAGAGAACTTCAATAAGATAAGGCTGGTGGCTATCTGTGGACATTTTTTCCTGGGCGCGTAGGAAGGAAAATTGGGGGAAGACAAACACGAGGGACAAACATCAAGCCGCTTCCTACTGCCTGTGGCGCCCTCTATCGGCGAAATTATTTTTGTGCATATTGGCTTTCTGATTGAGGTACTGATGAACTCTTTTTAAAAGGATTGTCTGGTATCTCTTCAACTTTCCATCAACCAGGATATCGGGATTTTTAAAGCCCACATTACATTTGTACCCACAGAATTGGTAAATTAAGTTTACTGTGCAATAAATTAATAGTCGAAGGAATCTCTCGAAAAATTTTGAGAATTTTTTTTTTCCCTTTACAGATCCAGGTACGCCCTTTTATATAAACCCACATTAAAATGCTATTTTTTATTATTATTTAAATGGTCCCCGATTCTGTTTCAAGTCCAACCTCTCACCAGTAAGTGCAAGTAACCGAACGGGTATCTGGCACACTAATAAGTTATGAAAAAGGCATCTCCTTATCGTGCAACTGAAAGTTGCTGATGGCTTGCGCCATCTATCGGAATAAATATCAACTATTCTCGTTGATTTATGCACCTTATCCTAGTACAATATCACATTTGTACTTTTTTTTTTTACACTTATAAATTCAATATATACACTCAATTCAATATATACACTTTTGATGTCGCCGGTCGTCTGTTTTTTAAAAGTAGACAGAGGGAGTTTTGTTCACACTTGGTTATCTCGTGTATCTTCAATAAAGGTCACTGTAATATCTTTCAGAGTTATTGTCTGAATCCCGATATACATGGTAAAAGGTACAACTTCCTTAAGTTTTGTCCATGAGTGTATCTTTCAGAGTTATTGTCTGAATCCCGATATACATGGTAAAAGGTACAACTTCCTTAAGTTTTGTTCATGAGTGTATGCATTTAATAAATGCACAATAAAACGATGCATTTGGAAAAAAAAATCTTCTCTCATTAAGAAAGTTCATATTTTGTTCACGGTGAAGATCAAAAGATGCATTTTAAACTCATTTTACGCATTTTAAAAAGGTTTTACGCATTATATTTTAAGAGCTGTGATTTTGTATCTTAAAAAGATATTTGTACTTGGGGTTTTTTTTCTTGAAAAATATTCATTCTGCTTTAATATAAAATCGTTTGAGGTCTTTTGAAAATAGGATGACCGTACGTTTTTAAAGTACAATTCTATTTTTAGACTTTAATTGTAATCGCGCGGATATTTTTATGATGGTCTGACTCTTATTTGTAATCGTTTGATTTTTTTCCCAATATAATCGCCTGTTTATTAATTGTGATCGTTTGACTTTTTATTATAATAGTCTACTTATTATTTGTAATCGTTTGACTCTATTATAATCGTCTGATTATATTTGTAATCGTTTGACTTTTTTATTAGGATCGTATTAGTGTTATTTGTGGTCGTTTGGCGTTAAAAAAAATTAAGATCGTCTGATTTTATTATTTGTAATCGTTTGGCTTTTTTTTTTTATTAGGATCGTCTGATTATTATTCGTGATCGTCGTTTGAATTCCGATTAATTCTAAAAAATGGAAAAGCAGCTGACCTGCGCGATCATGGATTGTAATATGTGTACGTGCGCTGTACTGGCGAAAGCAATATGGGTGAAACGTTGTGTTTTTATAACAATAAAGAGTTCTTACAAATGCTCCATCAACCTGCTAGCCGCAATAAGGATGAGGTAGATTATGCCGGAAGATGTCCCCAGCGTGTCCACCACCACGACTTCCGCCTTGATGTACGAGCGATTGTCCTCCCTCATCTTGATCCTATTGTCTTGTTGTGCCGGGGAACAGGTTTGTCCGATGTGGGGCATGAGCTGGACCGAAACTGGAACGTCCGTAGCTACACACCTGGATGGTAAAGTTTTACGTCGAGTTTTCATTATTTCAGCATCAGTCGAGAATATTTGACTAACCGACTACAGAATTTTATAACCTATTATATGAAAAAGGGGTAATGGGAGATCCGAGAAAGAAATGTTAAGAAAAGAGGAAGAAAAGAAAAACATGAAGATCCATTTTGATTGTCCATTCTCTTCATCTCGCACTTTTTTTCTCTAACTCAGTGCTAATCCAGAGTCCCCAAATTTTTGCTATTGCAAGCTTTTTTTTTTTACTATAAATGTCGCAAGGGCAATTTCTCTTCATTAACTCAGGACTCGAGTCGAGACAATGTCTGAATTTTCCAAAACTGAGGTTGTGGCTCATTTCTTTATCATTACTAATAAAGTTTTTTTTTTTTTACTAGGGGGATGATCAGTACATCGTTCTGTTGTATAATTGAAGGGAGAGGTGCCTTTTTTTTTAGTATATACAGTAGAACTTGGATAATTCGAACATCTTTAATTTGAAAACCTCTTTAATTCGAATATTTATCTTGGTCCCTAGAATTTGAAATAAATAAAATTTCCGTTTTTAATTCGAATTTTTGGATAATTCGAATTTTTTTATGGTCCCTTGGGGTTCGAATTATCCAAGTTCTACTGTATTATTATTATTTATTTAAGTAACCCAGGTTCCTGGAGCGTACAGAAGTCGCCAACTACCCGGGATGTCCTTCTGACCTAAGTCTTCTTGGATTTATATACAATGCCAGTGGAAGTCCAATTAATGAGGTGTCGCCAGGCAGATTTCTTTCTTGGGAGATTTTCTAGGGATGCTGGACATATGTTGGTGATACCTAGGAGAGTGGCTGTCTGGAATCTTTGGTATTGGAAGGTTGGGCAAAGTGAAGAGGAGGTGGTCTACGGTTTGGTCTTCATCTTGGCAGTGGGGGCAAATTGGGTCTTCTTTCGATACCGTTGCAAGGTCTGCCTGAATGTAACCATGGCCGGTCAAGATTGTTGTGGAGGTAGATTCATGCTTGATGTTTCGAAGCATTTGGAGGAGTAGTTTCGGGTTAGCACTTTTAGTATATATATGTTTGTTAAATGAACTAAAACAACGGTTCTCGTGCGCGCATCACGCGGATAATAAGCTTATAAGGTTTTGGAATTTTTCCGAGAAGAAGATAGGCGAACAGCCTCGTCGAAATATTGAAATTTAATAAATATTTTGATCCAAAAAATATGCCCCTATTTTAATGATCATAAATGGATTGCTCTATATTCAACATATATATGTTTGTGTATATAATTAAACCTAAAAAAATGTGTCGTTTTGATAAAAAAAAATCTCGATTTGTTCTCACGCTACTGAATTGAAAGAGATCATTAGCTAAAAATGTCCTTCCCTAATACAAAGAATAAAAAAAAAGCTTGTTATAAAAATAATACCTAAATACAACTCCTAAAATAAATTTGTACATGGAGAAATTGAGACAATTTTTTTTTCTCGATATTATTAACAATAACAAAAGAATTGGACTTCCTAGAATCCAACCGTGATCTTATATTGGGTATAGAATTCCGATGGTAAAAATGGCTCTGAGCTAAAGAAACACTACACGCAGATTGGCTGATTAAGGTCACGTGACAGTGAACAACCAATCAGAGCACCAACACGACGACCCCGTGAAGGAGGAAATGTTCCCTCACGATCCACCCGCCGACACCTTCCTTAAAAAAAAAAAAAAGTGCGAGATGAAGAGAATGGACAACCAAAATGGATCTTCGTGTTTTTCTTTTCTTCCTCTTTTCTTAACATTTCTTTCTTTTCTCTGATCTCCCATCACCCCTTTCTCAATACCCTCCAATGTCCAGTACCTTTTTTTTTCTCTCTCTCTCTCTCCACGGTATCTTCCAGCCATTAGGAGCTTTTTTCTCTTCTTCCAAACTCTCTTGGGATCCTACAGACTTCTTTGATGACTTCTCCATGTTCCTTTTTCTTGGTCAATGGAGTATGTTCGAATCGTTGGTCTTGTACAGTATATTCCCCGTTGATCCCATTCTCTGACATCTTTATTTTAAATCTTCCCTCTTTTATTATTATTATTTTTCGACCTCTACGATCCGGAATCGAATCACGCATTGGACAAATGCTCCAATGGTCCCCCGATTCTTTCAAAAGTCAAACCCCACCAGCGATTGCAGTTGATTACTATCAAACTGGGCTTTGGCACATTTGTAAGTGTAAAAGTCGAACTGCTTTTCACGTGTGTAGACCCATCATGATTATCATGGCCTGTACCACGTGTATATTTGTATTCCCCGTTGTTCCCACTCTCTGACATCTGCCTTTATTGTGATTAAGCAAAATTTTGAGAGAGAGAGAGAGAGAGAAGAGCCTTCCCTCTTTTATTTATTTATTTTTTTCGACCGCTACGACCCGGAATCGAATCCCGTATTGGACATTTTTTTTCTAATACAGTCGAACTTGGATAATTCGAACCCCAAGGGACCATAAAAAAATTCGAATTATCCAAAAATTCGAATTAAAGATGTTAAATTGTTTATATAGGAAATTCTAGGGACCAAGATAAATATTCGAATTAAAGAGGTTTTCGAATTATCCAAGTTCTACTGTAATAATTTTAAAAAAGCGCTCCAATAGCCTCCGAATCATACAAAAGTCCAACCCCACCACGGGGCTCATTTGTAAATGCAAAAGTCGAACTGCTTGTAGACATGTGGTGCACTTACAGTAAAGTTAAACCGCATCTACATGTGTAGAGATGTGGTATAGGAGACTTGTCTACCATGATTTATCTGTCGTGTAGTTGTGGTGTGTGTTACAATGAGTAGACGTGTAGACACGTGTTAGCTATTCGTGTCGTGCAGCACGCGATACCTCCCTCCGGTGCTACGCGAGTTAAACAAACAACACTCACGGCTCTCTAAAGTTCTCTTTGTCCTACGGAACCTTGGGTCCTCTCTTTGTGTCCGTGGGAACTGGCACAGCGGCCTTGCCACGTGGCGCTCTGGTGTGCCCAACACCGATCTCTCCTCTCAGCGTCTGTTGGCTAGTTGACTTCCATATTACAACTTCTACCAGACTGTCCTGAGATTATTGTCTCTAGCGGGCGTTGTAAGGTTTAAGTACCTACAGTTTGTAAGAAGGCATGAGGCGCCGTTGACGGTTATTTAATAATAACCTTTATTACCTATTTAAAAGGTAAAGTTATTATTTTTAAATTATCCCTAGTATACGTGGTACAGGCCATTAAAAATCATGGTGGGTAGTTGGCGACTGCTTTTTACTGTAAGTACACCACATATCTACACACGTAAAATGCAGTTCGACTTTTGCACTTACAAATGTGCCAGAGCCCCGTTTGGTTACTTGCACTAGCTTGTGGGGTTGAACTTTTACAAGAATCGGGGGCCAATGGAGCATTTTTTTTTTATTAGAAAAATTGTCTGAATCCCGATATACATTTTAAAAGGTACAACTTTCTTAAGTTTTGTCCATGAATGTACACGTGGTACAGGCAATGGAAATCATGGTGGGTAGTTAGCGAATGCTTTTGATACATAACAATGATATTCATTGTTAAGAAAGGTTTTTGTCTACTGTAAGTACACCACATATCTACACATGTAAGAAAGCAGTTAAACTTTTTGGAACTTTCAAGAAGCCAGAGCCCTGTTTGGTTACTTGCACTAACTGGTTGGAGTTCTGAAAGAATCGGGAAACCATTGACGCAATTTGTTTTTTCGTTATCCACTCATACAAGCTCCTATAATAATAGTTATAGGTAGTTAGTTTACACGTACATATCATGTGTGTGCAAGTAACAAAAGGCGGGGCTCTGGCAACATGTAAAGTCTAAATAATAAAAGTCGAGTGTCTTTCTACATGTGTAAACAACATCCCTTGCATTTGTAGAAGTCGTAAAATTCATTAACGACAATAATTATCATGGTAAAGATAGAGGCTGCCTGGTTGGCATTCATAGTTCTTAAAATAAGAGACACTTCGGCCAGTAATTCTTTTTTTAAAAAAGGTTTACTTGCCGAAGTCTTTTATTTTAAAAACAGTGATTATCATGGCCTGTATAAGCGCTCGATCACTTTCTTTAAACTGCCCCCGTGTTCCTTAACCCCAATCTCTACTAAGAGAGGTAAACGACGCAATAAAAGACATTTACGAGCTAGCCATGGTGCAGACATGGTGACAAGAACCTACACCACCGCTGCTGCAGCTATCATCGATTCTGTCCAGTATTTGATCCCCTGCCAACTGTACGTTGTTTACCTCCCAAGGTCGTTTATTTCGGGGGGGACCGTAGCTCCCTATTGATCTTTGGATCGATCTGAGACTTACGTAACGTGTCGCAGCAGCAGTCTGGGGGTAGTTAGTTAGTTTACAGTACCTACCTCTCTCTCGTCAACCGAGACGGCGGCCAACTCCGTCATACCTCGCCGCCTTCCCTCCAGTTTCTTTTCTTCTTCTTCTTCTTCTTTTTTTTTTTGTGCCTTTCTTTCTTTCTTCTAACCTCTTCAGGTCGCTCTACCGAGATCTTTCGTTTTGTATTGTTCTCTTTCTTTCTTCCATCTTCCTTTCTTGCTCCAGGCGACCTTTAAGGTAGTCAGCTCTTCCTACCGCCCCATCCTAGATTGCTTCAATACAAATGACTTCTTCTTGTAGAAGTAGAAATACACACACACAAAAACCTTTATTAAGACACACTGGTCTTACAGAGGATTCTCCTTGGGAGTTACAAGACGGAGAAACCTATGAAAGTGGGAAATATACAAAGGGGTAAAAATGGAGAAAGATTATATACACATGGTAAATATATACAGATTATTATAATAACGAATAGATTCAAAAAGGATAAGTTTCTTTATTTGAAAAATCAATTCGAGCTTTCGGGCGCAAGCTGCCCTTCTACAGGAATAATATACAGATTATTATTTGAATGATCCTATGGATAATAAGAATATGGATTTGGAAATACGGATGGAAAAAGTGGAGAACGAAAAGAGGAAAAAACTGAAGTAGAAATACAAGTCGGTGAGAAGAGATTCTTTATATTGGAGGACGATTGCACAAGATTTCGGACAAGATGTCCTTCTACGGGTTGACGATGCCATCCTGACATCTGCCAAGGCGTATCTCTATAAGTATTGAGGGTTCTCAATATAGATGCTGTCTCTCTTTACCTTGAGACCTAGTGTTCAGTCCAGCTACTTGACCAGCTCGGTAACTCCAAAGGAAGAGGCTCTAAGGATAACTATCAACCATCCAAAACTTATCCAGACCTCTTTTTTTATTGAAAAACACGCTCAATTTATACATTAAAAGGAATTTACATACTTTTTTTAGTTTTTAAGTTACAAATATATTTACATTAAAAAAAAAACGAAAGAAAAAAATAAAAGATAAAAAGATCAGGTGTTGAAATCAATATTAAAAATGGCATCAAGAAAATCAAGAAATTGGGTTGGCCAAATATCAGGGAACAGGCTAAATCAATGTTTAGTTGATTTCTGTTCCACCAGATGGCGCTCTGCCTTCTGTAAAACACATGTGCTTTTGGTCAGGATATGCCATTTTTAATATATATATTTACATAAAAATAAAATTGACTACTCTAGTAGTCATAACAATAAATATTATCTCAACATTGAACTGAGAGATCCTGTCCTTGTGTCTGGAGGAGGACAAGATGGAGGAGCCTCCTTTCCTGAGAACAGCTTTTTATATATCTTAATCACCAAATTGTAAATAATATCATTTATCTTTGATGCACTAGCGCGCCATCTGTTATCAAAATTCAAAACTATTTTAAAGGCGTAAGATTCTTTTTGATATTAAACAATTTCTACTGCTTTTATTATGCTTAATTCTATATACAGTTACGAGCGTCATTCCTCAACTCCTAATCAATCAGTCAGTTTTCATCTCTGTCACCGTTTGCTTTTTTTTTTTTTTGGAATGGCGCCCTCCTATTGGTTGGCTACGGTCACGCCACCTTCGCGCCAATTTATAATTGTAACAAATAGTATTTGAATCAAAACATTCACAATCGGGTAAAACACGGGCGTTGCCCGGGTCATTCGGCTAGTAGGTATATAGCGGTGGCGATATTCCACAGGATTATATCCCGGAAAAAGGCCACACAGTGTTCTCCCCATCTCTTGTGAACTGGTGAATCCTGTATAGGGCGAGAGGCCCTAAATAAAGGCGTTGTTGTTGTTGTTGTTGATTATCGTTGTCTTAAATGATCATCTTGTACGAATTGTGTCTTAAATGATCTTCTTGTACTCTTCCCTGTCATCTCTACGTTTCCTCCACCCCTGCGAGACGACATCTTTGCTGCCAGACCCCAGGGTCACTTGGCACTGGAAGTCGCGTTCTGCCATGGGGGTTAGAATACCATGCTCTAAATGGCCAATTAACCCGGAAAAGAAAGACAAAATTTGTACTGATTGTGTAAAAAATACAAGATCGTCTTTTCTCCCTCCCTATCTGTTATTTTTGGTTAATCCTACTTTCACCTCTGTCTTCCCTCTTTCTTTCGACATAATCTTCTTCAATCTTTTAACTATTCTTTATTATTAACTAATAGATAAGAATCCTGATTAGACTGTTGCGAAGTGTTCTGTGCCGTGTGATTGATGGTAACTTCCTATAATAGATTACGATGTCGATATTTCTTCCCTCCTTCCTCAATTCCATCACTTTGCTGTGTTCTATAAATCAGAAGACGCTGCTAGCCTCAATATCCATTTCTGACGATGACTTACTTCAACAGGGGGTCTATCTTCCCCATTTTATCGTAGCTCTGTATAATGTTTACAGTACTGAAAATCGTTAATACATTTCCTTCCTTTCAAAATCACATTAATAGGTACCGCTCAAAAAGAACAAACTAGTTTATGATTTTACAACAATGAATAATATGTTGTTGTTGTTGTTGTCGTGTCCAAAGAAGAGTCTCAGATGTCTCCATGCATCTCCATCACAGCAGCAGCAATATCCACTATCTTTTTGCTCTTCATTGGAAAATGGGTGCCGTTGCCACGTTAGTCACCTTGGAAACGAACCAGAATTTGGTCGAATATTCCAAGGGTCCAGGGGGGACCGCGGGGAGGTGTGGTCGGACTTCTCCCCCCCCCCCCCCCCCCCCCCAATGAATAATATGTGAAGGTTATTCACATATTAAACAAAATGTTAACGTGGGATTTGATCCCAGTTCATGACTGTCGGGAATCGAGGGTGTTACCTACTCGTTCACCGACTTGCTTTTAATACATGTTAATACATGTTCTTGAAAATACGTACATCGCCGTTAACAACCAATGTGGGATGGCAAAGTTTCAATCTTGAGGAAATGGAATGTTTATTTTTATTTTTTTTTTTTTTTATGGAGACGGAGGCAATTTTGTTCGCACTTGGTTATCTCGTGTTTCTTCAATAAAGGTCAGTGTAATATCTTTCAGAGTTATTTTCTTAATCCCGATATATACATGCGAAAATATTAAGTTTGTCTCTCCATGTATGTATGTATATATTTGATTTACATATATGACATTTTTTTAAAATAGAGCAATCCTTAAATATATATTTAGTTAAAAAGGCATATATTGGATCAAATTTTGACCCAATATATGCCTTTTTAATTAAATATATATGACATTTATAATATGATGCACTAGCGCGTCATCTGTTATCAAAATTCGAAACTATTTTTAAAAGCGTAAGATTCTTTTTGAAATTAAACAATTTATACTGCCCTTACTGCTCTCCCATTTATTTTTCCATTGCAGTAAGGGCAGTATATAAATTGCTTAATTTCAAAAAGAATCTTACGCCTTTAAAAATAGTTTCGAATTTTGATATATGACATTGTTGAATGGGATGTTGTAATGTGAAAAGAATAAAGAGATATTCTAATCTGAGAGATTACGTTTTAATTTCACTTCAGTTGTCTGTGAGTAGGTATAACCAAAAGGGGCTCTGACACCTCTTGTAAGTGTAGAGTCGAACTGCATGTCTAGACAAGCGGTGGTGTACTTACAGTAGCTGTAAATTACCCCTGTACGTTGTATCGATAAAACAACATTAAATGTCTGAATCTAGTTGGAAGAAGAACACGTAGCCGCTTCCACAAAACGATACATTCAGCACGTACAATGGGGAGGGTTTGGAAAAAAAAAAAAGAAGTTGCAGTTGAGGGTATCGATCCCGTGACGCTCGAGTAACTGCATCCGTCTGGAACTGGCGGAAGTTCCTGGCTTCTCGTCAAATTTTACCTCAAATGTTTTATCTTGTTGAAGTCCTATATGGAGAGATATCTATCTACTGTTTTTGGTAACACACCAACTCTCATCTTTGTGGGGGAAAATAACACAAAAGTGAAATTGTGCTGATTTCAGGTGGATAAATTAAGATAAAGACATCTCGTAATTGTTCAACTAAAAGTTGAAATAGGAGTCGGTGGACGAATAGGAAACACCCTCGATTCCCGACAGTCATGAACCGGGATTGAATCCCACGTTAACATTTTGTTTAATATATGAATAATCTTCAATAAAATAAGCGTTATTGTTAATTTTCAAAATATTCAGACCTATATTTTACAAAAATTATTTTGTCCATAATATAAATATATATATCAAAATTTTTCTCCCCATTGAATATAACAAAATATTTTAAAAACTTAATGCTGTTGACGTTATGTGGCGCTGAGTTTGTTGTTGACACACTTTAAAATGTTATAACACCTTGATAAAGGTTGGCGTTCAGCCAACTGAAATATTGGTAAAATAAATGATATTTTGATCCAATATATGTCTTTTTAATTAAATATTACATATTGTTGTAATTTTCATAAGCTAGGTTGCTCTTGTTGAGCGGTACAAAGTGATTTTGGAACAAGAACAAGGCTTGCACCATCTGATTAATTAATATTTATTCCGATAGATGGCGAAAGCCATCAGTAACTTTTAGTTGCACGATTAGGAGATGTCTTAATTTATCCACCTGATTCCAGTGCGATTTGACTTTTGTAGTATTCTTTGTAGTATCAACTAATCAGATGGCGCAAGACATCAGTAACTTTTATTTGTATGATCCTCATGATAGCTGAGCCGTTTTATCCCTCTACCAGCTTGTCAATGCCTTTCTGGTAGGATTTGACATGGTCTACTTGTCACACGTAACTAAGTCTCCAGGCCATCTCAAGCCATTGAAGATAGAAAATAATAACAAAATTTATCCCACTTGCCCAAAATGTAGCTTGGTACCTGCAGCTCCAGAACACATTTTGGCTTGCATTAGATGTAATAAACATGACCTTTGGGAGAGGCCGCTGCTTATCATAAAACAGCTCGAGGAGCATGAACTCATGGAATTCGTGTAATCTTTACACAAGGGGATAAGAAACAACAACAACAAGTCTCCAACTGCTAATTCGCCTTCATTCAGCTTGCTATATGCCTGCTCTCTTCCATCCAAGGTTTTACCAACCACTCTCGTTCATGTTTTTTTTTTTTTTATTTTTTATCTGTAATCAATTCCATCAATCCTTTCTCCTTTTGGTTGTCGTAGCCACTACAGCTCAACCTGCCACTGTCTCACTGATGACTTTGGTCTATCAATTCTACCGATTCTGTATCTTTCTGATTGGCTCACCGTTTTGCTCAACTACAAGTCAACCTGCCATTTCACAGTCGGTTATATTATGAGGCACTAGCGCGCCATCTGTTATCAAAATACGAAACTATTATAAACGCGTATGATTCTTTTAAAAATAAAACAATGTCTACTGCCCTTAGCCAGGCCCTGTAGTCGTATAATAATCTATTTTGTATTATACTCTGTGTATTATACCCTCCCATTAATTTTTCCATTGCAGTAAGGGCAGTATAAATTGTTTTTATTTTTAAAAGAATCATACGCGTTTATAATAGTTTCGTATTTTGAGAACAGTTGGTTAAATTATTTATTTCTTGTATTATTCAAGGTAATATCCCACTTCGACCGATTCCTTTAACTTGCCCTAAGCCGGATTGTAATGTTGCCTGCCGCCACGGTCCCCTTGCCAAGCCATCCATGGTTTTGTCATGTCCTCCCTTTGCCGCACGCCAAGGTCACCACCGGGCGGGCGGGCGATCCATAAGCCTAGCTATCCCATGTTATTGATGAGCCAACCGACCCATGGTCCGTTCCATTGATCCCCGGGACAATGGCGCGTCTCCTTAGCCGCCCCATTCTCTTGGCGATTGTCCACCAGGCCTTCCATATCTAATTGAGTGGTTCCTGCTCGGGTTTCTTTCTTGTTGTGGTCTCCTTTTGTCAGTCAGTCAGGTCCTCATTATGCGACACGGATTGACGCTCTACGGATCTCGGTTTTTCTTGGCGTTTCTTCCAACCTGAGAACATTCTCTTGGCGCCTATTCCCCCCCATCTACGTTTTCTTCGTAGATCGCCAAATACGTGGTGTCCCTGAAGTTCCCGCTGGCGATTCTTCTTCTATCAAACTCTACAGCGGGTGGCCCTGTACATATTCTTTTGTAAATTCGAAACTATTATAGATGCGTATGATTCTTTTACAAATTAAACAATTTTTCTACTGCCCTTACTGCAATGGAAAAATTAATGAGAGGGCCTGGCTCATCAGTGATGAACCCTCCCAGCGGTTTCGCCAGTTTAATCTACCATGTTATATTGCATTTTTCCATTAATTTTTCTATTGCAATAAGGGAATTAGAAATTGTTTAATTTGTAAGAGAATCATACACGTCTATAATAGTTTCGAATTTACATAACAGATGGCGCGCTAATGCAACAATATTCATTGTACATATTTGTATATAATGTAGTAAAATTATAAATAATAAAATACACCAATACCTCGCTTTGCGTCGTTTCGTTTTGCGTTTTTTTTTTTTCGAAGTTGCGTCGCTGCTTAATTTTTACTGATTTTCACTGTGCGTCGTTAGATTTTCGAAGTTGCGTTGTTTTGGATTCGAGTCTTTAATTTTTTTTTTCCTAAAATATGGCAACAACTTTGTTTTTGATTGCGCCTTCACATATTTTAACTTTGCGTCGTTTCAATTTGCGTCGTGTTTTTTTTAACGTAACCCCGACGCAAAGCGAGGTATGGGTGTAAACCTCCGACGTGTTTCTGGGAAATTATCTTATTTCTAACTCTATTTGATATTATGAATCTTTTCTCCATATAAAGAAGCTCTTCTCTCCCCGACCTGTGTTACTTCTATAGTGATCTAAGGTGATGATAGAGTTTGAAGGTGATATAAAATTTCCTAAAGCATACAGGCCTAGGTACTCTTTCGGTGTGCGCTTGCCGACACGTATGTCTAGGAAGCACCTTGGGTAGGCTTTTGAAAGAAACTTTGCAGAGAGACGTGAAATGTTTGGCCTTTGCCTTGTTGTATTCTTACTGCTTTGCCGAGTGCCACAAACTCGATCAGCGCAGGGTTGAACTTTTGAAAACTAACTGACTCGGCAGATTTGCGGGTTGGACTATTGCAAAGTGTACTTGTCTTTCTGTTGAATTCTTGTTGTTCAGCCGAGTGGCACTTGATCAGCGCAGGGTGGATCTTTTGAAAACTAACTGGCTCTGCATATGTGCGGGTTGGACTGTTGCAAAGTGTACTTGTCTTTCTGTTGAGTTGTCGTTCAGCCGAGTGCCACAAACTCGATCAGCGCAGGGTTGGTGTTTTGAAAACTAACTCGCTCTGCAGATATGCGGGTTGGACTGTTGCAAAAGGAGTAAGTGTACTTGAGTTTCTGTTGAGTTCTTGTCATTCCGCCGAGTGATACAAACTCGATCAGCTCAGGGTTGGTGTTTTGAAAACCAACTCGTTCTGCAGATATTCGGGTTGGACTGTTGCAAGTCTTTGTTTAGTTCTTGTCATTCAACCGAATACCACAAACTTGATCAGCGCAGGGTTGAACTTTTGAAGGACTTTGAAAACTAACTGGCTCTGTAGATGTGCGGGTTGGACTGTTGCAAAGGAGTAAGTGTACTTGTCTCTCTGTTGAGTTCTTGTCATTCAGCCATAAACTTTGTGCCAGGAAAGCAACACTGTTCGTTACGAGGCTGTGAAAGGCAGCTGGGTTATACCTACAGTGTGGGTGTGTGTGAGCGACAGTGCACGCATGATGAATCACAACCAACCCATGTGACGTGTCACCAAGGTGTCGCCGTTGTCTCGAGTGCTGGCGACGGCCGGCAACCACTTGACCCGAGCGCTGACCTCTGAAGATGGAAGGGTTCCATGTAACATGGTCTCATTTTTGTCCACTTTTGTAGCGATTCCTCTGGATGCCTGCCTACCGCTTCATGCGATCGCCGTTTTCCCGCATCGTACTAGCTTTCTCGGACAATAACTTTCCAGAATGGCTGACTGCAAGGTTTTCCCACTATGTACTCCTAAGGTTGTCCCAAAAGTTCCTGTTTGTTTCTTATTACTTGGCGAATAATATTATTATACGGCATATAATACATAATACATACATAAATACAAAAACATTATACATAACGGCGAATAATATTGGTATTTCAACTTTTTTGCCAGGTGTTTACGAACTTTTGGGACAACCTTGTAAGTGCAAATTTCAACCAGTAATAAACCCAAACCCCATCATGGACTGTATTGACTCATCCATTGATGAGCTCTACTCCTCCCCAGCCACAGATATCATCAACAAGCTCTACAGACTTGATACCCTGATATGATTGAGTGGGGATAAGAAAGAAGATTAACTCTCTCTTTGTTTTTGGCTCACGACTTTTGTGGGGAAACTTTTTTTTTTTTTGTAATCAATAAAATCACTCTTTTTTGTAAATTTATTAACTGATCGAAAATTGATTTAAAAATAACTTCTCTCTGGCTGCGAAGTGTTTTTTTAAAGAGTAAAAAACTCGGATACATGTACTTCTAAGAAAAAGACATTGCAAATGGCGAAATGCTATCAGCAACTTTTAGTTGAAAGATCTGTAGATGCCTTAGTTTTTCCACCTAATCCTAGTACAATATCACCTTTATACCTTTTTTTTTTACATAGTGCTTCGTTTTAATGGGACGTGTTTCGATCTTAGAGATATATTTATTGGTATTAGCTCTTAAAAAACAACGTTTGTTTGATTGTCATGCTATTGATATAAGCTTTTAGGACAGTAAAATAGCATTTAAATCTTTGAATCGAGCAATGCTACTCATTTCCTATACTGATGCTTATTTCTAAGTTACGGAATGAATTATTTTGAGTGTTGACGTTTTACAACGAGAGATCTTCTTTTCAGAAATTCTAAGATATATGGATGGTTATAGCAAGGATTGTTAATCGTTTATGACAGCCCCATTTATATCTTTGCGTCGAGCAATGCTCTTTATTTCCTATACTGATGCTTATTTATAAATTAAGAAAAAGGCATCTCCTTATCGTGCAACTGAAAGTTGCTGATGGCTTGCACCATCTATCGGAATAAATATCAACTATTCTCGTTGATTTTTAATTATTCCAGAATTGGCCAAATACACATTCTTGATTAATCAAGAAAAGCTAACCACGGACGCGTTTCGGGCTGTTGGCCCTCATCAGCGTGGTGCAAGCTGTACCTCAACGACCAAAAAATTGGTCATTCAGGCATCCTGAAAAATCATGAATTAAGGCCAGAATTGCGTGAGACCGCGACACAACGTGAAAAAATAGTACAAATGTAATATTGTACTGGGATAAGGTGCATAAATTAAGAAAAAGGCATCTCCTTATCGTGCAACTGATTTATAAGTTGCGGAATGAATGACTTGAGTGTTGATATTTTGCAACGATCTTCTTTTCAGAAATTCAACGATATATGGATGGGTATAGCAAGGATTGTTCATCGTTTATTACAGTCGCATAAGAATACCATATATTTGAGCATCTAGTGCTCGTCTTAAACGATGTGCTGTGTTAAACGTGTCGTTCAATACGGACAGGATGCTGGTATCGGTTAGCGTTTGTTCCTTGACCTCAGCCAAGGTCCTTGCTCCTTGCTCTGTTATAAGGAGAGCATTGTTCCTGGGGATCCTTGTTTACCGCGGGTAAATCTTCCGTTCCTTGCTTGCTTGCCCAACCTTGAGCCTTTTGTCTTCCTTGTTTCGCCTCTAACACTGCCTTTGTACTCCCTTCTCTCTTGGCTTCCTCGTGTTCCCGAAACTAAGGGCAGAGACCCTTCTACCCCTTCTTCTATCTATCTACATGCACCAAAGTATTGGCTCTTCCGGGTAATTGAGGGTTCTACGACGCCACAAGGAACTCGGGTTTATTCTCTACCATTCGCAAGTGTGATACAGAGGGTATCTAAACCGAAATGTATTCACGTAACAGCCTGTTGAAGAACGTCATCGTCCGAAAGTTCGGCAAGATTATATCGCTGTAATAAAGGATCTAGTCGCCGTTAACTTTTATTCCTTCTTAAACCGAAATATGTTAAACTTTGTGTTTCAACTTGGTTTTTTATTATTCTTCTTCAAAATTAGTGAAGTTTTTATTGTTATTATTATTATTCTTTTTAATTTAATCTTTTTAAACTGCTGCGTCTGGGAGAGCAAGCTCAAGGAACGAGATCTGGAGAGGAAACTGTCTTCCCCTGGTGGACTTGTAGGCTTCCTGGGTGGTTTTTGCATTTGGAGTTGAGACTGGTTTACTTGGTTTCGAACGAGGTTAGCGGACCATCTCGATGTGTGTGTGTGCATGTATATATATGTGTGTGTGTGAAAGAATATCATCAATAAACTGTCTGGAGTGTTTTATATACTGTAAAAATGTGATAAATTGACATCCTATATACGACCATTAAAGCTTTTATTGTTAGTGAATATTTGGTCGTTCATGGTGAAGCCGTTCCTAGACCTGGAGCTATAATCTCGAAGCTGCAGACAAAGTTGCATACTCTAATAACTAATACAATAAAAGCAGAGCGACTGGAACTAGCGAAACCGCTTAAAGGGTTTACCAGTGATGAGCCAGGTCCTTCTAAAATTTTTATTTCATTGCAGTAGGATTTGAAGAAATAGCTTTCATTTCTTTAAATCCTACTGCAATGAAATAAAAATTTTGGAAGGACCTGGCTCATCAGTGGTAAACCCTTTAAGCGGTTTCGCTAGTTCCAGTCGCTCTGCTTCTATTGTATTAGTTATTAGAGTATGCAACTTTGTCTGCAGCTTCGATATTATAGCTCCAGGTCTACGAGCGGCTTCACCATGAACGACCAAATACGTACAAATAACGACCAATTATTAAGTGATTTTTTTTCCCCAATCGGTATTATGGCGTTGTGAGGCAGCTTTTGCTCACCCTTTAAATCATGGGAAGGCGTGTGACATTGTGGATGTACCTCCCTAGCTCGATGTAAGGCCGACTAGGTAGCGTCTACGTGGTGCAGAGCTAAGGGAGGGTTTCTATGGCTGACGTGTCAGCGGATGTCAACTGCTAGGATTTCCGTCATTTCCGGCAAGTGATCCTGTCTCACCCCTTCCTCTCCGGGGTCTCTTGTCTTGGGACAACGTGGCGGGCTCTCACTCCTTTGTAACTGCACCTTGATCGTAGCCTTCATGGCCTGGTACTAAAATGTGTAGACATGTGGTGTACTTACAGTACAATAATCTATCATGGCCTGATACTACACGTGTAGACATGTAGTGTACTTACAGTACAAGCTGTCATGGCCTGATACTACACGTGTAGACATGTAGTGTACTTACAGTACAAGCTGTCATGGCCTGATACTACACGTGTAGACATGTAGTGTACTTACAGTACAAGCTGTCATGGCCTGATACTACACGTGTAGACATGTGGTGTACTTACAGTACAATAATCTATCATGGCCTGATACTACACGTGTAGACATGTAGTGTACTTACAGTACAAGCTGTCATGGCCTGATACTACACGTGTAGACATGTAGTGTACTTACAGTACAAGCTGTCATGGCCTGATACTACACGTGTAGACATGTAGTGTACTTACAGTACAAGCTGTCATGGCCTGATACTACACGTGTAGACATGTAGTGTACTTACAGTAAAAGCTGTCATGGCCTGATACTACACGTGTAGACATGTAGTGTACTTACAGTACAAGCTGTCATGGCCTGATACTACACGTGTAGACATGTAGTGTACTTACAGTACAAGCTGTCATGGCCTGATACTACACGTGTAGACATGTAGTGTACTTACAGTAAAAGCTGTCATGGCCTGATACTACACGTGTAGACATGTAGTGTACTTACAGTACAAGCTGTCATGGCCTGATACTACACGTGTAGACATGTAGTGTACTTACAGTAAAAGCTGTCATGGCCTGATACTACACGTGTAGACATGTAGTGTACTTACAGTACAAGCTGTCATGGCCTGATACTACACGTGTAGACATGTAGTGTACTTACAGTACAAGCTGTCATGGCCTGATACTACACGTGTAGACATGTAGTGTACTTACAGTACAAGCTGTCATGGCCTGATACTACACGTGTAGACATGTAGTGTACTTACAGTACAAGCTGTCATGGCCTGATACTACACGTGTAGACATGTAGTGTACTTAAAGTACAAGCTGTCATGGCCTGATACTACACGTGTAGACATGTAGTGTACTTACAGTACAAGCTGTCATGGCCTGATACTACACGTGTAGACATGTAGTGTACTTACAGTACAAGCTGTCATGGCCTGATACTACACGTGTAGACATGTAGTGTACTTACAGTACAAGCTGTCATGGCCTGATACTACACGTGTAGACATGTAGTGTACTTACAGTACAAGCTGTCATGGCCTGATACTACACGTGTAGACATGTAGTGTACTTACAGTACAATAATCTATCATGGCCTGATACTACACGTGTAGACATGTAGTGTACTTACAGTACAAGCTGTCATGGCCTGATACTACACGTGTAGACATGTAGTGTACTTACAGTACAAGCTGTCATGGCCTGATACTACACGTGTAGACATGTAGTGTACTTACAGTACAAGCTGTCATGGCCTGATACTACACGTGTAGACATGTAGTGTACTTACAGTACAAGCTGTCATGGCCTGATACTACACGTGTAGACATGTAGTGTACTTACAGTAAAAGCTGTCATGGCCTGATACTACACGTGTAGACATGTAGTGTACTTACAGTACAAGCTGTCATGGCCTGATACTACACGTGTAGACATGTAGTGTACTTACAGTACAAGCTGTCATGGCCTGATGCTACACGTGTAGACATGTAGTGTACTTACAGTACAAGCTGTCATGGCCTGATACTACACGTGTAGACATGTAGTGTACTTACAGTACAAGCTGTCATGGCCTGATACTACACGTGTAGACATGTAGTGTACTTACAGTACAAGCTGTCATGGCCTGATGTTACACGTGTAGACATGTAGTGTACTTACAGTACAAGCTGTCATGGCCTAATGCTTCACGTGTAGACATGTAGTGTACTTACAGTACAAGCTGTCATGGCCTGATACTACACGTGTAGACATGTAGTGTACTTACAGTACAAGCTGTCATGGCCTGATGCTACACGTGTAGACATGTAGTGTACTTACAGTACAAGCTGTCATGGCCTGATGCTACACGTGTAGACATGTAGTGTACTTACAGTACAAGCTGTCATGGCCTGATACTACACGTGTAGACATGTAGTGTACTTACAGTACAAGCTGTCATGGCCTGATACTACACGTGTAGACATGTAGTGTACTTACAGTACAAGCTGTCATGGCCTGATGTTACACGTGTAGACATGTAGTGTACTTACAGTACAAGCTGTCATGGCCTGATGCTACACGTGTAGACATGTAGTGTACTTACAGTACAAGCTGTCATGGCCTGATGCTACACGTGTAGACATGTAGTGTACTTACAGTACAAGCTGTCATGGCCTGATACTACACGTGTAGACATGTAGTGTACTTACAGTACAAGCTGTCATGGCCTGATGCTACACGTGTAGACATGTAGTGTACTTACAGTACAAGCTGTCATGGCCTGATGCTACACGTGTAGACATGTAGTGTACTTACAGTACAAGCTGTCATGGCCTGATGCTACACGTGTAGACATGTAGTGTACTTACAGTACAAGCTGTCATGGCCTGATGCTACATGTGTAGACATGTAGTGTACTTACAGTACAAGCTGTCATGGCCTGGTAAACATGTGTAGACATGTAATGTACTTACATAGGATCAAGGCTATTAGCTCTTTTTTATTCCTATCAAGAAGGCACTTATTATCCGTACATATCCTAATTGTCCACATAGCCATTGCTACGAAGAGTATCAGAAGTAAAACTCTACGGAGAAACCCTCCTTGTTGACTAAGCAGTGCAGTCCTCCATTGATTCCTTCAAATAGAGTTTGAACGAAGAGGAATCTGTGCAAGAGGAAACAAAGTGGCTACCTAATACATATGCAACAGCATCAAGGCAGTACTAAACCTACCAGCCCATAGTAAACCTTGGTAAGAATCTGATTTGGTAATGATTTCCTTGTATGGGAGAGATGGGGAAAAAATAACGATGTTTTTATTAAGGCTTCTTAGTTTTTTTAATTGAAGATCTTTTTTTTTCTTCTTCTCTTTAACATACGAAGCTACCACATAGGGATTTTTCTATTTTAGGAAAGGTTGTTAATTTTTTTTATTTAGGAGTTGTGGTGTCAAAGACAATTTTTTGATCATGTAATCAACCCTTAAAAGATATAACTTTTTTTTCTTATTTCTCTATTCAAATATTGGCGCAAACATTTCTGTGGCAAATCAAGACAAGTAAACCATTTATGCCTTTCGGGATGTTGACTCGCCGTCAGTAGTGCATCTTTACGAATTCCAAAAAGTAGCATTAGAGAAGATGTCTTCAGTGTAAATATAATGCTATTTGATATATCGGTGAATATCTGTCGCGTGTGCAAATAAGATATAGCGTACCGATAGAAGTAGCTACACTATGCAAATATGGAGATTACAAAGCAAAGAAGGTCTGGGTTCCCCCAGCGGTCGGTCTTAAGTAGATAAGCGGGAGATAGCCACGGCTCACTCTCCTGATGATAGCACAGCGGGATGGAGCTTGTAGCATCTCTAAAATTTCCGGGATTAAGTCAGAACCTCCTCCCTAGGAAAAACATTGTTCCCGAAAATCCCGGGATTACGTTTGCATGGTTATCTAAAAATCATGGGATTGTGTTTGCATTCATCTATTTACTATCCTTAAAAAACAAAACAAATATTGAATGCAAACTATCCCTAAAAAAACTGCGGGATTGGATGTAGACTATCCTTAAGTAGATAAGCGGGAGATAGCCGCGGCTCACTCTCCCGATAGCACAGCGGGATGGAGCTTGTAGCATCCCTAAAATTCCCGGGATTAAGTCAGAACCTCCTCCCTAGGAAAAAAACTCGGTAGAGATCATTATCATTCCCCAAATAACGCAATTGCACTTACATTGTCCCTGAAAATCCCGGGATTGCGTTTGCACGGTTCTCTAAAAATCATGGGATTGTGTTTGCATCGTCCTATTGAATATCCTTAAAAAAAAAATATTGAATACAAGCTATCCCTTAAAAAACTGCGGGATTGAATGTAGACTATCCCTAAATAACGGGATTGAATGTAAACTATCCCTAAATAACGGGATTGAATGTAAACTATCCCTAAATAACGGGATTGAGTTTGCATTGTCCTAATAATCATTGTAGTGCATTATTTTACCGAAACATCTTAGGGCTTGAAAGACTATCTCATATTTTAAAAATGATATAAGTTCAAATTTTATCATAAACAAACCACGCGAATGTTTTCCCTATCCAGCGTTTCTCCCTTAACCTTCGGAGGAGGAGTATTCCTTTAGCCACTTTTTCCATTTACACTCATGGACAAAACTTAAGGAAGTTATACCTTTCAACATATATATCAGGATTCAGAAAATAACTCTGAAAGATATTACAGTGATCTTTATTGAAGACATACGAGATAACCAAGTGTGTATATACTCATGGACAAAACTTAAGGAAGTTGTACCTTTTAGCATATATATCGGGATTCAGACGATAACTCTGAAAGATATTACAGTGACCTTTATTGAAGACATACTGGATGACCAAGTATGAACAAAATTGCCTCTGTCTTCTTAAAAAAAAAAAAAAAAAAAAGACGACAAGCGACATCAAAATATGAAATTTCCTTAAGTTTTGAACATGGGTATAGTTCTTGCCAATTTCACCTGTTATAATAATTTATATCCTTATAAAATGGTATTCCTTCATATCTCACTGGAATGCTCTGCCGATTCAAAATCACTTTATTAGGTACCGCTCAACAAGAGCAACCTAGTTTATGATAATTGCAACAATGAATAATATGTGAAGGTTATTCAGATATTAAACAAAATGTTAACGTGGGATACAATCCCGGTTCCTGACTGTCGGGAATCGAGGGTGTTACCTCCTCGTCCACCGACTCTTTCAGTTCCAAATAACTTTATTAGGTGCACCGCTCAAAAAGAGCAACCTAGATCATCATATTTACAATATACTGTGGGGGATGTACAGGGTTTTTTCATTTACAATTATAATTTATGTCGTTGGGTCCTCAGGTCCTTGGGGATATTGTTCTTGAGAAGGTTTTTTTCTGGCTTGTTTGATATTCAAGGTGGATTTGTTTTTCCTTTTTTTCCACTTTTCGTCATTCTGGCTTAATTGATGGATAATTTGTCTAGGTTTTAAATTTCTTATTTTCCTTTTTCCGCATTTGTAGTTTGTGGCTTCCTTAAAGGTGGGGTTTTCTAATTTTTCGGATTTTTCGTACAATTCTTTCAATTTTGTTATCTCGTGTGTCTACATTATTTTAAAATAAGAGAAAGGCTCCTGATTGTGAATCTAAAAGTTGCTGATAGATATCACATTTCCCGTCTTTCCGAAACACGAGATGTCAACTCTACGTTGTACATGGAAGAGAATGGTGACGCAGTCAAGCCGGCCTTGACCTTATACCGTTGGCAAGACATCGACTCCAGCGGTCTGCCCAATCCATCGCTTAAATGGATAAATCAATCCATCCATGATGTTCAGACCAGATATGACGGCGCCTTTTCTTTTTAGTTTTTTAATTCCGCAGAAAATTTTCTTGGAAGGTCGCCAAGGACAGGGTGGGTCTGAGATGGACTTTTTTTCTTTTCTTCGTCTACTTCTTCTCTCTCTCTTTAATAGTGGAGATGAACTGCTCTCATCTTGTGTGATGTCTTTCACGCGGCGTTGTTCCCTCGGTGTTCTTATAGGAGTGTCCCCCCTTCACCACTTAATCTTCTTCATTTGTTGGAGTTACTGATGCCACTCTTCATACAGATGACTCTCTTCATACTTACAGATGACACTTTCTTAATTGACAAAGTAAAAAATAGTCGGTATTTGTTGTTGTTGTTTCTTATCCCCTTGTGTAAAGATTACACGAATTCCATGAGTTAATGCTCCTCGAGCTGTTCGATGATAAGCATCGATCTCTCCCAATGTTGGGACTGTATGGTTGGTATTGAGGAGTGGTATGCAGCCCTTGTGCCGCTCGAAATGATCCAACGAGGTTCACGCCAAATGCCTTATTTTGCAGTTCCAGACATTCAGCTCTGAACCATTCCAATAGGGTCCCAATCGTCCTATGCCAGAATTTGAAACTTTGTCGCCTCCGTATCGCTTCGCGAGGGATCGCAAATGTCTAGGTATTGCAGCCCTTGTGCCGCTCGAGATGATCCAACGAGGTTTATGCCAAAAGCCCTATTTTGCAACTCCTGACTTTCTGCTCTGAACTATTCCAATAAGATCCCAAATACTTTTGGGATACTTTGTCGGAGGTATCGCTTTGCAAGAGATTGCAAATGTCCAGGTCCCTATATTGCAGCCTTTGTGCCGCTCGAGTCGATACAACGAGGTTCATGCCAAAAGCCACATTTCGCAGCTCTGCGTACTTGTAGCGAGCCAGTATAATCCAGTGTGTGGCTTGCACGATCCCACTACGAGCAGTGTTATTATACTTCAGATAGTGCTGTTTTTTCCCGCGCCACACTAGGCGATAAGCCTGACCAATCATCTAGAGGGGAGATAAAAAAGAATGGAGGCCTCGCGCGGAATCGATCCCCTATCTTGAGCTTATAGGCTGATCCAGTACTTGTGTGAAGGATTTGTTGTTAAGTCCATAGAACGACCTTTCGTGAGAGAGCCGCTTTCTTCTTCAATCGATGACTGCAAAGGTCACACCCATCTTCCTCCCCGATTTTCCGAGAACGGTCGGTCGGTCGGACGGTTTGTCCTATCTATTTCGGGAAGTGAGGGAGTACCAGAAAATATTCTCTTCCGGGGTCCTCTTTCTTTCTTTTTTTTTTTTCACGGCGTCCTCCCGTGTGTGGTTTCATAGCCAATTTATGCCAAATATCAGATATTGTTGTTGTTGTCGTGTTCAATGTAGAGCCTCAGATGTCCCCATGCATCTCTATCACAGCAGCAGCAATGTCCACTATCTTGAGTGTGTAAAGTTCTGGGTCCATGTCAATTTTCTGTTGTCGTGTTCAATGAAGAGCCTCAGATTTCTCCATGCATCTTTATCACAGCAATGTCCACTATCTTGAGTGTGTAAAGTTCTGGGTCCATGTCAATTTTCTTTTGTTGTCGTGTCCAATGAAGAGCCTCAGATGTCTCCATACATCTCTATCACAGCAGCAGCACTGTCCACTATCTTGTGTGTGTAAATTTCTGGGTCCATGTCAATTTTCTGTTGTTGTTGTGTTCAATGAAGAGCCTCAGATGTCTCCATCTCTATCACAGCAGCAGCAATGTCCACTATCTTGAGTGTGTAAAGTTCTGGATCCATGTCAATTTTCTGTTGTCGTGTTCAATGAAGAGCCTCAGATGTCTCCATGCATCTTTATCACAGCAATGTCCACTATCTTGGGTGTGTAAAGTTCTAGGTCCAAGTCAATTTTCTGTTGTTGTTGTCGTGTCCAATGAAGAGCCTCAGATGTCTCCATTACATCTCTATCACAACAGCAGCAATGTCCATTATCTTGGGTGTGTAAAGCTGCTGCTCTGGGACTACGTCAATTTATATCAGATATTCAATTTGCTATATATCGATAAAGAGTTGTAAATATATATATATATATATTTTGGCAATGTGTTTCTTAATTGATTTGAATCACCTGTATATAAATTAAATAATACAACGGGTTTCTCTGGAGATAGTTCTTGTTCCAAAATCACATTATTAGGTACCGCTCAACAAGAACAACCTAGTTTATGATAATTGCAACAATGAATATTATGTGAAGGTTATTCACATATTAAACAAAATATTAACGTGGGATTCAATCCCGGTTCATGACTGTCGGGAATCGAGGGTATTACCCACTCGTCCATTGACTCTTTTTGGAGATGAGTTTCTTTTCATTTTTTAATTATATTGCAATCTCAAGCTTTCGGGCATTGGAAAATAAAATATATTTGATCAAAAATAAGCATTTTTATAAATAAATGAAAATATATGGATTGCTCGATATTCAAACATATACAACTATGTACTCTTTGCAGACCTCTATATGGCAGACATCAATCCAGAAGAGGACATCCATACAGACATGGCACCTTTGTTGGCTGGGGTGTATGGACCGATCTGATCTGCTCCATGGATAAGACACCACCATCAATCCAGAAGAAGACATCCATACGGACAATGCACCTTTGTTGGCTGGTATTGTGATCAGGGTGTATGGACCGATCTGATCTGCTCCTTCATGGACAAGACACCACCACCACCATCAATCCAGAAGAGGACATCCATACAGACAAGGCACCTTTGTTGGCTGGTATTGTGATCAGGGTGTATGGACCGATCTGATCTGCTCCATGGATAAGACACCACCATCAATCCAGAAGAAGACATCCATACGGACAATGCACCTTTGTTGGCTGGTATTGTGATCAGGGTGTATGGACCGATCTGATCTGCTCCATGGATAAGACACCACCATCAATCCAGAAGAAGACATCCATACGGACAATGCACCTTTGTTGGCTGGTATTGTGATCAGGGTGTATGGACCGATCTGATCTGCTCCTTCATGGACAAGACACCACCACCACCACCATCAATCCAGAAGAGGACATCCATACAGACAAGGCACCTTTGTTGGCTGGTATTGTGATCAGGGTGTATGGACCGATCTGATCTGCTCCTTCATGGACAAGACACCACCACCACCATCAATCCAGAAGAGGACATCCATACAGACAAGGCACCTTTGTTGGCCGGTATTGTGATCAGGGTGTATGGACCGATCTGATCTGCTCCATGGACAGGACACCACCACAACTATATACAATGTACATGGCACCACCGCTGTAGAGTTTGATAGAAGATCGCCATCGGGTTTCCAGAGACACCACGTATTTCACAATCTACGAAGAAAACGTAGATCGCGTGTTTCGCCGCTAAGGAAATGGCGTGGTCCTCGAGACCAAGTTAGAGCCACCGTCAATAGCGAGCTGTTGAATTAAAGCCGACTTTGCCTGTGTATGCCGATACCTGGGAGAAAAAAAAAGACAAAAAGATCAGGCAGCTAAATAGAAATTAGGTAGGCATGCTCTCTATTCGCATAATTGACTAATTTTAGATATCAAAGCGCCATCTATCGGATCAAAAATAAACTGAACGTTGATCTAGTTTTTTCATTATTATTATTATTCCTAACCCTAAATGTGGTTCAGGCCATGATAATCATAGCATGTAGAAGTTGGCGACTGCTTTTACTGTAAGTGCACCACATGTCTACACATGTCAGAAGCAGGATCTAGGTTTGATCCAAGACATATTGGCCAAACCATATCTTGATTAAAAATATATATATATAAGAAAAAGCCAACTATATACCTGTTTCGGGGTTATTGGCCCCTCGTCAGTGTAGTGTAGACTGTCAATGAATGCTCATCATCTCCAGTAGGTCAACAACAGTGTCCTACCCGAAGTTCAAACATGTTTACGTTCGCAAACATCCTTGAGTTGGAGCAATTTTGGTCTTCTTAGCTGGCCGTTTGTCCTGCCTGCTGTGTAAAGATTGGAGGTCAGTTGACCATTTCTTGCGTCGTAGTTTCCGTTGATAACAGCTGATGAGTCATCAGCGGTGGAGATATCTACTGGGTGACCTGGTTCCTTGGCTTGGTTGTGACATCCTTCCTTGACGGCTGAGGTTTGCCGGGGAAGTTGTTGTGTCTGCAGTGTGAATGACGTCAAATCGTAAAACGACATTCTATTGGCTAAGGTTATCCTACCACAGGCTCTGATTGGTTAATTTGGGTAGAAGTATCTTTATTATTGTTATTATTTTATATGTTTCATTCACAGAGTCAAAATGCCTCTATATTTATACACTCATAGACAAAACTTAAGGAAGTTGTACCTTTTAGCATGTATATCAGGATTCAGACAATAACTTGGAAAGATATTTGATACAGTGACCTTTATTGAAGACACACGAGATAACCAAGTGTGAACAAAATTACCTCTGTCTCAATAATAATAATAATAAAAAGATGACCGGTGATAGCAAAATACGAAACTTTCTTAATAAAAAAATATATAAGTTAAACGTTTAACTTAAACCTGTCTATAGCGCCCCCTCTCTATAGCGCCTTCCTCTCTATAGCGCCAGATTTTTTTAGATCGTCAGTGTATCCCTGTCGTCGTCCCCTTCCCCTGGAGCTTTCCCTCTATACATATACATATAGCAGTTTTAAGAAATTCGAGAATCGAACCGAAATTGTGTCCCTCCCCTAATAGGTAGAAGATGACTTTCTAGATTTTCTGGTTTAGTTATCTCTGACTGAGAACCCTATTAGATGAAGCAGCAGGTTTCTGATGAATGATGATTTTCTTTTCATTTTTTATTGCAATCTCAAGCTTTTGGGCATTTACCCTCCTTCTAAGTAAGTCCTCTTTTTACAACCTTGGACATATTCAAGAAATGTACTCATGTTAGAGTCGGCAGCAAAAGGCGGCTGCAGCTTCCATTTTAGGAACGGTCTCAGATTACAGGCAAAGTCAGACTTTCATTAAAGTGTGTCTGGATCATGATGCCATGATCAACGAAAGCTGTACCCCATTCCGTGTCAGTTCGAGGAGCATGAACTCATGGAATTTGTGTAATCTTTACACAAGGGGTTAAGAAACACAAACACACCGCCCTTCTGCAGGAGTACAACAATGAGCCATAATGCCGTTAGATACCATGGTCTAGATTTGCTGGTCTAGCTAGCCCTAACCGTCCACTTTGTCGTCCATCTAATGTTGACCGAGCCGACATTAGCTCCTTCCCATTTTAGTCCTGCACGAAAGCAGACGATTAAAGAAAGTGGTGGCTACCGGAAATAGTCTGCAACTTCATCTGCGCATGCGCAGATTATGTTGGTATCGTCTGCTTCACTATTTTATTGAGCGTGTATTGCTATTTCGATGATTCGTTCCCCTTCTTTTTCTTTCTTTTCATCTTTTTAACATTCACTAAACTATTCTTGGTATTATTCGTAGTTCGTTTTGTTTCTAATCCGCCTACAAAAAAACGTTAAGATAATTATATCTGGTATGCTTTTAGATAAATATACACTTCGCTAATTATAATTAGTGGAATGTATCAAATTAAGGGAGAAAATGAGCCCATCCCCAGGAATGATTCATTTGAGATTGTATTGCATACCTAAATGTTTTGGCCTGTAAAGCCCTTAAAGGCTTTTAAATTATATAATATTACAACTTTTTTAACTTTCTCCTGTAGAAAGGCTTTAAAGCTAGAGAGATATGCAAATAAAATATCAAAAGAATCTCGTGTCTAAATGGCTCACCCCCCCCATAATTAGATATAAAAGTTGAATATAGTGAATTACATATTTACATTTTTTTTTCGATTATCATTTGTATCGATATTTTAGAAAAAAAAAAACGTTTTTTTTTTCAGCTTTGATATTATTAATAAGTCGTTTTGCCATTTAAATATGATATCGTTACATTTCCCGCCATTTATAAGCCGGAGCAGACGAGAGAATTGCGCGCCCAGACGATCACGATAATGCGAGCAGCCGATAACAATCAGAATGTTTCTTTTGCGCTCGAGGTAAGGCTGGCTTGGTGCTCGTGCTGCTTCCTTTGGTCGTCGTCGACGTCGTTGGATTATGCAAATCTACCCAACAGGTGACGTCACGGCTATTATTGTCACCCACACCACTGGTGTGGCTATAAGTTAATATAGATTTGTTCCCTCTCGTCATGGCGCCTGCCGATTCACGCCAGGTTGATTCATTCTTCTCTCATGCTATGCCGCACATTTTTACCTCCTTCTCTCTCTTCTCGCGATTTTTTACGTAAGTTCCTGACCTCCCCACCCCCCCCCCCCCCCCCCCCCCCTCCCTTTCTTGCCCTTTGTCTCCGCTGTCGAATGTTCATCTACTCGTTCGCGCGCGCGTATTTGACCGGCTTCTGGTTTTGTCCCTATAACAAAAAAAACATAGTACAAACAAATTACTAGATATGTGGTAGTTTGGTAACTGTGTTACTAGAAAGATTGGAGACGTCAGATGACATACAAAGCATCATTATCTGTAGTATTTGACTTTGGCCTCCCCAATTTTTATATAAAATATAAATATTTCTATTTGATTACAAGTTTTTGTTCATTAATTATTTTGTTTTTATACATTAATACATAGATCTCTATGTAGTATATGATTCTGGTCATTTAACACAAAAAAAAAATGAATTCATTTTTTTTTTAATCTAAAACTTCTCCTCAAGTCTTGGATGATTGCATTTCTACTGTATCTCTATTTATCTCCACCAATATGTAACTATGTTAATACCCCAATATATATATACACTGATGGACGAATTTAAGGAAGTTGTACCTTTTACCATGTATATCGGGATTCAGATAATAACTCTGAAAGATATTTGATACACAGTGATCTTTATTGAAGACACACAAGATTACTAACAAAAAAATAAATAATAATATTACTTGCAACATCAAAGACTTCCTTAAAGTTTTGTCCATGAGTGTATATAAACTGGGTTCTAATATTTTCCATTCTGTCGGTTATCTTTAGCTGTTTATCTCCCTGTGATAGGTGTTGGAATTGTTTCGTGCAAATTCTATATGCTTCATTACTCTCTTCCCCATATTTTATTTCCATACATTTCTATAAACCCCTTTTATGCAAATTTGTACCTATGCTTATGCAATTTTTTGTTTTGGTCCTCCCCCACCTGTGTAATACCAGGGTATATGACTGTATTACATATTGTGAGCTACATTTCTCCCTGATATATCTCCCGGACTGTTGATCGGTGGCTGATGTGTGGAATGGGGGAAAAGTTGCCATCGGGAGCAAGGTTGGCAAACAGTTTTAATGGAGGATGACAGTGTGTCCTTCCGTCAGTAGAACTTCCTCCTTCACTCGAAATATGTTGTTGTTGGAAGACCAAACTTGTGTCACAGTGGTCTCTCTCAATGGTGACATGAGACTGAAACAATTTTACCTTCTTCTTCTTTCTTATCTCCACTCAATCATATTAAGGTATCAAGCTTGTAGAACTTGTTGATGGTGTCTGCTGGGGATGAGTAGAGCTCATCAATGGATGAGTCTTCTTCTTCTTCCTACTTATCTCCACACAAATCATATTAAGGTATCAAGCTTGTAGAACTTGTTGATGGTGTCTGCTGGGGATGAGTAGAGCTCATCAATGGATGAGTCTTCTTCTTTTTCCTCCTTATCTCCACTCAATCATATTAAGGTATCACGCTTGTAGAACTTGTTGATGGTGCCTGCTGGGGATGAGTAGAGCTCATCAATGGATAAGTCTTCTTCTTCTTCTTCCTACTTATCTCCACACAATCATATTAAGGTATCAAGCTTGTAGAGCTTGTGACTTTTGATGGTGCCTGCTGGGGATGAGTAGAACTCATCAATGGATGAGTCAATACAGTTAATGGTGTGGTTTGGAGTTGTTGTAGGTTGAGAATTGGACTTAGTACATAGTGGGAAAACCTTGCAACCATTCTGGAAAGTCATTGTCCATCAAAGACTGTTGTTCTCTTAGGAGGACAGCACTAAAAAACTTAATATCTACATAACATCGACATGCAGTATACTTTCAGTAAAAGCTGTTGCTAACTACCTACCATGATTATCATGGTCTGTACCATGTGTACTTGGGATAAATAAAAAAATATATATAATACCTCCATAAGAGGACACTCCCGCTAGAGGACACTTCTCTATAAAGGGCAGTTTACATTTGCAAAATTACCATTTTTATCTTTTTGCAACTCTCCAGTAAAAGGACACCTCTCTCTAAAGGACACTTCAGCTCAGCAATTAGGTGTTGTCCTTTACAGGGAGCTTCTACTGTGTATATATACAGTTAAACCTCTCTATAGCGCCCGATTTCAAATACGTAGTACGATGCAATTTATATTAAAAGTGACCTGCCTATAGCACCCTATTTTGGCGAGTCCCAAGAGGGGGCCGCTATAGACAGTTTTAACTGTATAAATATTTAACTTAAGATGATTAAAGCTATCTAGTAATACACTTCTCTGATGCTATAGGAAAGTTGCCTTTTATAATAAGAAGTGAAAAAATCACAACTTGATGTAAAAGTCTTATGTAAACTCGGAGTAACAGATCATTGATAATGCCATCACTCCAGCATCAACAACTATGGAATGTCACCTGAAGAGAAAAGGTTTTCAGACAATTCTCCTCATCAAGTCAAAATTGTTCCTTTTTTTAGAATGTGAAAGTTGTGTCAATTAATAGACCTTGCCCCTGATCGGTGACTAATAAGTGACAGAGACCTTGAATCAAACACCTGCTGTCAACTGGAAATACCCTGAGCTATTTATTGCATCTACTTCTTGTATATGATGTTCACCCTTTAACTGCCAGACAATCTAGTGCTGTTGTTATACTGTAGAACTACCTCCCTGTAAAGGACAGCACCTAATTACAGAGCCAAAGTGTCCTTTAGAGAGAGCTGTCCTCTTACCGAAGAGTTGCTAAATAGTTAAATACAAAATAGGTTTTGTATCAAAGGAAAGCATCTCCTGGAAGACAGGGGAAGGAAAGGGAGCGTCCTATTTTGTCTCTTCTATCAACAGGAAGTATTGGGTAAACGGATGACGGCGACAACACCATTTTAGATTCCTCTTATTTAGTCAGTTTCTCATTGGGAAGTTTCGTTTTGGCATTTTCCCTGCAGCCTAATTTGTTTATTCCCTGCTAATAGCAAAGTACAGCACATATGCAATACATTAAATCTGCAGTATGGTATATATATACAATAAAGTACATACGCAGTGCAGCATATGTAATACATGGGAGGTATAGCACATATGCAGTACAACACATATGCAATACAATACATATGCAGTACGGTACATATCCAGTACAGTAAATATGCAGTACAGTAAATATGCAGTACGGTACATATCTTCTCTTCTTCTTTCTTATCTATCATGATTGGGTGAAGTAAAATGAGTCTGCCTTTGTCATTAAGACTGGGAGCACTACTCAGTAGCAGGCCAACTTAGCTCCAAAAGAAATGGCCGCCTCTGACATGAGGAACAGATGCCATGTGCAGCCTCTCCTAACATGGAGTACAAACGCTGCTCATCTTGTATCCCTGGATTAGGAGACCTTACAGGGTACTATCAGCCGGGCCAGCTGAACCTATGTTTTTTAGTGAGCTTGTTACTGCTCCCCCCCCCTCCTTTTTCATTCGGGCTTGGGACCGGCAAAGGCGGAGTTAACAGTACATATGCCATACAGTATATAGGCAGTAAGGTACATATGCAGTACGGTACATATGCAGTACAGTACATATGCAGTACGGTACATATGCAGTAAGGTACATATGCAGTAAGGTACATATGCAGTAAGGTACATATGCAGTACGGTACATATGCAGTACGGTACATATGCCATACAGTATATAGGCAGTAAGGTACATATGCAGAACGGTACATATGCAGTAAGATACATATGCCATACAGTATATAGGCAGTAAGGTACATATGCAGTAAGGTACATATGCAGTAAGGTACATATGCAGTACGGTACATATGCAGTATAGTACATATGCAGTACGGTACATATGCAGTACGGTACATATGCAGTACAGTACATATGCAGTACGGTACATATGCAGTAAGGTACATATGCAGTAAGGTACATATGCAGTATGGTACATATGCAGTACGGTACATATGCAGTACGGTACATATGCAGTAAGGTACATATGCAGTACGGTACATATACAGTAAGGTACATATGCAGTAAGGTACATATGCAGTACGGTACATATGCAGTAACGGTACAGGTGGAATGTCAACACCGGGTTGTCACCCACACAGTCGATAAATTATTCATTTTTACCAAAAAAAGTTCTTCCCTCTTATTTAAATCACTTCCTCTTTCTTGTTCCACCCCTGGTATATCCCCTTTACATCTCAGCCCTCACAGCCCAACTCACAGAGGACAGTAGACAGCCAATAATTACCTGGTTACTTTCAAGGGAAATGTTCGCCCAACCAATAGTGTGTGAGAAAGGGCTTAATTAGTATCCTTTAAGGAAGTTATTTTATTATTTTTTATCAACTTTGTAATGTTAAACTTCTTTAATTCTTCACCTCAAGGGGAAAAGTACTTTCTGTTTAATTAAAGAAGTACAGTAGAACCTCCCTGTAAATATGACAACACCTAATTGCAGAGCCAAAGTGTCCTTTAGGGAGAGGTATCCTCTTATTGGAAGGTTGCTAAATAGTAAAAATGGTAATTTTGCAAATGAAAACTGTCCTTTGTAGAGAGGTGTCCTCTAGCATGAGTGTCCTCTCATGGGGATTCTACTGTAGTAGTATTAAGCATGGAATTCTCAACCTGCAACAATCCCAAACCACATCATTGATTGTATTGGCTCAGACACAGACACCATTAAAAATCTCAAGCTCTACAGACCCGAATATGATTGAGTGGAGATAAGAAAGAAGATATTAAATTATATTTGGTTAAAGTAAAGTAGGGTAGATTAGTGGTCTAAAACATTGGTTTTTGACCGCTATGACCCAGGATTGAATCATTTTAATCATTTTTAGTACTCTTTTCAGATAAAATAAATGCTACAATGGCTCTCGATTCTTGCAAAAATCCAATCTCACCAGTGAGTGCAAATAAGTGAGAAACTTATAAGTGCAAAATTCAAACTGCTTTCCCAATGTATAGACATGTGGTGCACTTATAGTAAAAGCAGTCATCAACTTCTACCCACCATGATTATCATATCCTATAGCCAGTACCATGTGTACTAGGAATAAAATAATAATAATAAATTAAGTTAGTTTTCCCCATAGGAATTTGAAAAAAAAAAAAGGTTGAATTATATAAGAAGTTTTGAAAATCATTTGCTAGTTGGAAGGTGATTTGAAGAAGCTACATCAGCCAATTGTTTAACTTACAACATTTCAGTAACTTCAGGGGAATGGGTACTTTGAATCCTGGTTCTACTTATATACATACATGATTGGGTAAATCGGCCTGCAACCCCAAGACACATCATTGACTGTATTGACTCATCCATTGATGAGCTCTACTCTTCCCTGGCAGACACCATCAACAAGCTCTACAGACTTGATACCCTAATATGATTGAGTGGAGAAGACTTTCCAGAATGGTTGCAAGGTTTTTCCACTCTATGTACTAAGTGTCAACCTGCAACCCCAAGACACATCATTGACTGTATTAACTCATCCATTGATGAGCTCTACTCTTCCCCGGCAGACACCATCAACAAGCTCTACAGACTTGATACCCTAATATGATTGAGTGGAGAAGACTTTCCAGAATGGTTGCAAGGTTTCCCCACTCTATGTACTAAGTGTCAACCTGCAACCCCAAGACACATCATTGACTGTATTAACTCATCCATTGATGAGCTCTACTCTTCCCCGGCAGACACCATCAACAAGCTCTACAGACTTGATACCCTAATATGATTGAATGGAGATGACTTTCCAGAATGGTTACAAGGTTTTCCCACTCTATGTACTAAGTGTCAACCTGCAACTCCAAGACACATCATTGACTGTATTGACTCATCCATTGATGAGCTCTACTCTTCTCCGGCAGACACCATCAACAAGCTCTACAGACTTGATACCCTAATATGATTGAGTGGAGAAGACTTTCCAGAATGGTTACAAGGTTTTCCCACTCTATGTACTAAGTGTCAACCTGCAACTCCAAGACACATCATTTATTGTATTAACTCATCCATTGATGAGCTCTACTCTTCTCCGGCAGACACCATCAACAAGCTCTACAGACTTGATACCCTAATATGATTGAGTGGAGAAGACTTTCCAGAATGGTTACAAGGTTTTCCCACTCTATGTACTAAGTGTCAACCTGCAACTCCAAGACACATCATTGACTGTATTGACTCATCCATTGATGAGCTCTACTCTTCCCTGGCAGACACCATCAACAAGCTCTACAGACTTGATACCCTAATATGATTGAGTGGAGAAGACTTTCCAGAATGGTTGCAAGGTTTTCCCACTCTATGTACTAAGTGTCAACCTGCAACCCCAAGACACATCATTGACTGTATTGACTCATCCATTGATGAGCTCTACTCTTCCCTGGCAGACACCATCAACAAGCTCTACAGACTTGATACCCTAATATGATTGAGTGGAGAAGACTTTCCAGAATGGTTGCAAGGTTTTCCCACTCTATGTACTAAGTGTCAACCTGCAACAACCCCAAAACACATTATTGACTGTATTGACTCATCCATTGATGAGCTCTACTCTTCCCCGGCAGACACCATCAAAAATCTCAAGCTTTACAACCTTGATACCTTAGTGTGATTGAGTGGAGATAAGAAAGAAGAAGAAGAAGATATACATGATAGGAAGTGTTATAGTCGGTTTTGAATTAGAGATGTTCAACTTTATAACCTGCAATTGTATTTTTTTTAGTTTGGTTTAGTTTTTTATTTATTTCAACACACAAAACGCGATATCCTGGCTAGGGATAATTGCATCGATATACATTTTTTTAAAACAGAAACAGTTATAAACATATTATACAAGAAAAAGGTTATCAAAAATAAAAAAGAAATAATAATATATATTAGAAACCTGAACCTTTCAGGTTAGAAATATAATCATAAATATATCTACAAAAATAGGTTAAATCTATGATAATTCTCTCTGCTATTTACAAATTGATATAGATCTACAACATTAAACACAAGGTAATAAGACCAAATCCAAATAAATAAAGGTCTTATTACCTTGTGTTTATAATCTATAATCCAAATTGTGCCTTATCATCTACATTATTTATTGTCTGTTGTCTAGCAGTGAAGAAGAGTGGGCATTCCAGAAGTTTTGTTTAGTTGGTAATGCTTGTATAGATCTTGTTATATTTGTTCTAAGTTGAGTTATAGCATGTGTGAGTGGAGTATGAGATAGAAAGTGGAGATCTAGCAACACCTGCTGTGGACGACAGCTTATCACTTAAGTCTGAAGGTCGGAAAACATCTGCTCTCCTCGTATTTCCTCACATCACACAGTTCCTGATCCAATATTGGTCTCCACCTCTTTTTATTATTGTCTCTCTTATCTCTTCACTGCACTGAGATACCCTTGTATCTTCTTCCATCTGCCCGTTCCAAGATGGCTGCTGCTGCTGCTTCCTCCATTGGACCAATTTTAGTTCTTGTTTGCTTGCTTTGGTTATTTGAGTGTTGTTGAAATGTGGAGCTTGTTGCAATAAAACCTCTATGAAAGGTTACTTATGCTTGAGGACACCTCTCTTATTAAAGGACAGTTTTTTCATTACAAAATTACCATTTTATACTATTTAGCATTTCTCCGGTAAGAGAATAAACCTCTCTCTAAAAGATACTTTGGCTCGGTAACTAAGTGTCCTTTAGATTTTCTACTGTACTAGAGTATATGTGGGGGGACATTTTCAAGAATAATCAATAAAAAAAGTCATTCCAATAAATCTATACAATTCCTATGTAGCTAAAATTTTTATTATTCCTTACAGAATTGATAAAGGGGCACAATTTGTATTATAAATTAGAACTACTAGATAATAAGACCTAATCCAAATAAATTAATAGTGTATGATGGTAACAACACTGTTACCGAAATATTACACACACTATTTATTTATTTATATTTGATCTTATTTATCTTGTAGCAATAATCTATAATACAATTTTGCCCTTTATCATTAAATTGTCAAATTGAAGGAGTGAAAATTTTTATTCAAGATTTTAGTTTTTTTTTTTTATTATTCTTTTGTCTGATGATGGTAACAACGCTGTTACCGAAATGTCACACACTATTAAATTTATTTAGATTTGGTCTTATTGTAGTTGTAATCTATAATCCAAATTATTATCCCCATCATTACAAGACAAATAAGACCAAATCCAAATAAATATAATATTGTGTGTGTGACATTTCGATAACAGCATTGTTACAGAAACGTCACACACTATTTATTTATATGGATTTAGTTTCATTGCCTTGTGTGTATAATCCAAATTGTGCCTTATCAATATTATATTTATTTGTATTTGATCTTATTGTAGAGTTGTAATCCACAAATTGTACCTATATCATTACATTGTTAAAATGAAGTGCAGGATGTGTGGCGCCGTGTGCTGAGAAGAGTGTTTGTTGTACAGGAAAGCCCGGCGCAAGGACAAAGATGCAGCTGCCACCAGTCAGGAGGAGCACAAGGTGTACCTTGAACAGGCTGTACTGGAGTGCGCGGTGTTGACAGAATGCCAGCTGAAAGAAGTGGTGGAGCTGCCACCCCGGCTCGACCACAAGGAGTGGTTAGCCTCCCATAGTGAGTTCACTTTTCTTCATTCCTAGGGGGTCGGTGGAAGAGCGGTCTAAACCGTTGGTTTTTTAGACCGCAACAACCTAGGTTCGATTCCTGCATTGGACACTTTTTTTTTTATCTGATAAAAAAAAAAATGCTCCAATGGCCCCCCTCTAGACAACCCTGTTATCAGCAGTGTGTTACATCCACCTGTCTATACAGACCACCCTGTCTAAAGCGACCACTGACCACCCTGCCTATAGCGACCACTCTAGACAACCCTGTTATCAGCTGTGAGATACATCCACCTGTCTTTACAGACCACCCTGTATATAGCGGCCATTCTCGATAACCCTGTTATCAGCTGTGTGATACATACACCTGTCTATAGCGGCCACTCTAGACAACCCTGTTATCAGCTGTGTGATACATCCACCTGTCTATACAGACCACCCTGTCTATAGCGGTCACTTTAGGCAACCCTGTTATCAGTAGTGTGATACATACACCTGTCTATACAGACCACCCTGTCTATAGCGGCCACTCTAGACAACCCTGTTATCAGCTGTGTGATACATACACCTGTCTATAGCGGCCACTCTAGACAACCCTGTTATCAGCTGTGTGATACATCCACCTGTCTATACAGACCACCCTGTCTATAGCGGTCACTTTAGGCAACCCTGTTATCAGCAGTGTGATAGATACACCTGTCTATACAGACCACCCTGTCTATAGCGGCCACTCTAGACAACCCTGTTATCAGCTGTGTGATACATACACCTGTCTATAGCGGCCACTCTAGACAACCCTGTTATCAGCTGTGTGATACATCCACCTGTCTATACAGACCACCCTGTCTATAGCGGTCACTTTAGGCAACCCTGTTATCAGCAGTGTGATAGATACACCTGTCTATACAGACCACCCTGTCTATAGCGGCCACTCTAGACAACCCTGTTATCAGCTCTGTGATACATACACCTGTCTATACAGACCACCCAAGACAACGTTTTTAAAATATATTCGCACTCGGGTAAAACCCGGGCGTTGCCCGGGCCATTCGTCTAGTGGATAATATTTAAGGAAGTAGAAAGTCTTTAATGTCACACCAGTCATCTTGTTTTCTTGAAGCTGCAATTACATAGCACATTTTTATTATTGTAACAAAGTATTTATTAATTTTATTATTTTTTATTAATTTGGTGGTCATTTTTATGTTTATATTTTGTTACTCTGTAAATTTCCCTCGTGGCTTATCTTTTGTTTACCATTCATAGTTTGTTCTTGCCTGAAATAAATTGTTGTCTCCTCCTGAAGATTTTTTGTCTTCCCTAATTTTCCACGTGGCAATATATAATCAAGTGGAATCACAGGACATAATCATTTTAACCTAAAAGAAATAAAGATACTAGATTATAAGGAAAATTATTTTAAGAGACAATTTAAAGAAGCCTTTTTCTTTCAAAAGAAATGTGCTACAATTAACAGAATGGAAGAAAGAGGAAATATAAATGATATTTATAGATATGCTTTTAATTATATCTGGAAAAAAAAAACATTTTTAATATGTTCTCATACACTCATGGACAATATTTAAGGAACCGGAAAGTCTTTAATATTACCAGTCGTCTAGTTTTCTTGAAGCTGCAATCTCACAACACATTTTTAATATATTCTCATACACTCATGGACAATATTTAAGGAACCGGAAAGACTTCTTCTTCTTTCTTATCTCCACTCAATCACATTAGAGTCATGTAGTCACTGCATACAGTGAGAACCTTGTTACAACAGCGTCTTTTTATAACATCTTGGTGTCCTCAGTGAAGTTGTTATAGCCAGGTTTGACTGTTTGAAATGAGCCCTGTTGCAATCTTCTTAGATTTCAAGTAGGATTTCATGAAACAACCCGCTAGTCCTATAGACCTGCTAGTGTCCCATAGGACCGGTCACAGACCCTCCCTAACCTTGGGAGCACCAAGGCCGGCCGAGCCAATAGACCTTGGTGGAGAACATAATGGAGTTGCCGCCATTACTGTCATCTCTAGGGAGTACTGGGTCACCCCGTGGGGGATTCTTGTTCCCATGGTGTTCGTAGGAATGGAGGTTCCTTTTTGTGGAAGGTGGTGGTGGTGCCCCTGAATTGTATGACAACCAAGACCCACATTCTAAGCTGCTCAATGAGTGGACATTCCCACTAAGAAGCCAACTCTCTATAAATGAGAGTTTTTTTTCCCTCGCCAAAATGACCATTTTTACCAATTAGCTATTTTCCTATAAGAGAACCCCTCTCTCTAAAGGACAGCTTTGCCTAATGGTAGTTTGAATTATGAAGTTAATTGAATGCAGAGGGATCTCTCTTGTTATAATAGACTCTGTTTAAATAACCAATGAAAACATTAAGAAGACGCGAATGTTTGTTTTCACAAATAAATCAAACCTCTACTGTCCTTACTGCGATGAACCACTGATAAGCCAAGCCCTCCCAATATTTTTTCATCGCAGTAAGGACAGTAGAACTTTGGTTTATTTGTGATAAGAAACATTCGTGTCCTCATGTTTTCATTGGTTATATATAGATCGTGTGTTGTTGCTTTGTATTAATTTAGACTGTTTATAATGGCAGCAAGGCCCCAAGTTTCAAATCCAAATTGCAGTTAGGCCTAAAATTATGAGGTTTCAAGTTTAACAAAGTAATTTGTTTACACAGGGTTTGTGTGTAAGATCGTAAAAAAAATAGGCGCTAACCGAAAGAAGATAGAAGTTTTTGTCTTTTCTTTTTATTGTAACTTAATGAAGTAATATGTTTAATCTATCTTCTAGGGTAATCAGTTTCATTGCTTTCATGTTCCAATGGCCCCCGATTCTTGCAAAAGTCCAACCCCACCAGCGAATACAAGTAACTAAACGGGGCTCTGGCATATTTGTAAGTGCAAAAGTCAAACTGCTTTTCACATGTGTAGACATGTGGTGCACTTACAGTAAAAGCAGTCGCTAACTACCCACCATGATTATCATGGCCTGTACCACATGTACTAGTGAGGAGAACACTCGCACGCTGAGGATGCCTCCCCTCATCCTCTATTATATAACTTTTTGTACATATTTTAATTTTCCTATTTATTATTAGATTATTTTACTATTATAACGGGGGGTCGGTGGAAGGCTGGTTAAACCGTTTGGTTTTCGACCACTATGACCCGGGTTCGATCCCCGCATTGGACACTTTTTATGTTTTAAAAAATATATAAAAAAAAAAAAATGCTCCAATGGCCCCCGATTCTTGCAAAAGTCCAACCCCACCAGCGAGTACAAGTAACCAAACGGGGCTCTGGCATTAGTAAGTGCAAAGTCAAACTGCTTTTCACATGTGTAGACATGTGGTGCACTTACAGTAAAAGCAGTCGCTAACTACCCACCATGATTATCATGGCCTGTACCACGTGTACTAGGGATAAGCAAAAAAAAAAAACTATTATAACTCTCTTTGAGTGTAAATATATTGACAAGATGTCAATAAAAGTTGTTTTAATTGTCACATGTACTAGGGATAATAAAAATTTTAAAAAGTTTCATTAAAACAGTATTTCTATAAAGAGAGGTTCTCTCGACTCTATTTTCCAATAAAATTTAAAACAAAACCTGTGGCTGGGAGGAGAGGTATAGAGAGATAATACTATCTGTGACAGCCTTTTGGTGGAATTATCGCATCCTGATAACCTGCCGACATTTTGTCAAGGTCGCTATTTTACATTTATCAATCTGATTACCCGCCATCATTGTTAGGGACTTCTCTCCTTGAAATTTGGTTGGTTGCTGGGTTTCAGGATCTAATAAACAACTTTGTTTGTCTCCTCCCTTGACTTATTCTCTTCCTCTTTAGCCAATTTCAGAATTGAGGGTGGGAATGGTGGAAGTGTGGTCTAAACCATTGGTTTTTGACTGCTACGACCCGGGTTCAATTCCCGCATTGGGCACTTTTTTTTCGGATTTAAAAATAAATAATAATCCAATGGCCACTGATTCTTGTAAAAGTCCAACCCCACCAGTGAGTGCAAGTAACTAAACGGGGCTCTGACACATTTGTAAGTGCAAAGTCGAACTGTTTTTCACATGTGTAGACCTGTTGTACACTTACAGTAAAAGCAGTCGCTTACTTCTACCCACCATCATTATCATTATGACCTGTACCACGTGTACTAGGGATAAGCAAAAATATATAATTAGGGGGAAATGAAAAATATAGTAAGTTGAGTTAGAGAGGGATTAACAACAAAATCTATCCCACTTGCCCCCAAAATGTAACTTGGCACCTTCAGCTCCATAACACATGTTGGCTTGTATTATATGTACTAAACAGGACCTTTGGGAGAGGCTGCTGCTTATCATAAAACAGCTCGAGGAGCATGAACTCATGGAATTTGTGTAATATTTACACAAGGGGATAAGAAACAACAAACAACAACAACACTGTGCACTGTGAAAGTGTGTCTGGATCATGGTGCCATGATCAATGAAAGCTGCAGCCCTATACCCCATTCCATGAGATCAGAACAGCAACTCATGGAATCATAGAATTCATGCAATCTTTACACAAGGGGATAAGAAACAACAACAACTTTGTTTCCTAAGTCTTGTGCACTCTCTCCCTAGGTTGCCATTCACTTATGGATTGTACAATTCCGTAACTTGACTAAGAAAAGCTCCAATCCTGTCAAAATCTATGCATTTTTGAAGGACAGGGAAAGGTCTATTTTATTTTTTCTTTCTTTTAAAGATGACCTTCTCTTCCAATCCTGTCAAATATAGATGCCAAAATCTATGCGTTTTTGAAGGATAGGGAAACTTCTTTTTTTTTTTTTTTTTTTATAAAGATGACCTTCTCTTCCAATCCAGAATTCCAATCAATATTTATGCAATAAAATTGGCCAAGCTAATTTTTACCAGCAGAACTGGTGAACTTGTAAGATTTTCATGAGTCTGTGGGATCTTTACATGAGTGTTGGTGTGGTTTGTGGAAAGGCCGCTGATAAAATTATTTTTATAAAATAAAATTATTTATTTAAAGCTAGAAATATATAGAGAGGAAAGAAGTAACGGCCGCTGGAAGCAAGCCTTGTTGTTCGAGCGGCGCGCATGCAGAGTCCCAGATGCTGCCCGCGCATGAGTAGTGAGGCCGCCACACTACTGCCCGTATATGTATTGAAGCTTTGTCCCAGTTCACGCTCGCTGAAGCAAAGTGTGGTCGCCACAAGTCCCTTGTGTGTTGGTCCTTGCATGAAAATGCCCTGACAAGCTGACATAGCTCTGAAAGCCACAGTTTACAACTAGGCTTAGTCTCAACTGGTTTTTGGTGGTTCTCTCACCCTACACCTATAATTACAAAGACTGTTGCATTCTACAAGAAAATAATATACCTAATCCAGATAAATTGTGTGTGACGTTTCAGTAACAGCATTGTTATCATCATCAGAACAAGAGTAAAGTTAGTACCATCATCAGACAAAAGTTGCCTTATGATGGTAACAACACTGTTACAGAAATGTCACACACTATTAATTTATTTGGATTAGGTCTTATTACCTTGTAGCTATAATCCAAATATTGTGTTTTATCAGACTATTGTATCTATTTTGACAAGAGAGGTGTTGCCTCATTTTATTAAAAAATACCATATTTATTTATGCAGGAATAACCTCACAGAGGCAATAATTTATTTTCAATATACAGCGAAGGTTAGAAATTTTTTTTTCCATATTTGCAAATCGGCATACAGGACCCCCTCCCCTGCACAGTACTTCAGTATAATTAATTTCAAAGTTTTTTTTTTTTTACAGATTCTATGACTAATTATGGATTAGATTTAGCCTTTTATTACCTTGTATTTGTTACCAAAATGTCATACACACAAATTATTGATTTAGGATTTGGTCTTGTTATCTTATGTTGCTAATTTATAATTCAAATAATATCTTTTAACCCCTATTAGCTATGTAGCCAACTTCCTTCATTGTTGTTATTATTATTATATTATCCCTAGTACACATGGTATAGGTCATGATAATCATGGTGGGTAGAAGTTGGTGACCTGCCTTTACTGTAAGTGTACCACACGTCTACACATGTGAAAAGCAGTTCGAATTTTGCACTTACAAACTTACAAATGTGTTAGATCCCCGTTGGGTTACTTGCACTCACTGGTGGGGTTGGACTTTTACAAGAATCAGGGGCCATTGGGGCTTTTTTTTTTTTTTAATTAGAAAAAAAGTTTTCAATGCAGGATTCGATCCCAAGTTGTAGAGTTTGAAAACCAACAGTTTAAACCATCCTTCCACCAACTCCCATTCTCTCCCCTAACCCTTATTGTTACCTTATGTTACTAATCTGTAATTCAAATTGTAACTTTATCATCTTCTCTATTAGCTATGTAGCCTTCACTATTGTAACTGCCATAACTGCCTCCCAAGTAACTTGTCCTACAAGGATGTTGTAAGGACATAACTCAATCAGGGTTACAACGACAGCCTTGTGATGACCGTTGAAATACCACTTGGAGTTTGGTAACCTCTTCACATGATTTATGGAGGCTCCGTAGGCGATGTACGGACCATTATACTCTCTTTCTCCCCTTGTTACATAGCCCACTGTATGTATATAGGTAGGAATTTGTCTTTGGCAGAAGTTCCTGATCTCTCTTTGCCTCTCATCACTTCAATGTTAGTAGATTCCTGCCACAATACTTCTTTTTTTTTTCTAGAATGAAGTACAATTTGGACTAGAGATAAAAATCATAGGATAAAAACACCAAATTTTCTATGGAAGGCAGCTTAGCTGTATTTAGGAAACCTCTTATTTTAAAATAAAACACATTGCCAGTAAATTTATTTGGTACAAATTTTATTGATAAGTGGCAATTGAATTTATAAATATAATTTACTTCTTCTCTTTTATCTCCACTCAATCAGACTAAGGTATCAAGCTTGTAAAGCTTGAGACTTTTGATGGTGTCTGCCGGGGAAGAGTAGAGCTCATCAATGTACGAGTCAATACAGTCAATAATGTGTTTTGGGGTTGCAGGTTGACACTTAGTACATAGAGTGGGAAAACCTTGCAACCATTCTGGAAAGTCATTTTCACTCAATCATATTAGGGTATCAATTTTGTAAAGCTTGAGAATATAATCTATGTACCTCCCCCATACATTAAATGTTTCCACCTTTGTAAAATTTCATTAAAAGAATCAATAAAACTGTTTAAATTGTCAAGACATTGTTTTGATGGGTATTATACGAAAGACATGGCTTCTAACCGCTATATTATTTTACAATGATTTTTAATTGCATTGGAAAGGACAAAAGATCCCGGTACAGAGAACCAAGAAGAGTTCTTGAGCTTCTTTACGAGCACGACCTTCAAGATCTTGTCTAATTTAGACTAAAAGGATAAGTAAAAAAAAAAAAAACAATGATTTTTCAAGTTCAAACATAGAATTTGTGTTGTGTACATTAAATGTTATATGTACTTGTAATCTAACTGGCGGTGTGTGTGTTCAGCTATAGCCTTCTTTGACCATATAAACTTGATATATGGCACCATATCAGAATTTTGCACCATGTCAGGCTGTCCTGATATGACTGGTCCTTCCAATAGGTGAGTAAAACATCTTGCCTACCTCTCTATCACACTTTTTGTACGTTAGATTCGTCACACTTCTTTTTTGGAGCTTTCGGGCATGCCTTTCTTCAGCTGAATACCAATATGCAACAACAACAAAAAGCTTTATTAAGACAATTTAGTCTTATACGGATTCTCCAAGCACAGAAATGTAGGGTACATACAAGAATAACAGTAGTAACAACAACAAAAGTCCCTGTTATGACCTTTTGGTCTTATACAACTTCTCCACGTAGAAGAGGGTATATACAGGAACAATAGTTACAATAATTAGCAATGCTATTTACAATGTGTCAAGGGAGATAGTAGCAGGAAAGGGGCCGCTGGGGAACTAGAGTATTAACATGGGTAAATGTTATTATATCTCTTGAGGAAAGATTACGCGACAATAAAGTTGGGATATCCAGCAGGTTAAGAAAGTCTCCAAGGTAATACCAATATGCAAATATGCCCGAAAGCTTTGCATTCCCTGTATCAATTTATATTAACTGTATTCCCCTTAATCTTAAAAACACTAGCCTTAAAAAAAAGGGGAAACAGCAGATCCTGTCAAAATGTTAGAATAAAGTTTAATATATATATATATTTTTTGTTTTGTTTGGTTGAGGTAAATCATTTTTAACTCTCTTAATGATAAAACACAATTTGGATTATAGATTATAATACAAGAAAATAAGACACCTAATCGAAATAATTTAATAGTGTGTGACGTTTCGGCAATAGCATTGTCACCATCATCAGACAAAAGAATAAATCTATTCTATCTAATCTATTCTGACAATGCTGTTGCCGAAACGTCACAAACTATTAAATTATTTGGGTCTTATTTTCTTGAAATCTCTTAATGATAAAGCCAAATGGAGTTTTCTAGATAAATTTTATGCTCTCATAACTACAGTTGAAATGATCAGCACTTAAAACTTTGGCTTTTAGAAATATGATGTTATAACCCCAGTTGTGCTGATTATAGATTAGAAGTATAAAAGGACACTAAATCTAAATAAATAATAAGTTTTTTTATGGAAATGTCACACGTTATTTATTTTACACTCATGGACAAGTTGTACCTTTTACCATGTATATCGGTATTCAGACAATAACTCTGAAAGATATTACAGTGACCTTTATTGAAGACACACGAGATAACCAAGTGTGTATACACTCATGGAAAAAACTTAAGGAAGTTGTACCTTTTAGCATGTATATCGGGATTCAGACAATAACTCTGAAAGATATTACAGTGACCTTTATTGAAGACATACGAGATAACCAAGTGTGTATACACTCATGGACAAAACTTAAGGAAGTTGTACCTTTTAGCATGTATATCGGGATTCAGACAATACCTCTGAAAGATATTACAGTGACCTTTATTGAAGACACACGAGATAACCAAGTGTGTATACACTCATGGAAAAAACTTAAGGAAGTTGTACCTTTTAGCATGTATATCGGGATTCAGACAATAACTCTGAAAGATATTACAGTGACCTTTATTGAAGACACTCAAGATAACCAAGTGTGAACAAAAATCGCTTCTGTATCTTTGAAAAAATAAATAGACAACTGGCGACATCAAAGACATTCCACTTCCTCAAGTTTTGTCCAAGAATCCCGCATTGGGCACTTTTTTTCTAATTAAAAAAATGCTCCAATGTTCCCTGAATCATGCAAAAGTTCAACCCCACCAGCAAGTGCAAGTAACCAAACAGAACTCTGGCACATTTGTAAGGGCAAAAGTCTAACTGCTTTTCACATGTGTAGATAAGTGGTGCACTTAGAGTAAAAGCAGTCGCTATCAACCAACCATGATTATCATGGCCTGTACCATGTGTACTAGGGATAATAATAATAAAAAGTTTATTCCATGAGTGTATTTGGTGTTATTACCTTGTTATAGAAGGAAATGTTGTAGCGAGGTCCCACACGAGAGATTACAAGAAGCCTGGCTGTGCAGACAGTACCTGTGGTTTGATGAGAAAGGGAAGAAGTGCAAGGTGGCCGCCCCCCAATACATAGATTATGTGATGACCTTCACCCAGAAAACTGTGAACGACGAGTCGATATTTCCTACGAAATTTGGTAAGAAACTTTGCTCCTCTCACTTGTTGACCTGACTTTCTATTTGGTATGTCTTCATTGTACAGCCTCAAAAATTACTGAGGACTGTTACTAGCTACGTACTTATACTGGCTCGTTTTGATAACGTTAAATGGCTCTAGAAATGTTTGGCTATACACCCTTGACTTTAGAAGGCCCTGGTTTCTCAGCGTGTCTTCATTATGCAGCCACAAATATTGCTGCGTGTCTATCATAACCTACAAACTTTTAGACTACTTTGGCTCATGTGATAAAATTAACAGCTCTAGACATGATAAGGCACAATTTGGATTCTAGATTATAAACACAAGGTAATAAGACATGTTAACAACAAACACACTATTTATTTATTTGGATTTGGTCTTATTACCTTGTGTTTATGCTCTAGACATGTTTTGACTACACACTTGACACTTTGGGAAGGCCTGCTTCATCAGTGAGGAACCCTTCAAGCAGCTTTGCCAGTTTAATCTACCATACTGCTCTTATTATTGTACAGTAGAACTTGGATAATTCGAACTTCTTTAATTCGAAAACCTCTTTAATTCGAATATTTATCTTGGTCCCTAGAATTTCCTATAAATAGAATTTACGTTTTTAATTCGAATTTTTGGATAATTCGAATTTTTTTATGGTCCCTTGGGGTTCGAATTATCCAAGTTCGACTGTATTTTGCTGTTTTATACTGATACTGAAGATCAACTCTCTTGACCATGCATAATGTTTATATCAAAAAGATATTGATGTGTTGGGAAAAATTGGAAGAGAAAAGATAGGAAAGCCTGTAATGAGCTGGTTAGAAGGTGTCCAGGAAGCTATGGAAGGTCACTAGATGAGCTGTGAATGGTGGTCAATAACAGATTGAATTGGAGAATATTTGTCACCATAGTGTCACCAAAAGTCAAAATAGAGTTGGTAGACACTTACAACCATAACAATGTTGTTTAAGTGATAAGGCACAATTTGGTTTATAGAGTACTAGACGAATGACCCGGGCAACGCCCGGGTTTACACGATTAAATGTATTATTCAAACACATTAAACATAGCAAAATAAAACATAGCAAATATAGCAAGAGCGGTTATTTTAAACGGCGAATTATGTAAATATGTGAAATAGTTATAAATTAGAAAACCTGTAAATATAGTTAAGGACTTGCATTGTAATTAAGAAAAAGCTTCTCGTCTAGAACGCTAAAGTGACCTGCCGGCGTTCTAGAGGGCGCTGCTCGTGAGCTAAGTAGAATAATTTGAATATATAGTTTTAATAATTGATTTATATATTTTTTAAAATAGCCTATCGTCATCCCCGTTATTTTTTACCTATGTATGGAAATTTTGATTTGAATTAGTGAACTACTGCGAATTTGTATACAGGTCATACAAACCAACAAACAGACAAACATACAAACATTCATTTATATATATATATAGATAAACACAAGGTAATAAGACCAAATCTAAATATATAAATAGTTTGTGATGTTTTGGTAACAACGCTGTTACCAAAACATCACACACTATTTATTTATTTGGATTTGGTCTTATTACCTTGTGTTTAATTTTGTTTAAGCTTCACAAAAGTCTGATTAGGTTTTCGTAACCACTGCAAAATGTCTGTATTTGATTCAATTGAATCAATCCTGACCATGTATCTCCACAATAAGGTTCCTCCTGATTGGTCCATAGTCTGGTGGTCACATAGTTCATCATTGAAGATGTTTGGTAGGAAGTGGTTTGTCTTCAGTCTATATACCTCTCTCGTCCAGGGTAGCTTAGTGGACATAGTATCTGCCCGGTAAGCGGAACATTGTGGGCTCGATTCCCATCCCTGGACACTTTTATTTTTCCCGTTCATCATTACTCTTCATAATTCACCCTTTCATACCTCATCCAGTTAGAAATAGTCAATATTTCACCTTGAAATAAATTTTGATTTTTCATTGAAAAGAAACTCATGCGGTGTAACTTCAAGTGTCATTTTATATATATGTATATATATATATAATAAAAAATGCATATATTGGATTAAATAAAAGATTTATTTGTCAATATTTCGGTTGGCTAAACGCCAATCTTTATCAAACCATTACATATTTGTGAATAAATTTAAATCTCCTTTAAATTTAGTTTTAGAAGGGCGGACAAGCCCGAAAGCTTGAGAAGACCGGAATAAAAGATACTCATCTCCATAAACGTTTTACATTACATATTGTATTGTAATTAATATTGTCAAATATATACCTCTCTCTGATCGCATGTTCCTCTACTCTGAGAACCCATTTCCAAATGTCAAGAAACAAGTGAGTGTCTTATTTCATATTAGGATGGAGTACAGTGTACTCCGCTTATAACGAAGTCGCATTATCCATGACAATCACTTTGTTATATCCGAAGTTTGTTATATCCGCAGTTGGAAAAAAAAAATGTTTTGTACCAATAATTTTATTTCGCCTTTCCAATGACCAAAGGTTGCATCTTTTCAGAACCATCCATATTGCAGCATAGAAGGATTGTGATCCGTTCCTTACTAGCCTTTCCGCCGGTGCAAGTTTCTCCCTTAAAGTGAAGTGTCTTGTCAGGAAGAAGACGCCAGAAGAGACCGGTTTCATCGGCGTTGAAGATGTCTTTGCAAGCATAGTTACTAATTATATTAGGCATTACATCGGTCAACCAGTTCGTCATTGTCTCACGATTGACATCAGCTGATTCTCCACAAATGTTGAGCAGCTTGATGCCATGCCTTGCCTTCCAACGCTCGATCCATCCACCACTCCCAGTAAAATCCTTTAATCCAAATTCAAGAGCCAGGGTCTTCGCCTTTTCGGAAAGCAATGGACCATTAACTGGAAGCGCTGCACTTCTTGCCTGCTTGAACCACTGCAGCAGAGCCTCATCAACATCAGCATATGTAGATCCACGTGCTCGTTTCCGACTGCTTTCTCCCGCATGCAGAGCTTGTTGGTGGATCTTCTCAGAGTTCTTTATTATGGTGCTGAGCGACGACTGTGGGATATTATGTTTCTGGGCAACATCTGTCTTTTTCTTCTTCTCCACTTCAATCTCTCTTAGGATTTGCAGCTTGACTGACAGAGATAGTGAGTTTCTTGTTTGTTTTCGTTCTCCTGCCATGGTAAACGTTAATAAAATATAAGCGTTTATTAAACAATTTAATTTTGTTTAAATAATGTAAAAAAAATACTTATAATATGTTTGCATATTTTAAAATTGTATATTATTAACTTATTTGTTGTGTATCATTAAATTTGTGTCATTCACACGTAATTTGATATATATTATGCATAATATATTAGTCAATTATAATGGTAAATGAGAAAACTTCGTTATAAACGGATAAAATAAAAATTTATACATGCAAATCACTTCGTTATAAGCGAAAATTCTTTATATCCGACTTCGCAATATCCAGAGTTCTTTTAATGGTTTAAGCCCTTCTTTTCTTTCGTGCAGACAATTTCATTCGCTATATGCGGAATTTCGCTATAACCGACTTTGTTATAAGCGGAGTACACTGTATACCTTGGTTCCTTCCTGGCTTACCTGCTCTAAAACAAGGGTCTGCAGCCTGCTGCTCTTTAGATGTGAAACTGCGTGTTATACTCACATGAAGTTTTTATTTATGTGAGTACTATTTATTGTTGACAAGAAAAAAAAAATGTTGTGACTTCTTTAAGAACTTTGAAATTTTGTAAGTTGTAGTTTTTGACTCTTTCAACTTCAAAAGTTTGCTGACCAGGGTGTTGTCTGTCCACCCTCACATGGAGGTGGCAGGTTGGAGTTTTCCTTTCCTAGTAGATAGAACCTTATAGTAAGGTTTCCTCCAGTACTCTTGGAGGGGTCATAGCATTGTCATAGTACATTAATAATCATCACTAAATCTTATACACTATCTTACACATAATGACAATACATCCAGATGACACAAGAACCTATAGGACATGCAACATCTGTCCTGGTGTGGAACTAACACCTACTCAACAACAACAACAAAAAAGCCTTTATTTAGGGTCACTGACCCTATACAGGATTCACCAGAGGTATGCATAAGAACAAAGCAGTGAGACAAAGGAAATAACGATATATACAGAGTAAGAAGAAAATGAAAAAAAAAAAACAAGAAAAGAAAAAAAAAAGAAAGAGGGAAGCAAAAAATCAACACAAAAAGAGTAGCAGTAAACACCTACTCACATATTCTCATGTCCAGCAATGACCGCAGCCTTGCAGAAAATTGACATGGACCCAGAGCAGCAGCTTTACACACCCAAGATAGTGTACATTGCTGCTGCTGTGATGGAGATGCATGGTGACATCTGAGGCTCTTCATTGGACACGGCAACAACAACTAAATCTTCTTTCTTATAGAGTTGTTTAGAAACATGGCATCTGGAGAATAAGGAGGATGAAGGAAGTTTCGACCTCCTTGTTCTTGGTGGCTGAGGCTCACTGGTTAGTCTCCATAACATTTTTTTTTTAAAGATCAGAATCCTCACATAGAATGTGTTGCTGGTCTCTTCTTCTTTCCTATCTCCACTCAATCACATTAGGGTATCAAGCTTGTAGAGCTTGTTGATAATGTCTTATATTTCAGTTATATGATCAGCTACACTTCTTTGGCCAGTTTAGAAAATTTTGTGAATTCCTTGTGGGTCTCATTCAGAGGACTGTGGTGGAGGTTCTGACTTCAGAGGAATACAGAGATGTTATATAGTTGGAACTGATATGTGTGTCCTTTTCTTTTTTCTTATCTTCACTCGACCATATTGGGCTATCAAGCCTGGAGAGCTTGAGATGGTGTCTGCTGTGGATAAATAGAGCTCATCAATGGATGAGTCAATACAGTCAATGATGTGGTTTAGGGTTGCAGGTTGAGAATTGTACTTAGAACATGAGTGGAAAAACCTTGCAACCATTCTGGAAAGTCATTGTCCGTAGATGACCAGTCTAGAAATGAAGGACTGCTGTCACTCTGGTCCTAACAAAGTGTTGTGTGTTCGCAGACAAGGACTTCCCTAGTTCCTTTGAATCCATAGTGAAGAAAATCCACAGGCTGCTGTTCCATGTGATAGCCCACATGTACCACGCGCACTTCCGCGAGTTGTTGCTCCTAGGGCTTCACAAGCACCTCAACTCTCTCTTCTGCCACTTTGTGCTCTTTGCCACGTGCTTCGACCTGGTGGAACCTCGGGAGACGGAGGTCCTAGTGGACCTCGCCCAGGCTCTCGGCATCGCCCCGCCCCCGGAGGAACCCTCCAATCACCTGGCATCCCAGGCCCCGCCCCCCGACACACCCCCCACCACACCCCTCAAGTACCAGTAACCCCGCCCCCCCAACACAGAGGATGCAACTAGTGACTGAAATAATGGTGGGAAGGAAATAGCCGATGTCGCCACTCCTCCTCCTCCGTATTTATTTTTGTAAAGTTTCTACTAGGGTATCTCTGCAGATATATAATATATTATACTCTTTTTTTTTTTTTTTTGAGTGATTTTTTTTTAGGAATTATAGTTTTAATTTTGGTCATTCTTTTTTTTTTTTTTGTAATTATTATATAATTATTTAGTTTTTTTTTCATCTCTTTATATATATATTTTTATCTAGTTTGACCGGCAAAGATCTCGGGATGTAGATCGCCTTGCCTGCCCAACCTGCCTCTTTTTTTTTTTTTTTTTCTCACATAGAAATGAATGCTAGTCACTTGCGTGCTTGTTAAATGTATTATTTTTTTTTTTATGTGTGTGTACACCAAAGGTATTGTTTTTTTTTTTTTTTTGTTTTTCCATCTCCGCACCTCTTCTTTTTCCTTTACATCCCTTTCTCTTCTCCCTTTTTCTATATCTAATTACACCACCAGCCCTTTTTTTTTTCCAACTTTTTTTTTTGCCTCAATTCTATCTTCTTTATTGATAATTACCCTAATACACCTCTCTTCTATTGCGTTTTTTTTTTTTGCCCCACTTTTTTTTTTTACATTCAACAAGCATATATGCAAATAAGTTTTCCAACACTTTTTTTTATCTCCCCCTATTTAAATCTATATCTTTCTCTTTAAAAAATCCCTACCCTTTTTTTTTTTTGTTGTCTCTAAATACTATATATATATATGATTTTTTTTCTTCCCCTCCTACCCTTAATCAAGTTTTAAAAAATAAAAATTATTTTTGCGATTTTTTTTTTTTTTTTTTTGCTAAATGGAAAATAGAAGCCTCTTTAAAAAACTCTATCTCTCTCTCTAACACTATAACTGAAATAATAATGATAAATAGCATATATAAATATATATAAAAGATTCTATTTTATTTTTTTAGATGGCAAGAAAAAAAAATGAGTTTAAAAAAAAAAAAAAAATATATATATATATATAACTCTTATGTATTGTAAATAGTGAAAATTAAAAAAAAAAATTTTTTTTCCTTTTATTTTTTTTTGTACATTTTGTAATATAAAGATATAAATTTAAAAAAAAAAGTGAGAAGAGTAAAAAAAAAAAATTGCTATTATGGTAAATTGTATGGAGCTAATAGAATTTTTTTTTTGTTTCAATTTTTTTTTTTTTTTTTGTAAAGAAAAACTTAACTTTTGCTCGCCCTACTTTTACCCTCCCTGACTTCCACCTAAACCCTCTCTCACCCCAATTATAATTACTACATATATATATTATATAATAGTAAAAAAAAAGATATATTTAACTATATTAATGATATAACTATAAAAAAAAACAATCCCCACTTTTGAGAGATTAAAAAAAAGCTATATTAAAATGATATAGCTTTATATATATTATATATAGGGGGAACAACCTGTGATATTTCAAATCTGTTTTTTTTTTTTTTTTCAATATCTTCTTCTTTTTTTTTTTCTTTTTGTGTGTATAAAGATGTTTATTGGTTTGATTTTTTTTTCCATCCCCCACTTTTTTTTTTATAAATACTTGATTGAAACTTACCTAAAGGTTTTTTTTTTATTACCTATATACTAAATGGTCTTTCTGTTTCTCCTTTTTTTTTTTTTTTTGGTTCAATCATTTGATTTTTTTTAATCCCTCTGCCCGCATATTTAAAAAATATATATTTCTTGTTTTTTTTTGTCAATTATTAATTTGAGCGTATGGAAATGAGGGAACAAAAAAAATTGCAAAAAAAAAAAGATATCAGAAAAAAAAAAATTGTTGAGAAGAAATAAATAATAAAAGAGAAATATATATGCTGTAATATGTAAATATTATTCAATACTTATATATATATATATAGAGTGAATATATATTATTGATTCTTTGTTGATACACACTAAACACAAAATGGGAAAAAAAACAAAAACATGCTACCCACCTTATTCCCCTGACCTATCCCCCTTTAATCAGAACCAGAATTTTTTTTTTTTAAAGAGATTAAAAAGAATTTTTTTTTTCTCCCAGATTACGAAATCGACTTGCAAGATTTCCTAAAGTACTCAAGACAATCTGATATAAATCCAATATTGACTCTTTTTTTTTTCTAATATTGATTTTGTGTTTTTCAAATATATCTTTCACTATGCAACATATTATCACATTAAACCTATCATAATTCACACCAATTTCTTTCTCAGGTTTAAATGATAATTTTTTTTGTTTTGTTTTTCTCTAAGCTCATAATCATATTGCTTGTGTTTAAAAATATAATTTTTTTTTTTACTATCTACTAAGTAAAAAAAAAATTTTTTTTAACTGAAAATAATTGCGAAAAATAATGGTGCCTTTTTTTCCTATCTCTTTTTTTTTTTTTTCCAATTTTGATAGCAAGTTTTCTATCCCTTTTGTTTTTTTTTTCTTTTTAGGCATTTAATATACTAACTGAAATATATCTAGTGTTTTACTTCAATTCCATTGGCTGCTATAAACTGTTTAAAATTTGTGACAAGAAAAAATTTTCTCGTGTCAGGGCAATAATAATATTTATTATATATGTCGAATTGAACTATTGTGTACATTTTTTTTTTTTTTTTTTTTTAAGATGATTTTTTTTTCTTCCCCTTTTTCACGATGAACTAAGCCACAATCTAGGATGACTCCATTTGATCTCTTCCCCTACCCCTGTACCCACCCTTTTTCTTTTTTTTTTTTTTTTTAAGTTTTTTAGTATTTTAACCATTAGTAATAGGTATGACAAAACAAAAGTTGTCTCTCCCCAGATGCTGCTGATTTTAATTAATTATTATTATTTTTTAAACTAGTCTAGAACACAAAGAAAACTTACCTTTTTTTTTTTTTTTTTTTTTTTTTCAGTTTATATATATTTCAGTTTATAGAAATATATATATATATTTTTTTGACCATAATTCGTTCACTTTATATTAAATATTGTTGTGTTGTGTTAATTTTTTTTTTTTCCTAACCCATTTTTTTTTTTTTCGACCATCCATTTTCCACACTTTTTCACCTTTCTCCCCCTATCTCTCCCTCTTTCTCTCTCTCTCTCTCCACACTTGAAACATATCCTCCTCCTTCCTAAAAAAATAGAAGATATAGTCTCGCTAGCTATATTTGTAATAGTAAACAGATTTAACTATCAGAACCTACTATAAACCCACCTTTTTTTTTTTTTTTGTTTCATCTACTTTACTTTCTTTCTGTTCTAATGACTTTCGACTTTTTTTTTTTTATCTCCCACCAATCTCCCTCTTCTTATCAATTGCCCACCTACACCCAATCCTTTTTTTTTTATTCTACCCACCGCCCACTTTCCACTTTTTTTTTTTTTCAGTCAATAAAAAAAAAAAGGTCTCGTCGCCTTTTTTAAAAATAATTTATTAGCGCTCTAGCCCTACTATTTAAAGAAAAAAAAGAATAAATAATACTAAATGCTGTCATTTTCTAAAAAATAATAATAATAATATTGAAAAAAATATATTTAAAAAAATAACCAAAAAAAGCAGCAAATGATGCCCATTTCTACTGCCTCCTTCAGTAGTAATGTAAAAAAAAGTTTGCGCGGTGTCACTCCACCACTCTCACAACCACAATAAATGCCTTGATTTGTAGAGAGTTATTTTTGTTAACGAGAAAAATATCTGGTCCTCTCTTGTCGAAGGGATTATTGCAGTAGATTGTGCGATCGTAGGTTTAATGGGAATTTGGTCCCACCCACTTTTAGAATCCCTTCCCCCAGGATATCTTAATCCTCACTTCCTAAAATATTTTTTTATTAAACCCCGCCCCCTCAACACTAGCCCCAGAAACCTAGGATCTTCCCAGCTCCCAAAAATACTTTTTTATTCCATATTTCTCCAAGAAATCTTAAGTCCCGCCTCCTATAATATGTTTCTCATTAAGTCCCGCCTCCAAAAATATGTTACTGAATAAGTCCCACCTCCTAAACTAAGTTTCTGATTAAGCCCCACCTCCTAGAAATATAAGATCTCTAAGCCCCGCCTCCTATATAATATTTTTATTGATTAAACCCCTCCCTCTTTCTCCCAACTTCCCGAAATTACACACCTCTTCCCCTCCCCTTTAGAAGACAAATTTGGGTACGATGTGTTTTGTTACTTTGTTGAGATTACATGTTTTTAAATAAATAAAGAAAATATATATTAAAGTGAGTTTTACAAAACTCTTGTTTCTTTCTTTCTTGTTGTTAACACTTACTGAACATATTGAGATTGGAAATGTTAAAAAAATAATTTGACCACATGACTAAAAGAGAGAATAGCTTCCTTTCCCCTATATGAACCAGTGTTATGAATTAATAGTGTTTTAAAAAGGATCTCAAAAATTTTTTTTTTTTTTTTGCAAAAAATTGACAAAAAAAAAAACAAACTCTCAAGTTGAAAATTCATAAAAACTTACCCAGTTGGTGACTTGAATATACTGCCATCTAGGGCCATTTTTTGTTACTATTTTATTACTCACTTTTCTCACTTCTAATAGCTAGAGAAACCATGACAAAAGTACAGAAGACAGAATGCACTTTACATAATTGGAACATCTTAGAACTAATAGGTTCAGTTTTCTTATCTATATATATTTTTTTGCATTGAATATAAAAATAAAAGATGATATGACCATATCTATATAGAATAATATTGTGTGATAGTTTCAATAACTGTGTTTTTAAAATGGTAGACAAAATAACTTTAGATTCAGAACTTTTGTCTGATGATGGTAACAACATTGTTACTGAACCGACCCCTGTGATAGGTCTTGAGCACAGTCAGTCAAATGGATGAGTGTAAACATGGCATAGGACATCCATGGAAGTCTGTGGCAAAGAAGTATCCAGTTGTAAAATCGAACCATGAACCCCATTCAGGAATGTCGTCCATATTTTGTTAACAATGTGAGACAACAAAATAGACACCTTGTACAACTACGCAGGCAAATCTCAATGTGCAGGTTTTTTAACGAAGATGAAATTATGTCCACATTACCTCTAGAGATCAAATTCATGGCAGCATATCTGTCTCATTGATATACACTCATGGACAAAACTTAAGGAAGTTGTACCTTTTACCATGTATATCGGGATTCAGACAATAACTCTGAAAGATATTACAGTGACCTTTATTGAAGATATACGAGATAACCAAGTGCGAAAAAAATTGCCTCTGTCTCTCCAAAACAAGAAAACCGGCGATATCAAAGACTTTCCACTTCTTTAAGTATGGTCCATATATAGACTGTGCCAATTTATAAATAAGAATTGCCATTTCTTCAAGAAATTTTATCCATTCACCGGATCTTCCATTATATTTAAAGATGGTTATATTACTGTTGATAAATATAGGATAAGCATCTTCATTTGATGTTTTACCTTCTTTCTGTCATCTGTGGATTGTTCCATCGCTGGGTTGTGGATAAGAAAGGTAGGGTTCATCGCTGATGAGCCAGGCCATCCCATTAATTTATCATTGCAGTAAGGGCAGTAGAAAATTATTTATTTTAAATTGTAAATTCCAAGGTGAGGTTGAGTCTGGCCATAGACGTAGGATTGAGGTGGATCAGTCCAAACAGGATAGCTGTCTGTATCCTATGTCTCAGGAAAGTTAGATGACTGAAGAGGAGATGATCAAATGTCTGTGGCTGGTCTGAAAATTGAGGGCAGATTGGGTCTGCTACAGGATACCCAAATGCAATGTCTGCCAGTATATGGCCCGTGAGGATGGTGGTGGTGGCCTCTCCATAGAAGATTTTTGGTAGAAATTTCAGGAGATGACTTGAAGTCAATTCTCTTGAGGGATCTGGTCAAGTAGGCTTAGGAATATAATATAGTCCATGACGTTAGAGCAGCCATACATGAACGGTTTTGAGCATGAGTTCAAGGCAAGATGGAGAATGAATGTGGTAGGAGAGAAGTAGCGACCATATTTACTGCCCTGTCTGCAAGTTCTCTGTCCCCGCTATGTCTACGTACCCAGCACAGCTTAAAGTGAAGAGCTCTGTTCAGGACTTGTATTATTTTCGCCACAAGCGACGTCCGTATTGGTATTGAGGAGCAGATAGCTGCTAAAGCTGAACTATGGTCCGAGACAATGGCCACCCCAACTTTGGTTGGACTTATCTCCGCAAGTTGAGCTACCCAGAGAATTGCTAAGAGTTCAGCTTGAAAGACAGTGCAGTATAAAACTATATATCAATCGAAATAGTAGTCTGGGTAAAGCCGTAGAACTGGCTGATGTTCTATATATAATTGTAGTACCAACTACTGAATCACTTTTTGATCCATCTGTGAAGATTAATGACGTTGTTATACACACACCTCTTCTAGGTTTGCGCTGAAGAAAAGAGGTATGGAGGGGGAGGGGGGTAATGGCAGCGAAGCCGGTCCTGGTTTTGATTCGTAGTTCCCCTCCTTGATCTCCTTTAGGAAAGCCAGCCGAGCCTGGTATGGTTGAAGTGCAAGGGCCCGCTCTCTAATATATACTTTGCAAATGTGTGATGAATGCTCCCGAGCTGACAGACACCCTCCTTGGAGGAAGCACGACGACTCCAAGCTGACATTTCGTATAGACAATGACAAGTAACCTAATTTTATTGACATCTTGTCAATACAATGCCAAAGTGCACACAATTTGCACTATTATTTTAAAACAATAATTAGATATATACACAACTATTTACAATGTACATGGCGCCTCTGACACCACGCATTCCGCCTTGCAGCTGAAGAAAGGGTGATGGCATGGTACTCAAGACCAACGGAAAATATCCAGGACTGCAGGTCCGGCGGGATGATGTAGAACGCCTCTCGGATGAAAGGACGACGGCGCTGCAAGACCAGCAGCGGTGGGCCAGCGATAGATCGCTGGAGCTGCAGGCGATGAAGACGGATTGGCTCGAAGCAAGGTGCTCCAGATGAAGCAGGGCCAGCCGCAGAGTGATGTCCACCACATGGCCCCCCCCCCCCCCCCCCCCCGAAGGAGCAGTGACGGAGAGATGAGAAGGGCACACTGGTAGAGGGCACGTCGATCACAGTCGCCCAGCGCCGGAGATACTGTGGTGTGGGAACGGTGGCCAGGCGGGGATGCTCCAGCATGCGTGCTCAAGAAAAGGAGTAGCCGTCCCGCGCAAGCATCACGGCTTCCTCCAAGGACCTCTCCTAGTACTCGCTTGCAGAATGAGCCAAAGGCAGCTGCGTCCTCGTGGACACTCCTTGTCGTCCTGGTATTGAGCGGCGGATCAAGGCCCGCCAGATCGCGAACTCGCATTCCGACCCACCTTGAGGCAGCTAGAAGTGACGGCTTCGCCAGGAACCTGAAAGCGCCGACGAGTGGAAGGTACAGTAAGGTGGAAGTGGGCACCACCCGGTGGTTCCAGCAGCCGACGACGACGGAGCAGCAGCCAAGAACTTGAAGACAAGGGGGCCATCCAGGTTCCGGATCCGCCAGCCATGAGTAGGCACTCTTATCTCCAGCTCTTCGTGCAGTCTGAACCCCCTTGAGCTGGAGCTAGAGAACCCCACTCCACCTTCGGACACAGGACGAGCCAGAACGCTGCCGGGAGGCCGTGCAGTGCGGTTAAGACTCCAAACAAACCGCGCCAGTCTTGCCTGCAGTCTTGAGATGGTCCCACTAGTAGATGGTAGAAGACTGATGAGAGTACCATACTATTGACTGCTCTCGCCTGCCCAACAAGATAGCAATTAATAATCTGGTGCTTTCATCAGTCTTCTAGCGGACAAAGGGGGACCATCTAGCGATGGCTCCTTCTAGTAGTTTACTTAGGTGCTGATCTTTTTTTTTTTCCGATGTTCCTTGTCTTGGGGTCACGATGGTGTCCAAAATTCTGAGTTTTTCTGTGCTCCAAGAAATGCTCAATGGGTTTTCTATCCACCGCACCAGAGCCTCTGACATTTACCGTAGTTGACTCTTATTCCTGAAGCACGCCTGAAGTCCTCGAATATCTTCTTAGTAATCTCCAACTTCTCTCTTTCATCCCCTCGCGGATAAGCAGAACGATGTCGTCTGCGCATTCCAGAAAGTTTCCATATAGAAGAGCTAGAATGACTACTGACTGAAAAAATTTGATGCCAGAAGCATTGGGAATACCGATTCCTAAGGATTGAACTAGTAAATCGTGGAGAAATTGTTCGACTCCTACGAATGAGTTTGGAGAAATGAGAGACGAAACTTCGTGGCTGATCGAATTCTACCCCAAATAGTGATGGTTTGGCCAAGAATTTTGAGTCCTGGATCGGGGTTGGGATGACTCTTCGCCACTGAAAGATACAGGCTTGCGTCTTTCTGGGGTTCAGATTGATTTGTTCTCAATGCTCCAAGAAGGCATTCTCTCCAGAAAGTCATTAATGGCCTTGATAGACAGACGACCTGAACTTGAGTCATCTGAGTGATGCTGAGATTGAATCTGAAAGGCTGCCATGGATGTAAGGGTGGGTCAAAGTAGGATAGCTGTCTGCATCTTATGTCTCTCAGGAAAGCCGAACAGACGAGGATGAGATAAACTGTTTGTGATTCTCGCAGAGACCATCAGAATGGTCTTCGCCGCCGAGCCCTATCCCTGTTCTCAAGACGTGGTTTGATCATACTGCTGCCAAAGCCACCTGGTGGTACAGGTCTACAGGCATTCCAACAACTTATTACAGAGTCGTCTGCGTCGTCATCTGCCAGACCTCGTGCCTGAGTGCCTAAATTACGCGGTTCCCGGCGGTCTTCCTCCTGGAACATCGCCTAAGTGTCTGATTAGGTCACCTCGGTCATCAAATACAACACCCCACTGGCTGTCTTCCCTCTGGACTTGAACTCGGCGTTTGACAGTTTGAGCAGAACCAATCTAATGGCCGTTTTGGAAAATTAGGTCTGCCTTCTGACTTCGAGAATGGATCTCTATACTTTATGGAGAAGCCGATGCCCCCATCCAAGTTGAGAACATCTAAACCAAAAGGCCTTCTCACTTCTTAAAATAGATTTTCTCGAAAAATCAAACATATTTAAATATTAAGAAATATATTTGAATTCATCATATTAAGTAAAATTGAAAATATTTTTATACATAGAGAGAAATTAATCTTAAAAATTAACAATATTTATATTTTGTGTGGAGATATACAAACTATTTAATATTTATAAAGTATAGAGATATTTAGTCTATAATGGTAATTTAAATTGCTGAAAATAGAGCGAACCGTTTTTATTTACAATCATTTTAAAAAAAATGTGTATCTCGATTTCTGTACGCTCCAGGAACCTGGGTTACCTAAATAAATGTGTATCTTGCATCAATAATTATTATTTTAAAATTAGATATTTTAAAATTATAATTATTTATCAATAAAAGGTTTTATAATTATCTTATAGAGTAATCATATATATTAATAAAATATTATATTATAATTAATTTATCCACCTTTCCCCAGTAAAATTTCACATTTGTACTATTTGTTTTTACAGAGTAATATATATAGATTACAATTTGGTCCCTCTGTTATTAAAATGTAAACAATAATAATGTGTGGTTGGCGTTTTTGGTTTCTAAAGATTGCAACTTTAATATATGTGCTATAGTTATGTACCATAAATTTTTGTAGCCATTTAAAATATTATAAAATGCGCATAAAAGTTTATCTTTGTTTTATATGTTCAATTCTACTATATTTATTAGGTTTTATGTCTTTGAAATCATCGAGATTCAAGTATTCAAACGATAATAGTATCCCAACCTTTAATAGTTGTTTCAAAAATAATACCTACAACACTTTATTTAATAGAACAGTATTAATTATAATAGATGCTCTTAGATCGGATTTTATAAATATTAGTGAAAACCATGGTAATTTTACCATGCCAAAAATTGAACGTTTACTTAAATCAAACCATGGAAAAGGTTATATAAGTCGTGTACAAGTACCTACAGTGACATTACCAAGAATAAAATCATTAGTAACAGGTAAAACTACAAGTTATATTGATACAATATATAATTTTAATGCATATACATTATCAGAAGATAGTATTCTCTACCAAGCAAGAAAAAGAAATAAAAGAATTGTATTTTATGGTGATAATACATGGATAAAGTTGTTTCCCTATACATTTAGACGTTCAGATGGAACAACATCATTTTATGTCCAGGATTATACAGAAGTGGATTGGAATGTTACCAGACATATTGATACTGAATTGACAGAACTAGATTGGGATATAATGATTCTTCATTATCTTGGTGTTGATCATATCGGCCATTCCCATACACCATCATCCCCATTGCTACAACGGAAACTACACGAATTGGATAACATTATAAGTCACATCTATGAAACATTGAAAGAAAAAGGTGAAGAAAGTGTTGTTATAATAACAGGTGATCATGGAATGACACCGCAAGGTAATCATGGTGGACCAAGTCACTGGGAAACACGTGTTCCTATGGTATTTCTCACAACCACAAAGATGGAGCATGGTATACCTACAGAAATTATCCATCAAAATGATTTTGCGCCAACATTTTCAACTCTTCTTGGAAATCCAATTCCATTTGAGAGTGCGGGAGCAATTATCCCATTACCTATCCAATCATACAATCCTGAACGTCAATTATTCAGTGTTTATTATAATGCTAAACATCTCTGTAGCAAATTGACATCTGAAATTTGTAGCAAGTATTTCAAGGAAGCTTTTGATCTCTATAGAGAATATCAAGTGAATTGTTCAAATGACCTGCGTGATACTGCCATAGGCAAGTTCCAGGAAGGTTCAAGAAAGGCGAGAGATATGTTAACAGAGAGTGCAAGCAGCTATGATGATAAATCTCTAGTGTTAGGGATAGTCTGTGCGCTGGAATGTATTGTTGCACTGTGGGGAACAGCGCAATATTCACATTTTGCGTTGATCAGCGCATGCGTAGCTACATTACTGTTGTTTATACTCAATCTTCTTCCAGGAATTTTTGGCACCATTGTATTCTTCTTCAGTACTCTGCAGTTGGCCCAAACAGTGCCTGGAAAACTTTGGCAAAAACGGACAAAATGGCCCCATCCTATATTTCTCCTTCATATGCTCTCCTTAATCTCATCCAGCTTCATTGAAGAGGAGCATCTTACTTGGTACTTTTTGACCACGACTACTCTTCTGTGTATACTGGCTTCCTACAGGAATTACCAAACTTTTATTTCTCTTCTTATCTTCAGGATTCTCACAGAGTGGAATTCTACTGGCTATCGAGCAGCTGATGCTCCAGATATTTCAAGTTTTTTACAAACTCAACCTCTTCTTCAAGTTTTATTGGGTATATCTAGTCTGTTGTTGATTGGATTTCTAGTGATGCAACATGATTGGCTCCCGCGGATTGTAACAGCGCTAATTCTCTTTCTTATTGGCTGTGATAAATTGCTGGATGTCAACCTAGCATTGTTTATTGTTGCGGGGATTGTTTTGTGTGCGGTGCTAGGGTTGTCGAAGGTTGTGATTTGGATTCTGTGGGTCAGTCATCTCTATAGATTGTCTAATCTGCCCATACTCGCAGGACATGTCGTTATTCATCACCTCCTACAGAAGCACATCTCTGAGACCCTCTCCTGGCAACTAGGTATGAGCCTCTACTTCCAACAGGGAAACAGCAACAGTATCTCAACACTAGATATCAGCCAGGCTTTCCATGGATTACCTGGCTACCATCCTCTGACTGTCGGCTTCCAGTTAATTTCTCTCACTTATACCGGACCGGTTCTATGGCTCCTATGGATGAATAAGGATTGGCTTCATGGTACAGTTGTCCTTAGAGCTGTCACCATGGTTATCTGTTTGGTTGTCACCATGATTCATAGGTACCATCTCTTCATATGGTCTGTCTTCGCACCCAAACTTCTCTATGAGGCCGCACTTACCCTCGTGGTGTTCCTGGCAGCCATCTTCCTTCATCTCCTTCCTTCTCATGTCTGGAGGCCCAGATCCATCTTGTAAATACATAAATTTTTTTAAAGTCCATGTAAATAGAGATCAACAAATTTTAATAAAAATGTATATCTTTTGTTGAATATATACAGTATAGTTTCTTTAAATTAACATCATAAAACAAGGTAATAAGACCAAATCCAAATAATTAGTGTGTGACATTTCGGTAACAGCGTTGTTACCATCTTCAGACAAAAGTACTGAAATGGATAACGCTGTTACCAAAACGTCACACACTATTTAATTATTTAGATTTAGTCTTATTACCTTGTTTTATAATCTATAATCCAAATTGTGCCTTATCTATAAATTAACATCTTATTTTATTTCAACCATTTTTTTTTTTTCAAATCACAATATAAGTATTAGTACCTGTCGAAGGGCTTGACAGCCCGAAAGCTTGTATCGAATACGTCTATTAAAGAAACATTTTTCTCTTCTTTTTTATCATCTAATACAATATAAGTTTATTTAATTAAACTGGCTATAGGAGATTGGTAGAAGAATGTTCTAAACTGTTGGTTTTTGACCGCTACGACCCGGGTTTGATTCTCGCATTGGGCTTTTTTTTTCTCTGATTAAATTAAAAGAAAATAAGATCTAATCCAAATAATTTATTAATGTGTGACGTTTCGGCAACAACATTGTCACCATCATCAGACTAAAGAATAAATTTATCTATAAATTTATCACTCATTCTTTTGTCTGATGATGGTGACAATGTTGTTGCCAAAACGTCACACACTATTAAATTATTTTGATTAGGTCTTATTTTCTTGTATTATAATCTATAATCCAAATTATGCTTTATCATTCTCTGATTTAAAAAAAATACTCCAATGGCCCCCTATTTTTGCAAAAGTCCAACCCCACCAGCGAGTGCAAGTAACCAACTGGGGTTCTGGCACATTTGTAAGTGCAAAGTTGAACTGCTTTTCACATGTGTAGACATGTGGTGTACTTACGGTAAAAGCAGTCGCCTACTTCTACCCACCATGATTATCATGGCTTGTACCACGTATACTAGGGATAAGCAAAAAAAAAAGACTATAGGTAAAAAAAAATAGAACCAAGGTCTTATTCCATTATTTCATGCACCAATATCCAGGCATTAGACTGTTTTGGGCACCTTAATTTTTTCAAAGTAAAAAATTAGCGGGTGGTGTTAAAGCAGTCTGGTGCTTAGATATTGGTGCATGGATTAATGGAATATGATCTCAGTTCTATTTTTTTTTACATTGACTGACTATAATTCAACACCCACTTTAATTAAACCAAAAATACTGATCCCTTAGGATGTTAAAGAAGTTAGAAGACTACACAAGGTAATAAAAATATATCCAAATAAATAAATAATGTGTGACATTTCAGTAATAGCGTTGTTACCGAAACATCTCACACTAATTTATTTTACCTTGTAGGTCTAATCTATAATCCAAATTGTGCCTTATCGAAGTAATAGAAGATTTTATATATTTATATTATATAATCTAAAAACTCAAATATTTCTATATTTTAAAAAATTTATATTTTATTTTATTCATTGATAATTTTACTTTTGTTATCATCGTTTTTAAAAAGACTTTCAGTTTTTGCTGTATAGTTTTGTTGTAAATATGCGTAGTTAATATATCTATCCTTTTAAATCACTAATATAGGATTAACTTTATAAATTCTATATAATGCGAAAATAACTAATGTGTAATATTTCCTCAAGTAATTGAAAATAAAAGCTACTTGACGGTAAATAATTATCTTTTTTTATCACGACTGCACCTCAACCCTTTATCTTATCGATCCTTTGTCTTATCAAGCCTTATCTAACAACAACAACAACAAAATATTCATAACATATATATATATAGATGGATGTTTTGCTGGGAGGATATTGATCTATAATGATAAAGGTTGCCTCTCCCATCAAAATAGACGTCAAAGCTTGACACCATCTATTGACTGTCGCTGCAAACTAGCGGCTTTGGTTCAATGACAAAGCTACAACACCAATTTCTCAGTTTGCCAAAGCTGGTGTTGTGGCTTTATCGCCGACCTGAAGCTGCTAAGTTTGTGTTGACGGTCAATAGATCGCGTCTAGTTTAAGCCTATTCTGATTGGAGAGGCAACCTTCATATTTATATACAGTAAAACCCCGCTAATACCAACCCTGGATATAACGAACCTTCCCCTATAACAAACCCACGGCGATTTCCATGTATATATGCTGTATATTTGAAAAAAATAAAAGATAAGTGGGTCAGGTATTGATATTAAAAATCACTAGATGGCGCTCTGCCATCTAAAAAGCACATGTGCTCGTGGTCAGGAGAAATACCTTCTTTATTTTTAATATATTTATAATACATATTCATCCCTGTCTTTATAATTTAACAAAATTAATAAGAAATCCAGGGCAAAGTTTCTTTACCTTTTTAAAAAAAATTATATCTATAGGTTTTTCGGGCCAACATGCCTTTCAACAGTAGAACTATGACTTCCGGTTAACTATACTACTGTAGGGTTAAATGGTTCCAATTGCCACACCTAGATGGCGCTGTGTTAGACTTTGTGTTTTATAAAAGTTACATTTTTTAAATGTGGATATTTAATTATTCTTTTTTAAATTGTTTTATATTCTATTGTAAACAGTTTGTTATATTTCTTTATTGTTAGAATACCATTTAACTAAAATTCTATGTCTGTATAAGTCGAGAGACTTTTAGAAATAAAAATAACTTTTTTGGCTAACCGTGTCTGTGGTGATTAATGATCCTACAGTGGTGAGCCGGTACGCTTCTGGTCAGTCCCAACTGTCCCCCCACCAGTGGTAAGGCTGCGGGATACTGCCAGAAGTAAGCACCTCTTTGAGGTGGATAATTAGGTCTCCTTTGGTCAGTCCCGTCTGTCCCCCCACCAGTGGTAAGGCTGAGGGATACTGCCAAGGGAAAGGGTGCGCAAACCTTAAGTTTGTCGACATCATAGTATTTCATAGTGCCTCAGATAGTGCCACAGACCGGTTAAAATTGCCACGGTCCAGTTCGATAATTAATTTTGCATAATTTTTATTTTTTTAAAAAGTAGCTTTTAAAAAGTAATTTTAATCTTGCATTTTTGATCTTTGATATAGTTTTTTAGTAATAATTTTTAAAAATGCAAGTAAAACAGGAAGCAGAGACTAATAAGGTCTCGATTAAAATACCGCCATTCTGGTCAGACAAACCAGAGATTTGGTTTTACCAAGTGGAAGCTCAGTTTGCCATTTCGGGAATAACCCTAGAGTCCACAAAATTTAACTATTTAGTGTCCCAACTAGAGCCGCAAATTGTTGAGAATTTATGGGATATAATCCAAGATTCCCAGAACAATAACAAATATACAACGGCCAAAAATCGTCTCGTTTCAATTTTTAAAGAGAGCGAGGAAAAAATCTTAAGGAAGCTACTAACTGGACTGGAATTAGGCGACCTAAAGCCTAGCCAATTACTGAGGAAGATGAGAACCCTCAAAACCGATAAAGACATCTCGGAAAAAGTTCTCCAAACATTATGGATGGACAAATTACCTGAAATCATAAAAAATATACTAGTAGTGAGCGAGGAAGGCCTGGACAAGCTTGCAGAGATGGCTGATAAAATTCAGGAAATGAACCCTCGACTACAAGTTTATGAAAGTAAGAACAAAGACCCAACATTTGAGGAAATGACTGCTACAATTGCGTCACTTAAAGAGGAAATAGCAACTTTGAAGCTCGAGAATCGTACTAGGCAGAACTGGCGTTCCAATTCGCCTCGTCCAAGACAGCGATCACGATCTCGCTCAAGAAAGTACAACCCAAGTGGCAAATACTGCTATTTCCATTACAGGTTTGGAAACTTGTGCCGCCCAGATAAATGCACTTCGCCCTGTCAATGGAAGAAGCCATCGGGAAACTCCAGCGGGTAGGGGAAGCGGCGACAGATCCTACTGCCCAATGGACAAACGCTTGTCGCAAATCCAGATTATTCGTCACGGACGCAAAAACGGGAATGCGATTTTTAATAGACAGCGGGGCAGATGCTTCCCTTATCCCATTCCAAGGCAACGGTACACCTACGGAGGACATACAATTGTATGCTGCTAATGGAAGCCTCATTCCAACTTATGGATTTCAGATATTGGACGTCGACTTGGGACTACGAAGAAATTTCAAATGGCGCTTCATCACAGCAAGAGTGTCCAAAGGTATTCTAGGAGCCGATTTCCTCAAAGAGCACAATTTATTAATTGATTTAAAAAACAGGCAACTTGTTGATGGTTACACTAACCTGAAAATTAGAGGCGCAGTAACCTCAATGAGTTGTGGCATCAGCACCCTGGACAAGAATTCAAAATTTTATAATATTCTTTCTTCGTTCCCGAATATAACCATTCCAAACCTGCTGAGGCCCAAAGTCCAGCACAACGTTAGGCACTTTATAGCAACAAAAGGTCCTCCAGTTTTTGCAAGAGCAAGACCATTGAACAGCATGCTCTTGAAGATCGCTAAAAAGGAATTCCAATACATGCTGGACAACCACATAATTCGACCATCTAGATCGCCGTGGGCAAGCCCCCTACACATGGTAAGGAAAAAAGAAGGCTCATGGAGACCCTGCGGTGATTATAGAAAACTTAACAGTGTGACCATTCCAGATAGGTATCCGATCCCTAAACTCGAGGACTTCAACCACATATTGAGGAAGACCCGTTACTACTCAAAAATAGACCTCTTCAAGGCTTATTACCAGATCCCAATCAATGAGGAAGATCGAGAGAAAACGGCTGTTATCACCCCGTTTGGACTGTTCGAGTTCGAGGTGATGAGTTTTGGATTATGTGGCGCACCTGCTACATTCCAGAGGTTCATCAACCAAGTGTTATGGGGTCTGGATTTTGTGTTCCCATATTTGGACGACATCCTTGTAGCTTCGAAATCCGAAGAAGAACGAGAGTCATTTGAGAGCAGTTTTTTCGAGACTGGATCAATATGGACTACGCATCAACCAAGCGAAGACCGTCCTAAACGTCAATAACGTCGAATTCCTAGGATATTGGATCACTCCAGAAGGAATAAGACCAACAGAATCGAAAGTTCAAGCCATAGTGGATTACAAAAAACCTGAAACGGTGCAAGATCTAAGAAGATTTTTAGGGATGTTAAATTTTTATCGTCGATTCTTGAAGAATGCAGCTGAAGATCAAGCTATCTTGAACGATTTCTTGAAGGGCTCTAAGAAAAATGACAAGCGCTCTATCCCCTGGACGGAAGAAGCTGAACAGAAATTTATAAAGTGCAAAACAGAATTATCAAAAGCAGCACTATTGACATTTCCTGACCCCGAATGTCCTTTAGCTCTATTTACCGACGCTTCCGACAGAGCTATGGGTGCAGTCCTACAACATTTCATAGATGGAGCTTGGAAGCCCATAGCGTTCTTTTCAAAGAAATTGAGCGAAAGCCAGACCAAATATAGCACTTATGATCGCGAATTGCTAGCTATTTTTTCGGCAATCAAACATTTTAAATTTTTCTTGGAGGGTCGAGATTTTACCATTTTTACTGATCAGAAACCACTGATCTACGCTTTCCAACAAAACCTCGAAAAAGCTTCTCCCCGTCAAGTTAGACAGTTGCAATATATCTCCCAATTCACGACTTCGATTCGGCACGTCAGCGGCAAGGACAACATGGTGGCCGATACGTTATCAAGAATATCTGAAATCATCTCAGTTGATTACGACATCATTGCTGAAAAACAAAAAGACGATACTGAATTATCGAATCTTCGATCACAAAACAAGTCGCTGATTTTTAAAGAGCATCGCTTGCCTTCAGGAAAAACCCTTTGGTGCGATATCTCTACTAACAGAATAAGGCCATATATTCCAGAAGAATGTAGGTTGAACATTTTCACATCAATTCATGGACTGTCTCATCCAGGAATTAAGACTACAGTCAGAGAAGTGACCTCGCGTTTTATATGGCTTAATATAAACAAAGACATTAGGAATTGGACTAAAGGATGCATAAACTGCCAGAAGAGTAAAATAACTCGTCATACCAAAACTGAGTATGGTGAATTCGGGAAACCTGATGAGCGGTTTGGAACCGTCCACATCGACTTGATTGGACCTCTACCACCATCGGAAGGAAAAACCTATTGCCTGACCCTTATCGATCGTTTCACCAATTGGGTGGAAGTTCTGCCATTGGAAGACATTAAAGCAGATACCATAATCAAATCCTTCTACAAGGAATGGATCAGCAGATATGGAACCCCATGCCATCTAATAACTGATAGAGGCATGCAATTCATGTCTCAGAAACTTAAGGAATTTGCCAAAATGTGCGGAATCCAGTTGAAGCATACGACTTCATACCACCCCCAGAGCAATGGCAAAATTGAAAGGTTCCATCGAACTTTGAAAACCGCAATAAGTTCTCACAACTACATCAGGTGGACCGAGAGGCTGCCTTCAGTACTCTTAGGGTTAAGATCTGCAATCTATGGTTCTTCTGATTTTTCCCTAGCACAAATGGTATTTGGCAAGACTATAAGGCTTCCAGGAGAATTTTTCCAGGACTCTCAACAATCGATAGATAGAGATGATCTAATCAAAACCTTGCAAAAAGACATGTCTTCCCTCCAACCCATGAAATCAAGGATCAACCGGAATCCTAATGTTTTCATTCATAAGGACCTGCAAAGTTGCTCCCACGTATTTATTAGAAAGGACAGAGTTAAAAAACCTCTCGAACCAGCTTATGAAGGCCCATTTAAGGTTTTGAAGAGGACTGTAAAATATTTTACAGTAATGGTTAAAGGAAAAGAAGACAATGTTTCCCTCGACCGTTTGAAACCAGCTTATCTTCTGAAGGAGTCATACCCTGAAGATGATGACCGGCGCCAGCGACCAGGGATCCAGCAGGACCTGCAACCTTCCAAGGCCCGTACCCAGAAAGTCCATTTTGAGGAACCCCAAAAGACTCGTAGTGGTAGAGTGATTCATCCTCCCCAAAGATTTTTAACATAGCGTGACTTCGGTCACTGGAGGGGGAGTGAATGTAGGGTTAAATGGTTCCAATTGCCACACCTAGATGGCGCTGTGTTAGACTTTGTGTTTTATAAAAGTTACATTTTTTAAATGTGGATATTTAATTATTCTTTTTTAAATTGTTTTATATTCTATTGTAAACAGTTTGTTATATTTCTTTATTGTTAGAATACCATTTAACTAAAATTCTATGTCTGTATAAGTCGAGAGACTTTTAGAAATAAAAATAACTTTTTTGGCTAACCGTGTCTGTGGTGATTAATGATCCTACACTACCACACTATTCACTTCCATCAATAATTGACAATATGACCCAGAATAAGTATATTGCTACGGCGTTTTATGGTTTCCACAAGTCCATATCTCATAAGAAGGCCAAGTGACACTCACTCCTCACTTTCTTACTGCTACTCTTTTTGTGTTGTTTTTCTTGCTTCCCTCTTTCTCTTTCTTGTTTTTTTTTTCTTTTTCTTCTGTATATATCGTTATTTCCTTTGTCTCACTGCTTTGTTTTTATGCATACCTCTGGTGAATCCTGTATAGGGTCAGTGACCCTAAATAAAGGCTTTTTGTTGTTGTTGTTGTTGTACTAACACACTATACTAATACATAATGTGTATAGTTAGCTGGAAGTTATACTTCTAGTTCTCTCCTGTTGAAGGACATGTTAACCTGAAGCTAGATAATTAAAAAAATGTTTAAAAACCTAGCTGTGAATTGCTTATTGATCTTGTTAAATTGTATATGTATATATATATTTATTTTTAATGTAAGAAACAAATTATATCAAGAATTGAAGAGAGCTTCTGATCCTGAAACTCCTCTTCTTCTTTCTTATCTCTACTCAATCATATTAGGGTGTCAAGCATCAATACAGGACAACCATCATGATTGGGTGATGTAGAATGCATCTGCCTTTGTCATTAAGACTGGGAGCACTACTCAGTGGCAGGCCGACTTAGCTCCAAAATGAAATGGCCGCCTCTGACATGAGGTATTGATGCCATGTGCAGCCGCTCTTAACATTGTTAGAGCTTGTTGCTGCTCCCCCTCCTTTTTTTCATCTGGGCTTGGGACCGGCAAAGGCGGAGTTCTCCTTAAAAGTTTCAATACTTTGGTTTGAAGATGGTAACAACACTATTACCAAAACATCAATTACAATTTATTAAGTTGGAAGTAGTTTTGTTACCTAATCTTTCTAATCTATGATCCAAATTAGCATCTACCAAAAAATTTGAAATTAATTTCAGACTCTCCATTGAGAGAGTTCACCACTGATGAAACCTCAAGACAGGACCTATATTTCAACCCTACCAACATGCATAAATTTATCCCATGATTTCAGTTTCCTTGACCATGTATACAATTGGATAAACACAAGGAATATTACCAAATCTAAATAAATAAATAGTGTGTGACATTTCTGAGACAGTGTTGTTACCATCTTCAAACAAAAACCATTCAGTACTTTTGTCTGATGATGGTAACAATGCCATTACTGAAACATCACACACTATTTACTTATTTGTATTTGGTCTTATTACCTTGTGTTTATTATACACTGGGATAATAAAAAAAAATATTGATGAACCAAGCCTTCCTATCATTTTTGATTATTATTTGGATTATAGTAATAAGAATTATAAGTTAATAAAAGACCAAATAGAAATAAGTAGTAAACCGCAGTTACCATTTTTCGCACAAAAATTAGTGATATACACTCATGGACAAAACTTAAGGAAGTAGAAAATCTTTAATGTCATCAGTAGTCTTTTTTTTATGGAGGGAGTTTGCCACTTGATTGCTTACTTCAAAACAGACTAAAGTGTTGAAGTTATGTGGTCTTCCCTTGTTTGGTAGAAAACCTTAATTGTTCCTTGTTACAGCCATATTCTTGACGTTCTCGTTGTTTTGGAGACTTCCCAGAAATATACCAATTGTTGAGACTTGCGACAATCAAAACCAATTGTAGGGATTCAAAATTGGCTGTAGGGTTCTAGTGGTCAGAGAGTTTTTTTTCTTTTGAGGTGGCTTCGATTTTGATATGCTCAACTTTGAAGTTTGCATATAACTTTACTTTGGGAAATTGAAAATCTTTGGTGTAGTTAATTCTTTTATTGACATCGAATATTATATACTCAGGGCGCCTGTCAAGGCCTATATTACATAAAGTTCAACATTAATTATGCTGGAAAACATTACTTTGTACAGTATACACAAACAAAAAAACTTGGGCCTATGTTAAAAATAACTTAACACAGAGAAAACGGGCGCACGCAAAAATACAAAAAAAAAAAAAAAAGGAAGGACACACGATTATTATAACAAAATCAGTACTTATCTTTTATTGCAGCGCTGATAAGGAGCGGACTGGAGTTACACAGGTATGCCAAAATATCACTAGGCACGGACCAAGCACACAGAGAACCTTCACTTGAGGACACAATCACTTCTCGCCAAATCCTCGCATTCCCTTTGATCCCTCTTTATGTAAATACATGACCACGTTCATTCAATGAGAAGGCGTGTGATGTCAGTTCACTTAACAAATAAGTAACATTCTTCCCCAATAAATGAGAAGTTTAAAACTTCTTATGTTTGTCAAATAATTTTACAATGCCTTTATCTGTGACTGTTTAAACCCTTTTTATAATGCCTCGCAGTTTTCATGGACAATTTGGATTAGCTCAATTCGAGTTTATAAGGCATGTTATTGATTTTGGAGTTTCGTACAGATGAATTGGATAATTTTGATAAATTATTTCTCCAGTCCTTTGATACATTTCAAATTTTTCATATATTTATATATAGTGTTTATGGTATAGTGCCTTTCGGGGTGCTTTCGAATTTTAAAATAATTTTAAGGTTAAGGAACAAGTTAATTTAATTTTATTAATTAAGAAAGTTATATTGAAATTCTATTTAAAATTTATTTGCAATAAACTTTTATTTTCCCACGAGACCATATTAATTGACTTTGTTTATTCTTAAATCTTTTATATTTGTTTGGTACTTCTGCTGCCAGAAAAATATAAATTTTAAAGCATACGTGTAATAATAATATACTTTTAAATATAAAGTCATATATACCTGAACTTTCAAAATTCTTTAAAGGTATTTAAGTAATGATTAATACGATTATTAAATAAATAAGTGCTTCACCTTCTAAGAGAGCTAACGTTCATAAAGTTTAATAAAAACTCGAAATTAAATATTATGTCTTATAATAAACATATAAAATTAATCAAGCGCTACCTTCCAAACCTATTAACTTTTTTTGTATTATCAAACTATTTAATTGCTGTTCTTTTAATCACTCCAGATGTTACGATTTCCTCAGTTTGCATCAATGTATTTCGCAGCAATTTTAAAGATATCTTTAACCGAAACAACATTTATTTAATAATAAAACTACAAATGAACCTAAAATATAACTTGAAACATATTAATTAAAAATATTTTTTTGATAATTTAAAGAAAATTCACCCTTTATTTTAAATAACCTACAATTAAAGAAAAGGTAGAGAATATATTCAGTCAAATTAGACATACTCAGTTAAATGATATAGAATATTTTCTCTCTTAAAAATATACATCTACATTTCAAGAAAAGAATAACCAATTAAGAAAAAGAGCATGACAATAAGAGAAAAAGTTATTTATTTATTTTTTAAACATCTCCATCACAAAATTTGTTACTTGGATAATTTAAATACTCTATGAGTTATTTATAATTTTTACAAAAGCACCTTTCACTATAAACTTATTATCTACTTATATAATTGCCTTATTCTGTCTGTGTGAAGTTCACGGATAGATTTTGGTCATCAACGCGCGCATCATCATTATGATCATTATCATTATCTAATGATAATTATTTATTTATTATATATAATTGCCTTATTCTGTCTGTGTGAAGTTCACGGATAGATTTTGGTCATCAACGCGCGCATCATCATTATGATCATTATCATTATCTAATGATAATTATTTATTATATATAATTGCCTTATTCTGTCTGTGTGAAGTTCACTGTGTGAAGTTCACGGATAGATTTTGGTCAGAATGGATAAAATAAAAAAGTGTCAAGGGATGGGAATCGAACCCACGACCTTCCGCTTACCGGGCAGATGCCATGACCACTAGGCTACCTAGGACAACGATAGGTTATTTTAAATTATATATAAATTAAATATTAAAACTATATATTCAAATTATTATACTTAGCTCACGAACAGCGCCCTCTATCAAGGTTATAAATACGTTTAAAATCGAAATCTTTTCAAAATTTTATTAATAATAGTTCGCTTACTAATTAGAATACTTGATCTAAATCGAAATATTTATAGACGCTCGCTCGATTTGAAGATTTATATCGTAACTAATCTGACTGTAAAGTTTGGAGCGGGACGTTTCACAAGAGTGACATCCACGGCGCCAATTTATAATTGTAACGAATAGTGTTTGAATAAAACATTTAATCGGGTAAACCCGGGCGTTGCCCGGGTCATTCGTCTAGTATATATATATACAGTTAAACCTGTCTATAGCGCTCCCTCTTGGGACTCGCCAAAATAGGATGCTATAGAGAGGGGGGTGCTATAGACTGGTCACTTTTAATGTAAAATGTTTAAAATCGGGCGCTATAGAGAGGAAGGTGCTATTTAGAGGGGGCGCTATAGACAGGTTTAACTGTATATATTTAAAGTGAAAATTCATTTTTTAACATATGACAGTAAGCTTTCTGTCAAGTACCAACTAACCTAACAGATAACTGACATTGCTATTACAATCAGTGTAACCTAATTAAAGCAAATTGAAAGAAAGAGGTCTTTCATCATTTAGTCCCTCCCACTAATATATGAAAAACTCGCTTCTGATTGGTTGATGGAAACATTTTATATATATATATATATATATTAAAAATAAAGAAGGCATTTCTTGACCACAAGCACATGTGCTTTTTAGATGGCAGAGCACCATCTAGTGGAACATAAATCAACTAAACATTGATTTAACCTGTTCCCTGATATTTGGCCAACCCAATTTCTTGATAAATCAAGAAAAGCCATCCATGAATGCGTTTCGCGCTGTTGGCGCTCGTCAGCGTGGAGTAGGCTGTACCACTGCGACCAAAAATCTTTTTGGTCCCAGAGGCTTCTTGAGAAACCAATAAATGGGTATTTAAGGCCAAATTTGCGTAAATACGCTTAACACATGAAAAAACAATAGAAAAAAATAATAGATAAGTGGGTCAGGTGTTGTGCACATGTGCTCGTGGTCAGGAAATGCCTTCTTTATTTTTAATATTAACACCTAACCCACTTATCTTTTATTTTTTCCTATTGTTTTTCATATATATCTATATATATATATACAGTAGAACCTCCCTTTAGAGTACACGTCTCTACAAAGGACAGTTTTCATTTGCAAAATTACCATTTTTACTCTTTAGCAACTCTCCAGTAAGAGGACACCTCTCCCTAAAGGACACTTTGGCTCTACAATTAGGTGTTGTCCTTTAAAAAGACGTAGTTCTACTGTAATAGGATAACATTATATTCTTTTCACATAAAATGAAAGGATTTAAGTATTAATGTTTCTTTTATGTACAAGAAAAATATCTACTGTCCTTACTGCGATGAAAAAATTATATTGGGAGGGCTTGGCTCATCAGTGGTGAACCCTCCCAGCGGTTTCACCAATTTAATCTACCAGATCGCTTCTTAGAGCTCTAATACTGTATTGGACGATTCTACTTATATACAGTCGAACCTCTTTAATTCAACACCCCAAGGGATCAGAGCTTTCGGTTGAATTAAAGGAAGTGTTGAATTAAGGTTAGATGATTAGGTAATCATCAAACTCGCTAAAATAATATTTTTTAAAAATAGCCTTGTAATATAAATTAATGATATTAATTGAAACCATTGTGTGTTTTTATATTATTTTCATGATTAACTTTTAGTATCAGTGACAAAATGGCATTAATACATATTTTAGAAACATAAATAATTGTAACAAATAAATTTACTGGCAATGTGTTTCTTTTCAGTAATATAATCAAATATTAACTCTACAGACATTAAAATATTAAATATAATATATTAAATAATATTTTATTCTAATTGAAAATATAGCAGTTGAAAGGAAATAAATATGGTAAATATAAAAAGAAAATTTTAAAATATTATTTAAAAATTATCATGAGGAGATCTTTTAAAAAATTCCTTTATAGATGTCTGTTTTTGCACTGAAATCCTATTCAGTATTTATTCCAGATGGTCATTTTGAAAAAACATGCATGTCTTTCTTCTTCTGAAATGTCTTTTAATAAATAAATTTTAATGTATTAAAGTCATCCACTGCTGCTGCAGGTGTTATTGATTTTGTGTTTAAATCTTTTATAATAACACAGAAATGGAATATTGAAATAAAATGTTATCATAATCATTGTGGCTACATTGTATAAAGATTTATTTATTTAAAAGGAAATTATTTATAAATTTAAAAATAGCTAAAATATTTCAATGTTAAAAATAAAAAAATAAAAATTATTATTTGTTAGCGCATGATGCCGAAATTCCTGCGTAAAAAAAACAACAATAACATCCGCGAAATTGCGCAACGGCACTGCAAAGTGAAACTTAAACTAACCAGAAACCAAAAGTGCGCAGGCGCGATTGTATCGGCGCCCGCCGATGCCGATCGTCGCCGCCGTAATACCGTTTAGCGGTAAAGTTGCATGTAAAATAACATTCAACTGTCGAAATTCGAATTTTAAAATGGTCGAACTATCGGAACTGTCGTATTATCGATACTGTCGAATTACGGTTTGTTATTTGATAGGCCGGAGGTCGGGACATCGGAACATGGTCGAATTATCGCCGAGTGTCGAATTGGGGTGTGTCGAATTAATGAGGTTATACTGTACGCAGCACTGAAGGGTGGAATCTCAGAAATGGTATTCAAGAAAACTATGGATATAAGCTCCTAACATGGAGTACAAACACTGCTCATCCTTTATCCCTGGATCCCTTACAGGGTACTATCAGCCGGACCAGCCGAGCCCAGGTTTTTTAGTGAGCTTGTTACTGCTCCCTCTCCTCCTTTTTCATCCGGGTTTGGGACTGGCAAAGGCGGAGTTCTGCACATGGCGTCTGTTCCTCATGTCAGAGGCGGCCATTTCTTTTGGAGCTATGTCGGCCTGCCACTGAGTAGTACTCCCAGTCTTAATGACAAAGGCAGACACATTTTACTTCGCCCAATCATGATGGTTGTCAAACCTTTACAAGCTTGATACCTTAATATGATTGAGTGGAGATAAGAAAGAAGAAGATGGATATAAGCTTATAGGACAGTAGAATTACATATACATTATTTTGTCTGATGATGGTAACAATGTTGTTACCGATATGTCACACACTATTTTTTTTTTATTTGGTGTTATTACCTTGAAGGATAACATTACAAAATCTTAATACTGAACAAACCTCTACACTATACAGTAGAACACCTCCATTACTGTTATTTATATCCTATTCTACTAGGAAACTCTATATAAGACCAAAATGTCTTAATAAATATTTTTGTTATTTTTGTTGAATTTATGGATTCTATTACAGTAGAACCTCCATGAGAGGATGATAGAAAGTGGTAGAGGAAATCTCTCTATAAGTTTTCATATCTAAAATTCTAATTTTCTACTATTCAGAAACTCTCCAGTAAGAAGATACCACTCTCTCTAAAGAACATTTTGGCTCTATAACTAGGTGTTGTCCTTTAGAGAGTATGATTACTGTACCAAAATACCTAGTAGTAGATCTTATTTGTTTTTGACACAAAGTAATAAGACCAAATAAATAAATAGTATGTGATGTTTTAGTAATAGCGTTGTTACCATCATCAGACAAAAGTACTGAACAAGAAATGGAAATATATCTTTATTTACGGGGCTGCTAACCAAAAAAAAAATGATTTTTGAGCCCCAATGGCCGCGTAAAATGGAATATATAAAACAACTATGACCAGGCTGGAGAGGCTAGGGACAGAATCTCCGTTAGGGAAGAGGCAGGTTAGGCCGGATTGGGTCCGCGGAAGTCAGGAGGCAGGAAGAAGGCGGGAGGACTAGAACTTTGCAGCTCTAGCTCTGGCAGTTGGGCAAGACATTGATCTTGCCTCGTGGTCGGCAGAGAGGCCCTTGGCTGAGCAGTTGGTGCACTTGGCTGTGCGTGGGTTGGTGAGAGTTGGACAGCTTCGGCCTTGGTGGTCACCAGAAGCGCAGTGGAAGCAGGTGACCTGAACAAGAAATATACACAGCATGTTTTAAATAGTTTCTGTTATCAAGTGTGTAAACAAGATAGCAAATATTGATAAAAACACAATTTGGATTATAGTTAATAGCTACAAGGTAATAAGACCAAATCCAAATAAATTAATAGTGTGTGACATTTTGGTAACAGTGTTGTTAGCATCGTCAAACCAAAGAATAAATGAGAAAAAATTTCACAGCATGTTCCTAAATAGTACTGTTTATTGAAGTACTATTTAAGATTATGCTGCGATATTTTTTCTAATTTATTTCTCTTGTCTGATGATGGTAACAATGCTGTTACCGAAATGTCACACTATTAATTTATTTGGATTTGCTCTTATTACCTTGTAGCTATTGATATGAAATGTATTTAGTAACTGAGAATCCTGTTTTCAGCTTTACACACCCCACAGTTCTTTTCACAACCTTAAGAAATGTTTGTAAGTGTAATTCTCAACCTGCAACCCCAAAACACATTATTGACTGTATTGACTCATCTATTGTTGAGTTCTACTCATCCCCGGCAGACACCATCAACAAGCTTTACAATCTTGATACCCTAATATGATTGAGTGGAGATAAGAAAGAAGAAGATAAATGTTTGTAGGAAATGCACAAACTCCTTCAACCAGGATTGAAGTTATCATCCTCAATATGGGCCAGGTGATAGCATACATCTTGGAATCTTTACTTATCACAAGATGTCCAACCTATCAATACACCTTATCAATCAAATGGGTAAAATTGAGACTCCTAATTTCTTAAAGGAAGTAAATATAGAACTTATCTATTGTTATATAATCTGTTGAAATACAAGAATGTGTATTTATATATACAGTACAACTACCTCCCTGTAAAGGAGACTTAGTTACAGAGCCAAAGTCTCCTTTAGACAATTGACAATTTAAACAATTTTATTGCTTCTTTTAATCAAATTTTACAAATGTGGAAAAATAAAAGAGTAAAAGGGCATATAAAGTGTAGGGGAATATATATACAAATGTCTTCAGCAAGGAAGGCTTCTCCACCTTGAAGAGTCCTCCTCCAGACAAGGTCTTCACTCCTTTGTAAAGTCTCCTTTAGAGAGAAGTGTCATCTTATCGAAGAGTTTCTTTTTTTTTTTGCTTATCCCTAGTACCACGTGGTACAGGCCATGATAATCATGGTGGGTAGTTAGCGACTGCTTTTTTTTTTACTGTAAGAGCACAACATATCTACACATGTGAAAGCAGTTCGACTCCAAGAGTTACTAAATAGTATAAATGATACAAATGAAAACTGTCCTTTGTAGAGAGGTGTCCTCTAACGCAAGTGTCCTCTCATGAAGGTTCTACTGTACTGCATAACCTTGTTAATTCAGCAAATGATAATTTGACCATGTTTTGATATCCCAACCTATCAAATACAAGGGGTAACAATAACAAATCCAAATAAATAGTGTGTGATATTTTGGTAACAGCGTTATTAACATCATCAGACAATTGTACTGAATAGTGTTTTAGACCATGTGCAGTTTTCCCTTTTGTCCTATATATATATATGATAAAGCACAATTTGGATTATATAGATTATAGCTAAAAGAAAATAAGAACTAATCCAAATAAATTGATAGCGTGTGATGTTTTGGTAACAGAGTTGTTACCATCTTTTGTCTGATAATGGTAACAATGCTATTACCGAAACATCACACACTATTAATATTTTGAATTAGGTCTTATTTTCTATTAGTCCTATATACAGTAGAACCTCCCTGTAAAGGACACCAAATTGCAGAGCCAAGATGTCCTTTAGGGAGAGAGTGTCCTCTTACCGGAGAATTGCTAAATAGTAAAAATGGTAATTTTGTAAATGATAACTGTCCTTTGTATAGAGAGGTGTTCGATAGCAGGGCTGTTCTACTGTATATAATATATATCTATGTCATAATATATACTCTTCCAGGAATAATAAAGCAAACCTAGAGCCAGCCCAGAGAGAGACCGGATGTATAGTCCGGTCACTTGAGACAGCAGCGACATTCCAAGGGGCGGCAAATGGGGCCCATCCGTTAACACCTTGGGACTTTTAAGACAGTTGGTGATTGTGTGCAACACGAACGGCCGCTCAGCGGTGGCAGGCCCATCTCTCTCCCTCTGGTTGTCTGGGTTCCTTCTCCAACTTGTGGTGTCCTTATTTCTCTTCCCACCTTATATTGCCACATATATATATCTTAACTTTGATTAAAATAAACTCTTCGAGTTAAAATAGAAAAATAAAATGGAGATAGTAGAGGAGTTTCTTGTGCGAATTTTATTGGCAAGCTTTCGGACGTCCTTCTACAGGATTTTTCAAATCCCAAAAAAGCCTGTAGAAAGATGCATGTGTCCGAAAGCTTGTTAATAAAATTCTCACAAGATACTTCTCTTCTATCTCCGTTTTATTTTTCTATATCTTAACTTTATTCAGTAAAACAAGTGTGTGTATGTCCAGCTGGGTTGATATCCCCATCTCAAGATGTCAGACATCCCGGGGAACGCCATCTACATTGTGGTGGGGGAGATGAACATTGTTGGTGCCGCAGTCAAACGCAGCAATCGCTGGTCCTCCCAGCTGCACCAGGTAAGGGCTTGCACAATCCCAGCTACCACTTGTGTCACAACATGTGGCTCTGAGCTCTTTTCCTTGAATACCAACTGTCACTAACCTGAATAAGATTTGCACTTTTTTTGTTTATTCTGTACAATGATAAGGTACAATTTGGATTATAGATTAGAAACACAAGGTAGTCATATATAAGACCAAATACCTAAAGAGAGAATAGAGAAATATAATTATACTGAATGTTTAAATATAAAATAAATAAATATATATATATGATTAAATAAGATTATATAATGATAAATATATGAATACATAAAGAATGATTTATAAATAAATAATATATGTAAATACTAGCGGATGTACCCGGCTTCGCCCGGGTTTTAACCGAGTAAAGGTTTGTCTAACGAACATTTGTTAAAACAATTCTCTATAAACTATAAAAAAAAAAGAAGATATATTTTGATAATTTGAAACTCGTAAAATTGAATCTCTCGATAAAGTGAACATTTTTTCCCGGTCCCTTGAAAAATACTCGATAAGTTGAATAAAATCAATATTAATTGGTTCCCTCGGTAATTGGAAGTTAAAGGAATAGTATCTTGCCTTGGAATTGTATCATTATTCTTGTCTCACATTGCCGTGTCATCCTGAATTTTGTCTTTCCTAATTTTCTACATTACAAAATCATCGTATCATCATGATAATATTTAGAGCAGATTGTTGAATTATAACAGATAAATTAGAATATTTATCAAAGTACAAAACTATTCTAGACGCGTAATATTCTTTTTAAAATAAAATAATTTCTACTTCCCTTACTGCAATGGAAAAATTAAAGGGAGGGCTTATCTTCATTATTTTTAGGCGAAAAGTTATTTCAAAAATTTTATTTGCTCGAAACCTTCCCAGTACTATACTAAATAACTTCCCAAAGTTTCATGGCGTTCCAATGAGTGGTTTGGTCAGGCATAAAGGACAGACACACACACATACATTCATTTTTATATATATATAGATATACAAAGTCTTCATTGTTGGTGACCACTATGGGAAAGACTCCACCATTGATGGACCACCAGTGTTATTTCCCACAAAGCTCCCAGTCTTAATGACAAAGGCATCCTACCTCCCCAGTCATGATGGTTGTTAGATAAGAAAGAAGACCAAGATGGTACTGGTAGATGATAGAGATTTAGATTGATTACAATGTTCATATAAGATTATATAAGGTTAAATACAGAATAAATATAAATATGAATAAATAACATAATATTTTGATAAATATATGAATAAATAGATATAAATATATAAAATAATCGATAAATATACATATATATGGAAATTTTGCCGGGAGGAAATTGATCCATAGAAGCATAGGGTGCCTCTCCCGTCAAAATAAATGTCAAAACCTGACGGCATCTATTGACCGTCACCGCAACTAGCGGCTTTGTCACTGACCCGAGGCCGCTAGTTGCTGCGACGGTCAATAGATGGCGTCAGGTTTTGACGTTTATTTTGACGGGAGAGGCGCCCTATGCATCTATATATACATATTGTCGCGTGTTTACCCTGCTGGTTCTTTGCGACAACGCGCTTCTTCCCTTCGTGGTTCACCCACTTGGGCTCCGGTTGCTCTTCCTTGCGGCTTTTCCCCGCAGGCCACCCAAAGACTTCCTGAGTTCCACCTCTCCTGTGGAAACTCCCTTCTTCTGGCAGTATCTCTCGGCCTTACCACTGGTGGGGGGACACGAGAGACTTACCAGAAGAGTAGTAGCAGCAGCAGTAGACTGGCGATGAAGGCAGTGGCAGAGTAACGACAGGAGGCAGCACGCAGACTTGAAGCACTTCTTTATTGTCGTCTATTACTAAACATTACATATAACTTGAATAATAAACAACGGGTATTTACATTACGCCACCTCCTGGGGCCAATATAAAAAGGCATTTACAGTCAGGAGAGGTGGCCTCCGCAGGAAACGGGACCACAGCAGTCGGCGACTTCCGCATCAGTTGCGGATGCAAAACAGGCGAACACCCCATCTACTGGCGGAGGTTGCAAGTGCTCTTCTCGTAACAATATATATAAAAATATATACAAGGTCTTCATTGGTGGCGTCCACCGCAGGAAAGACTCCGCCACCGGTGGACTAGATGATAGAGAGAGATGTTCTCATTTTTACCCGAAAGTTACTAAATAGTAAAACAAAAAGCAGTCATTTTGGTGAGGAAAACTGTCCTATGTAGAGAGGAGGTGTTCTATAGTGAGAGTGTCCTCTCATGGAGGTTCTACTGCCTTCCTTGATTTATCCTGGGTTTCTTGTATCTGTTGTGTTCAGTGTTTTTTTCTCCTTCCATTATTTTTGGTCTTGGTTGTCTTACTTCTTGATAAATGATCTGATGATGGTAACAAGGCTTTTATTGAAACATCACACAATATTTATTTATTTGGTCTTATTACCTTGTGTCTATAATCCAAATTGTCACTTATCATTTTTGATAAGTGGTTATACATATTCTTTTAGGTGGCCAGTCCTAAAATACTTCCACTATCTACGGAGAGAATCATTTGTCGAACTGCTTTTCACATGTGTAGACATGTGGTGCACTTACAGTAAAAGCAGTCTCCAACTTCTACCGACCATGATTATCATGGCCTGTACCATGCATTTTTTTTGCTTATCCCTAGTACACGTGGTACAGGCCATAATAATCATGGTGGGCAGAAGAAGGCGACTGCTTTTACTGTAAGTGCACCACATGTCTACACATGTGAAAAAGCAGTTCAATTTTGCACTTACAAATATGCCAGAACCCGTTTGGTTATACCACGTGTACTAGGGATAAGCAAAAACAACAACAAAAAAAAACAGAGTGAATAGAGAAGTACAATTATACTGAATGTGTGTTTGTTATCAAACTGCTTCCTTTGTCTGGCTACCTATAGAAAGCTATAAACAACATTTTTTTATATTGAGATGTTGACATACATTGTGTTGACGTAACTTTTGCCAAGTAGAATGTGGAGTTGGCAACTTTTCAAGTGATTTCTTGTTTGCTCTTGACCTTTTTGTGATTTCTTCTTTTTTATTTCTAAAGGTCCTTTCTAAATACATTAGAACACCTCTTTGAGAGAGGACACTCATGCTAGTGAACATACCTCTCTATAAAGGACAGTTTTCATTTGCAAAATTAGCATCTTTACTATTTAGCAACTCTCCGGTAAGAGGATACCTCTTCCTATAGGACAGTTTTCATTTGCAAAATTACCATTTTTACTATTTTGCAACTCTCCGGTAAGAGGATACCTCTCCCTAAAGGACAATTTTCCATTTGCAAAATTACCATTTTTACTATTTAGCAACTCTCCGGTAAGAGGATACCTCTTCCTATAGGACAGTTTTTATTTGCAAAATTACCATTTTTACTATTTAGCAACTCTCCGGTAAGAGGACACCTCTCTACAAAGGACAGTTTTCATTTGCAAAATGACCATTTTTACTATTTTGCAACTCTCCGGTAAGAGGACACCTCTCTACAAAGGACAGTTTTCATTTGCAAAATGACCATTTTTACTATTTTGCAACTCTCCGGTAAGAGGACACCTCTCTACAAAGGACAGTTTTTCATTTGCAAAATTAGCATTTTTTATATTTAGCAACTCTCCGGTAAGAGGACACCTCTCTACAAAGGACAGTTTTTCATTTGCAAAATAACCATTTTTACTATTTAGCAACTCTCTGGTAAGAGGACACCTCTCTACAAAGGACAGTTTTTCATTTGCAAAATTAGCATTTTTACTATTTAGCAACTCTCCGGTAAGAGGAAACTTCTCCCTAAAGGACACTTTGGCTCTGTAATTAGGTGTTGTCCTTTACAGGGAGGTTCTACTGTATTTGTATATATGATGAAATCATCTAAATTTCTACATATAACCAAAAGCTTTTATCCCTTGTGTTAGACTGTAACAAAATCTCTCACTCTGAATTAGGAGGGTCTGTGAATATCCTCTTGCTGTCTGAAAAAGGACTCTGTGTATAGATGGGGGAACCATCTAGGCTGATTATGTAAATATGTATTAAACATTCTCTTCCATTAAATATTCCCCTGAATCAATATTAAAATAAAACATTCCTGGGGAAAGTTTCTTCATAAAAAAATGTTTCATTTACAAATCTCTCTGCTTTCAGGCAAGAAAGCCCTTCTATTGGCGATAAATATATATATACAGTAGAACTTGGATATATCGATGGTCTTTAATTCAAAAATGTTTTTAATTTGAATATTTATCTTAGTTCCTAGAATTTCCTATAAATACAATTTCTGTTTTTATTTGCATTTTTGGATAATTTATTTATTTTTGGTTCCTTGGGCTTTGAATTATCCAAATTCTACTGTATATATATGTTATGAATATTTTGTTGTTGTTAGATAAGACTTGATAAGACAAAGGATCAATAAGATAAAGGGTTGAGGTGCAGTCGTGATAAAAAAAATATAATTATTTACCGTCAAGTAACTTTTATTTTCAATTACTTGAGGAAATATTACACATTAGTTAGTTTCACATTATATAGAATTTATAAAGTTAATCCTATATTAGTGATTTAAAAGGATAGATATGTTAACTACGCATATTTACAACAAAACTGAAAGTCTTTCTAAAAAACGATGATAACAAAGTAATATTATCAATGAATAAAATAAAATATATATTTTTTAATATATAGAAATATTTGAGTTTTTAGATTATATAATATATATATACATATAGCATTAAAATCATTTAAAACACTCTCCGGCTAGAGTGAAATCGCTGATAAGAACCATGTCCCAAAGATACTTCTGGTCTCTCCAATAGGTGATCATTTATTGGAGGTTGGATCCAATTTGTCGTTACAGAATAAGATCATAAGGTACAATTTGGATTATAGATTACAAACATAAGGTAATAAGATCAAATCCAAATAAATAAATAGTGTGTGACAGTAATAGCATTGTTACCATCTTCAGACCAAAGTACTGAATGAGAAATTTTACCACAGCATGTTTTAAATAGTTATTGTTATAAAGAGTAACTATTTAAAACATGCTGTGGTAAAATTTCTCATTCAGTACTTTTGTCTGAAGGTAACAACACTGTTACAGAAACGTCACACACTATTTATTTGGATTTGGTGTTATTCCCTTGTGTTAATAAGGAGATAAGTTCCCACAGAGGATAGCAGGAGGTGGGATGTGTGTGTAGCTGGAGGAGGAGCAGGACAGCCTGGCTCGCAGTTTCTCCCAGCTGAAAGACGTGTTGCTCCACGTGTGTGATCTGAGCCAGGTGGACTTCCTCTCTCCCTTCCTGGCTGTGGTCAGGTCCGACTCTACCTCGGGTCCTGCCACTGGACTGGCCCTCGCAGCCCTGCATAAGTTCCTGGCCTACGGACTTGTCAGTGAGTCACAGTTTCACTTCCTTGGTCTGAACCCCTGGTCTAGGTGTTATGTGGACATTGGTCAACACACATCTTATACAATACAAAGACATACTGGATGGAATAAAGAGATTTATTTCCCAATATTTCAGTTGTCTAAATGCCAACCTTTGTCAAGGCATTAATTGGCGTTGTTAACCTGGTGTTAATGTGGGTTGTATTAATAAGGCACAATTTGTATTATCTATATATATAACAATCAATGTTTGTATGTCCGGTATACAAATTCGCAGTAGTTCACTAATTCAAACCAAAATTTCCATACATAGGTAAAAAAATACGGGGAAGACGATAGGCTATTTTAAAAAAATATATAAATCAATTATTAAAACTATATATTCAAATTATTCTACTTAGCTCACGAACAGCACCCTTTATCAAAGATTAGATTAAATTATGCTGATGCAAACAAATAGATAATGCTAATAACAAATAATTATTTAAAAAAACTTATCTAAATATATCACTCGGGTAGATATGCACACGGGTCAATCCCGGGGCGAAGCCCGTGTCACCCGTCTAGCAGATTATAAACACAAGGTAATAAGACAAAATCCAAATAAATAAATAGTGTGTGATGTTTCAGTAACAGCGTTGTTACCGAAATGTCACACACTATATATTTGGATTTGGTCTTATTACCTTGTGTTTGTTGAATGTATTATTGGTGTTACAGCCTGTTTTTTTTTTAAGGACAATAGCGTCTGAAAGTTCGCACCTCTTTAATAAAGAAACTTGTCACTTTTATCTTTGGTCTCTTCTTAGCAATGGTATCCTGCAATTTCCTCCATTGTAGTCTACACCTATTCTACTGTACTTACATAGAAACAGACATAGATAGGAGTGTAAAACGACATTTGAAATACTATCCCGCATGTGTTTCTTTTCAACGAAAAATCAAAATTTATTTCAAGGAGAAATATCAGATCTCTCCAGGAAGAAGTATCTTTTCAAAAACCTTTTTAATCTCTAGCTTTCAGGCACGAACACCCTTCTCAAGGAGAAAAACATGGTATTCGCCAATAAAACATGAGTTGTTTATTCATTATCTATTCTAGCTTTGTTCTATTGGCGAATCATTATACCATGTTTTCTCCTGTAGGAGGGTGTTTATGCCCAAAAGCTAGAGAGGTTGGTAAGCCTCTATTGCTATCCTCAGGTGGACAGAACAATTTACAGCTTGGTACGCCTTCAGTGACGCCTCTTGGCATTGAACCTGATTTTGTTATCGGTCCTTATACGGATCCACTGGGGAATGTTCTGCCGGGCCTTCTTGGCCAGCTACATCTTTATCCTGAAGGTCTTGTGAGATGACAAATGTTTGAGATTAAAAAGGATTTTATTCTAGGTAGAAACCCAATTCACCGAGATTTAAGAGGTTTTTTGAAAAGATACTTTTACTGGAGGCCTGGTATTTTCACTTTATACTGAGTTTCACATGTGTAGACATATGGTGCGCTTACAGTAAAAGCAGTCGCTAACTACCCACCATGATTATCATGGCCTGTACCACGTGTACTATGGATTAGCAAAAAAAAAAAAAAAACTTTATACTGATACAAGGGATTACACCTATCCCCCAAATTACACGGTACTTTTTTTACACGTTTTCGCTTTTACACGGTTTTACAAATAAGTTTTTTGTTTTTGTTTTTATCGCACTATACTAAATGCTACTGTGATTGAACACATGCGCTGTTTACACATCTCATGAGGAATCCCGAGCTTATGTGCTGACTACATATTTTAACCTGTCAATGCATTTTATTTTTATTTCTGTGTACACCTATCCCCCGATTTACACGTTTTTCTCAGGAACGTATCTACCGTGTAAATCGGGGGATAGGTGTATTTCATTGACTAGATATGAATGTGTGTGGACCAATAGGAAATGATCCACATGCCATAGAGAGAGAGTTAAACTTGTGTGCTGCAGGTCCATCCTACGGCCCGGCTGCAGTAGAGAACATAGCCGATGCCGTCACCCACGCCAGGTTTGTGGGCACGGACCCCAGCTCGGATGAAGTAGTCCTGATGAAGATCCTACAAGTCCTGAGAGCTCTAATGCTGGCACCAGCTGGAGTCCTGCTGTCTAACGAGGCAGTGTGTGAGATTATGCAGTCCTGCTTCCGCATCTGCTTTGAGATGAGGCTGAGTGGTGAGTCCACTTCCCATATGCAGTAGAACATACTCCATGAGAGGACACCCGCGCTAGAAGACATCTCTCTACAAAGAACAGTTTTCATTTGAAAAATTACCATTTTTACTATTTAGCAACTCTCCGGTAAGAGGACACCTCTCCCTAAAGGACACTGGCTCTGAAATTAGGTGTTGTCCTATACAGGGAGGTTCTACTGTAATTTAAAGACTCACCTCTTGTTAAGGCACAATGCTGTGGTATAATTTCTCATTCAGTACTTTTGTCTGAAGATGGTAACAACGCTGTTACCGAAACGTCACACACTATTTATTTATTTGGATTTGGTCTTATTACCTTGAGACTTGTCTCTTCTTTAATTTTTGTGTCCATGAATATAATATTAAAACCTTTCAAAAAATCTTTAAGAAAACTTATCCCAGGATGGATCTTTGATTCATTTAATTAAGCACAGAGGATTATTATCTATTAATATTTAGCTTTCAAATAATTCCAATCTATGCCTGCGCATGCACACAGCGATATTTCTTTGGTAAATAGTTTCTTCTAGTCCTCTTACCATTTATTAGAAGTCCTATGAAGAACACAAGTTGTTCCAAAGCTTTCTTATTTACAATAGAACCTTCCTTTAAAGGACAACTAATTGCAGAGCTAAAGTGTCCTTTAGAGAGAGGTGTCCTCTTACTGTAGAGTTTCTAAATAGCAAAAATCAGTATTTATGCAAATGAAAACTGTTCTTTATAGAGAGGTCCCTCTAGAGTGAGTGTCATCACATGTAGGTTCTACTGTACTTTAATATAAAAAAAAAACTTTTTTTTTTATTATATAAGTTGTTATCCCCACTGCTATGCCTAATCAGACAGCCTTTGGTTTCATCTTACGAGTGAGATTTTTCACCAAGGGCATTATGGGGAGAGATTGTAACATATATACTCTCATGGACAACACTTAAAGGTGTTTCATATTTTAACCATAAACCACTCCTTATTTGCTTATACAGTTAAACCTGTCTATAGCCCCTTCCTCTCTCTAGCGCCCGATTTTAAATACGTAGTACGATGCGATTTACATTAAAAGTGACCTGTCTATAGCACCCCCTCTCTATAGCACCCTATTTTGGTAAGTCCCAAGAGGGGGTGCTATAGACAGGTTTAACTGTATAATGGCAGATTTTCCCATAAATTCAAACATTCTCATTTTAAAAATAATAAAATATACAAATAAAAGTGTAGTTTAACTGGTTCAAATCAGAGACATATGTATAGTGTTTTTTTACATCTCCTTCCCCCCCCCCCCCCTAAATAATTCCATATCCCCATCTTGAAATATTTTAAAAGCATAATACATGATGTTCTCAACACATTGATAAAGTAAAATTTGGAATATAGATATAGATTAGAAAAAGTAAAAAGACAAAATCCAAGTAAATAAATAGTGTGCGACGTTTCATTAAAAATATTGTTACTGTCACACACTATTACTTTATGTTCTCAACATGTAAAATAAACACAAGGTAATAAGACCAAATCCAAATAAATAGTGTGTGACATTTTGGTAACAGTGTTGTTACCATCATCAGACAAAAGTACTGAATGAGAATTTGTCTGAAGATGGTAACAAAGCTGTTACTGAAATGTCACATACTATTGATTTATTTGGATTTGGTGTTATTACCTTTTAATTTATAATCTACAATTCAAATTGTGTTTTATCAACATGTAAGATAATGTGGTGTTGTTACAGAGCTTCTCCGGAAATCGGCAGAACACGCCCTGACAGACATGATCCGACTTCTCTTCTCCAGGTTGCTCCAGTTCTCCGACGACTCCAAGTGGACCTCCAACAAGAAGGTAAAAACTTGCTGTTTGTATTAAAGTTTCTCTCCCAGGTAACATATAGGAACTTTATAATTGATGCATCCAATCCAAATATACATATATATATATATTGCTTATCCCTAGTACATATGGTACAGGCCATTATAATCATGGTGAGTAGATGTTGGTGACTGCTTTTACTATAAGTGCACCACATGTCTACACACATGAAAAGCAGTTCAACTTTTGCACTTACAAATGTGCCAGAGCCCTATTTGGTTACTTGCCACTCACTGGTGGGGCCATTGTAGCATTTTTTTTTTTTTAAATAAAAAAAAAGTGCCCAATGCGGGATTCGAACCCGGGTCGTAGCGGTCAAAAACCAACGGTTTAGACCACCCTTCCACAGACCCTCATATTTATTACAGTGACTATGGCCACCGCAATCTTTTCACCACTTTGGCCACGTTGAGACAGGATGACTAGGAATAGCTCTGCACTAACTCAACTGATATATTCTGAGGTCAGGATAGAAAGAAATTGTTTATCTATATTTGCATAATGTTTGTAAAAAATATAAAATTTCTGCCAACGTTTGTTTCTTGTTGTTGCTTCTTATCTCCTTGTGCAAAGATTACACAAATTCCATGAGTTCATGTTCCTAATGATAAGATTTGATGATAAGCAGTGGCCTCTCCCAAAAAATCCACATTTGTTGTTTCTTGAGTTTACAAAATTAAAATTACAGTGGTTAGCTTTCAAGCTGGTGTTCTTCTACAAGGTACTATGAGGATGTAAGCCAAGTACAGTAGAATTGTCATGAGACGATTCCCCAATATAAAGGACAGTTTTAATCCACAAAATTACCATTTTTACTAATCTCTTTCTAAAGGACAATTTGGCTCTGCACCTAGGTGCTATCCTTTAGAGAGTGAAACGTAGGGAATTAAACAAATAATTGGTTAATGTAGCTGTATATTTTTCAAACCAACTTCCAACCAAAAAAATTATCTTCAAAACCTTCTGTAATACTTGTAACCACTCTGAGTGTGGAATAAGGAAATTGTATCTCCAGTATGCCATTTCCCTCCTCGAAAATTTTAAGTCTTTAATCCAAATTGTACTTCCATCACTAGAGAAGACTCTCTCAATAGGCATCATTAACATATGGAGCTAAGATGAAATGAGGATAGTCACAATAGTGTATAAGTCTTTAGATATAAGTATCTATATAGATAATACCGTAACAGAGTTTTCCATTGTAAAGTCCTGAGCTATCTCCTCCGAAGATTCTGAACTACACATAACGATCTATATACCAAAATTTTCGTTATTTTTTTCTTCGTATGATAGGCCTGTTTTTATTTTCCTAATGTTAACAGTTATTTTTATTTTTTAATTTAATCTATTTTACAATCGTAGATTTTTTGCATTTATCATCATCAACTCCTTTGTTTTAAAATGCGTTCTTTTGTCTTATTACTACAACCAATCGTGATGAAACTTTGGGAAGATGTTTAGTATACTACCGGGATGGTTTCTGGCTAATTATTCTTTAGAAATAACCTTTCGTTGCATTTTTATTTACGATAAAACGTAGATTCACTCACAATCAGCGCCCCCTCGGCAGAAGTATGGCCTTAAATAGCCTCGCATGAGCTTATTTGTAACGTCAAGTTTAGCCTATAGGTTAGGTACACAGCTTCGTACCCCCGCAACCTAGGTTCGAGGCTCAGCGTGGGTGTTTTTTTTTTTTTCATTTCTTTTATATTATTGTAGCAAATTATTAAAAATATTATTTTATTTAAAATGTAGGCTTTTTAAAATAAAAATTAACATACACAATTTTTTAATAATATTTGTAACAAACCTAGGTTCGAGGCTCAGCGTGGGTGTCTTTTTTTATTTTCGTTTCTTTTATATTATTGTAGAAAGGTCTGTTTTTACAGCATTATTATATTTTGATTGGTTTATTTTAAATATGTTTGTTATGAAGGCTCTATGTAATACTATTTGGAGCACATTTTACATTTTAAGCACCTAAGCCCCCCTCTTTTTAATATTGTAGCAAAGTATTAAAAGTATTATTTTATTTTAGATGTTTGCCATGAAACTTTGGGAAGTTGTTTAGTATACTATCAGGACGATTTCTGGCGAATTATTTTAGAATAATATTTATAACAATAATTATAGCGAAATTACGACATAGTGATTATATTCTGTGTTTGTGCATATATTAATATTTAACAGAAAATGTTAGAACGTTCTATTAGAATATCTCGAAAACAAAAAACAATACATATAAACGAGTTCACTGACATTTATTAATGCAGTGATTATAATCAATGATTACAATGAAGGGCTATATTATCAATATATATAAAAAATCACTTTCAAATTTTAACGTAACGTTCCATTCTCAATCCCGTAGGGCTTTAGATCGGCTAAAACATTTTTATCTTTATAAGTGAATATTAACTTTTCTGTACTGAATAGTTTAGTATAATGTTAATTTAACATATTACAATTTAGCCACAGCAACGCGTGGCCGGGTTCGCTATTTATAATATATATTTCTGATTCATTTGATTATGATTATAATTTGTAAGTACTTTGTTATAGTTTTTCATTTAAATAGAGCTCAATTTTTGTGTATGTTTTCTATTTGCAGTATCTTTCCTAATGTCTTTGGCAATGTTTTTTTTTCTCATAAATAGGCTGAGGTTATATTATTTTTCGAATTGTAGATTGAATTATTACTTTTATTCTATAAAAATTATATTTTATAAGTGTTTGTTATAGTTTTTCATTTGAATTTAGCACAATTTTTGTATCTGGTTATCTTTTTTGGCATCTTTTCATCTCTCTTTGGCATCTTTTTTTTTTCTCATTAATAAGACCTAATCCAAATAATTTAATAGTGTGTGACGTTTCAGCAACAGCATCAGACAAAAGAATAAATGAACTAAAGAATAAAATCTCATTTTTTCTTTTGTCTGATGATGGTGACATTTGGATTAGGTCTTATTTTTTTTATTAATTTGTTATAGTTTTTCATTTGAATTTAGCTCCATTTTTGTATCTTATTTAATAAATGAACTAAAGAATAAAATCTCATTTATTCTTTTGTCTGATTTTTGTGTCTGATTTTCTTTTTTACAGTATCTTTCATAATGCCTGATTTGATTACTTGATCTGTTATAGTTTTTCATTTAAATTTAGCTCCATTTTTGTGTCTGTCGTTTTTTTTCTTCTCATAAATAGGCTGATGCTGTATTTGTGTACTCAATTGTTGCTTTTTGTGTCTGGTTTCTTTTTTGCTGTATTTTTTTGGAATCCTTTTTTTTTCATCAATTGTTTCCTCACATGCTTGGAATTTTCTTTTTATGCCTGTCCTGGCTTTCAGTTTTATAGTTTTCCTCTGCTTGGTTCTTATTTTACCTTTTTTTTATCAGCGTCTTCTGTCATGCCTCGAAAAGGCCGTGGAAGACTCACTCCCCTAACAGCTAGGCGTGCTAATATGACTCGCCGCAGACACAAAACCCCAATTGCTATTTCTCTTGTTTACTTTTTTACCAATGCCTATAATTTTTCACCTGAAAGATTTTTTATTTTATTTGTTATTCAATAAATTATTATCACTTATTTTTGGTCTTCTTTTTACTTACTTATTTTACTGGGGGTTGGTGGAAGGATGGTCTAAGCCGTTGGTTTTTGACCGCTACGACCCGGGTTCGATTCCCGCATTGGGCACTTTTTTCTGAAAAATTAAAAAAAAAATGCTCCAATGGCTTCCGATTCTTGCAAAAGTCCAACCCCACCAGCAAGCGCAAGTAATCAAACGGGGCTCTGGCACATTTGTAAATGCAAAGTCGAACTGCTTTTCACATGTTTAGACATGTGGTGTACTTACAGTTAAAGCAGTCGCCTACTCTACCCACCATGATTATCAAGGCCTGTACCACGTGTACTAGGGATAAGCAAAAAAAAATTATTTTACTCATTGATCTATACATACAATTACTTGCATACAATTATTTACATACAAATATATGCATACAATTATATACATACACTTTTCTACATTTTTGCACTCTGCAGTCTAATATGTTGTTAATAATAGGGGTTTTAGACAAATATCAACTGTTGAAATTTGATTTTCCAAAATAGTTGAATTATCGAAAGTGTCGAATTAGTTTGTCATATGATAGGCCGTAGGTCGAGACATCCAAAAAATGGTCGAATTATCGTGTGTTGAATTAATTAGATTATATTGTATATATAAAAATATAGAATTGTTGTTTTTAATGAGGTCTTTTAAATGAATTTATTCCTTTAATATGTTGTCATATCTGCAATTTTTTTCCATTTCCAAAATATTTATTTACACTTTCACCAATGCCTATAGGATCTTTGCGATGCAACAGGTATGGTGTTCTAGCGCATGTGCTCTCATGTCCTTGAAGCACATATACTGACAGTACCCAAAGTTGAACACACTGTATAATGTCTGAAATATATGACTCTAAAGAGGGCTCAAGGCCAAACCTTTGCTACAAGAGCCTGTGTTTACGCACAGACGACTTTATGTGACTTTTTCAAGTGTGCGAACTTTGGATAGCATACATGTAAAGTTGAACCCAAGTATATATAAAATGTAGTTTTTAATGAGGTCATTTAAATGAATTCCTATTATAAATCGTCTCCTCTGAAATATAGTTTGTAAATTCATATTCTGATTTATTTTATCCTTTTTTTTCATTTCCAGAATATATATTTACACTTTTCACCAATGCCTAAAGTTTCTCACCTGAAAGAAAAAAACTCCGCCTTTGCCGGTCCCAAGCCAGGATGAAAAAGGAGGAGGGGGAGCAGTAACAAGCTCACTAAAAAAACCTGGGCTCAGCTGGCCCGGCTGATAGTACCTTGTAAGGGCTCCTAATCCAGGGATACATTCTTTTGGAGCTAAGTCAGTGGCCTGCCACTGAGTAGTGCTCCCAGTCTTGATGACAAAGGCAGACGCATTCTACTTCACCCAATCGTGATGGTTGTTAATTTCAAGCTTTACAAGCTTGACACTCTAATATGATTGAGTGAAGATAAGAAAGGAGAAAAAAATATTTTTAGTATTTTTTTTTTGGCAATAATCTATTTATTATCAATTAATTTGATTTTGGTCTTTATTTATTATTCCCCTGCTCTATACATACATTTTGTACATTTACAATGTCAGCCATTTTCTCTGTAATACCTTTTTAGCAGTGAAGTTATATTTGAGCAACAAACAATTGTTGAAATTTAAAATGGTCGAATTATCGATAGTGTTGAATTACACTTTGTTATATGATAGGCTGTAGGTCAAGACAACAAAACATGGTCGAATTATCGAGGTTATATTGTATATATAAAACTAGAAATGTAGTTTTAATGAGGTCCTTGAAATATTTTCATTCCTTTTATATGTTGTCTTATCTGCGATATAGTAGCATTTTTTGCAATTTTATTTGCTGATTTGTGTCATTTTTTCACTCTAAATATATTTATTTAAACTCTTCAACTAATGCCTATAGTTTCTTTCCTGAAATTGCTTAGCAAACATGAGTTGGTTGTATTGTTATGCTTCGGAGATATTTTAATCCTAAGCAGGGTCTTTACGAATGGTACACGTATGGTTACACAGTGCATGTGCTCTCATGTTCTTGAAGTAGTGTAGATGTGTTGTTTGCACTTTTATTTTCTGATTTGTTAGTATTTTTCTTCTTTTTTCATTTTAAATAATTTTTTAGGCATAGGAACCAATGCCTATAGTTTCTCACCTGCGGGCCCTTCGAGTAAACCCGGGGCGTTGCCCGGGTCACTCGGCTAGTATCTATATATTACATCTGTTGTTGATATTGTAATTAGAGTTATAGAATTATTACTTGCTGATTAATATAGAGAATTATTGAGTATTTGCTTGATACAGAATTTTCTTGGGTTGTTCAAGAATATACGAGTGGGTTTGTGATATTGTTTTTTTTTTTATAATCACAATTTGCTTTAATTGTGCTAATAAAGTATAGAATACATAATTTTGAGAAAGTAGTACCTCACTTAAGGCGTGAAGAATGAAGAAAATAAAAGACTACATATTTACATATGTACAAAAATATTTGAGTTGAGCCGGCCAACAGGAAACAACAACAATAGATTTACATAGAGAAAGTTGCGACGTCTGGCGGTCGACTTTACAGAGTATTTTTGTTCTAGAATTTATTATTTAAAAATAAAATATAATTTTATACAATATATAGTCAAATATAAGTCTTATATAAGTCAAATAGTTTTTAAAAGTTTCTAAAGATAAGAAGGAATGTATGTGGTTGGGAGCAGCTCAAGATGCGAGCGGTGGGGATGGACTCCTCCAACAAACCCAGCAGAAGGAAGAGGTCACCGCGGACCAAACACAAGAAGATCCCGGCCCCCAAGACTCCTACTAGTGAGGAACCACCCAGCACAGAGAACTCCTCTCTCCAGGACTCTACAGAGATGCCACAGGTGGGGGAACTCTATCTCTCTGATACATCAATGTTGGGTCTTACAGTACTTACTGGGGGGAACTGGACAGCCAACCTGTCACCTACTTACTGATAATTTCAAAATGTTAGCTGGTCAGTATATGATGCCTTTTTTTTTTTTTTGTTTTAATATCAACACCTGACCTTCTTTTTTTTCTTTTTTTTTTCACATGATCACTGTAATTACACAAATTTGACCTTAAATAACCATTTCTTGATTTCTCAGGAAGCTTCTTTTTTTTTTTTGCTTATTCCTAGTACATGTGTTATACAGGTCATGATAATCATGGTGGGTAGAAGTAGGCGGCTGCTTTTACTATAAGTGTACCACATATCTACACATGTGAAAAGCACTTCGTTCAACTTTGCACTTGGTGGGGGAACTCTATTTATCTGATACACTCAGCTTGGGTCTTACAGTACTTACTGGGGGGACTGGGCAGCCAAACTGTCACCTACTTACTGATAATTACAAAATGTTAGCTGATCAGGATATGATGCCTTTTTTTGTTTTTAAACACAAGGTAATAAGACCAAATCCAAATAAATAAATAGTGTGCTGTTTGCACATGCTGCATGCACACTATTTATCTATTTAGAATTGGTCTTATTACCTTGTGTTTACAATCTATAATCCAAATTTTGCCTTATCGCCTTTTTTTTTTAAATTTTAATATCAACACCTGACCTTTTTTTTTTCCTTATTTTTTTCACATGATCATTGTAATTACGTAAAATTGTCCTTAAATAACCATTTCTTGATTTCTCAGGGAGCTTCTTTTTTTTTTTTTTTGCTTATTCCTAGTACACGTGTTATACAGGCCATGATAATCATGGTGGGTAGAAATAGGTGACTGCTTTTACTATAAGTGTACCACATGTATACATATTAGATAATAAAAAAGCATATATTGGATTTAATCAAAGATTTATTTGCCAATATTTCAGCTGTCTGAATGCCAAACCTTTATTAAAGCATAACATTTTTGTATAAACAAACTCAGCGCCGCATAGTGTTATAATAAAAATAAAATAAATCTTTTATTAAATCCAATATATGCCTTTTTATTATCTAATGATTTAAATATGGATTGCTCTTTTTTTCAAAATGTCTACACATGTGAAAAGCATTTTGTTCGAATTTGCATTTACAAATGTGTCAGAGCCCTGTTTGATTACTTGCACTCGCTGGTGAGGTTGGACTTTTGCAAGAATCGGGAGCCATTAGAGCATTTTTTTTTTTAATCAGAAAAAAGTTCCCAATGCGGGAATCGAAGCCGGGTTGTAGCGGTCGAAAGCCAATAGTTTAGACCAGTGATTCTCAACCTTTTTTTTGTTGCGGCATTATTTTAAAGATTTGAAAATTTGGCGGCACAATTTTAGAATTTCGCGGCACACTTTTGCTAACTTGAATGCAAGAAAATTCAAATTATGTATCAATATTTCTATGCAAAATATAAGTAATATACATCTCTAACATTCAATTTGCTAATTTCGTTATTTTAAAAAGTAAAAAAATGAAAAAGAAAAAAAGAAAAACCAATACAAACGTGAACATAATCATATGACTAAAATTCGACGGCATTTTTTTAGAATTTCGCGGCACACAAAATTACCGCGCACATTGGTTGAGAATCACTGGTTAAGACCATCCTTCCACCGACCCCTTAGGAAGACTCTTAGATCAATTAACCCCCTACTCTCTCTTATTTCTTTCCCCTGTGGCCATCATCTAGGTTGTGGGTGGTGTGATGTAGAGTCCAATGGAGGACCCTCCCTCCCCGGAGCTGCCAGTCCGCAGTGAGGACTTTGTTGAGATCCAGGTGGAGGAGACCTACGTTAACTCCCAGGGTGTCACTTTCACCACAGCAGGTCCTGAAGGTGAGCTCTCCCACTTAACTTTGTCTACCTATCACTGAATACTACAAGGTAATAAGACTTAATCCAAATAAATTAATAGTGAATGACGTTTCGGTAACAGCCTTGTTACCATCATCAGACAAAAGAAAAATCTATTTATTAATAAATCATTTATTCTTTTTTTTTCAATTAAAAAGGCATATTGATCAAAATATCATTTATTTTACCAATATTTCAGTTGGGGCTGAACGCCAACCTTTATCAAGGTGTTATAACATATTAATGTGTGTCAACAACAAACTCAGCGCCACATTCTTTTGTCTGATGATGGTAACAACACTTTTACCGAAATGTCACACACTATTAATTTATTTGGATTAGGTCTTATTTTCTTGTAGTAGTAATCCAAATTTTGTCCTTTATTATTTTTATGTCCCTCTTCAATTAAATATATAAATATGCTTTACCAAATTAAGAAACAAATTTTAATTATATATCTTTCTAATGCTATATATATACACTTTTGCATATATTCATAACAACAACAATAACTACAGTGCTGCTACAAATATCCAAACATTCAAAAATAAATTAATTAAACAGAGTATATTATAATACTCTAATATTACTAGACGCCGACCCGGGCTTCGCCCCGGGATTGACCCGTGTGCATATCTACCCGAGTGATATATATTTAGATAAGATTTTTTTTTAAATAATTGTTTTTACTCAAGGGAATGTTTGTAGTCTAGTACGTTGATATAATCAATCTATCTGAATATTAGGAAAGGTCAGGTATTTTTTTTGTAGGGTGATGCTCTGAAAAAGAACGCTATACCACTTTATCACTAAACAAATTGGCGAGTCAAAAATAAGCAACCTAAACAATCCATTAGCTTTGCAAGATAAGAACAGAAATAGAGAAATGCATTACAAAATTTTCAACACAAATCAAAATCTTTAATCCTCATTATTTTTTTATTTTTATTTTTTTGCTTATCCCTAGTACACGTGGTACAGGCCATGATAAGCATGGTGGGTAGTTAGCGACTGCTTTTTACTGTAAGCGCACCACATGTCTACACATGTGAAAGCAGTTCGACTTTGCACTTACAAATGTGCCAGAGCCCCGTTTGGTTACTTGCACTCGCTGGTGGGGTTGGACTTTTGCAAGAATCGGGGGGGCCATTGGAGCATTTTTTTTTTAAACAGAAAAAAGTGTCCAATGCGGGGATCGAACCCGGGTCGTAGTGGTCGTATTTTGTTTCTATTACATTACATGGAATAGTTTTTTTTTTTTTTTTCTAATAAAATTTACTGACCTCTTTGTTCACTGAAACCGAAACAATGTGTATGTTAGACCACTCTTTGTTCAACCTTACACATTGTTTAGGTCTCTTATTAGGTGCAAGATGTATACTTATGCTAAAATGGTAATTTGGGTAAACATAGGTAAATTCATGTTGGGCCAGTATTGTTCAGCAAGCCAACACAGATATAACATTACGGTATGAAGCAAGTTGTGCTAAAACTAATATTTCCAATCAAATTATCAAAAAATAACACATACTATGTATTTTTTTCTTGAAATAAAAGACACTTCGGCCAGTGAATCTTTTTATTTAAATTATTTAAAAAGATTCACTGGCCGAAGTGTCTTTTATTTCAAGAAATATGAATGCCGGCCAGGCAGCCTCTATCTTTACGATACATACTATGTAATATAAACACATGTATGTAAAATAAACACAATAAAATAACCAATAATTAAAAACCATAAATTTTTCTAACACAGTATACTTCTTAAGTAAGAATACCTTACCATGAAGGTTTAAAACCCTACACATTGAAACATGTGAAAAATGTAGCATGTGTGGTGTATGATGGGCTTGAAGAGAAAATATTTAAAAAAGATATTTATTGAAACTTTTGTAATACCACACAAAATATGCATATTTACAGTTACAACTTGTCTAGCACCAAAAAATGTCATTTGGAATATAGAGTTATATCTACGGATATGCAGCAAGAAGGACTTCGATAGAGGATGTAGGCCAGAGAGCAAAGAGAAAATAGGTTCTGGAGGGGACTCAATAGCAGGTAGAGAAACTCTACCTTGTTTACAACAGAGGCCAAAGGGTTCATCTCTAAATCTCAAAGCAGAGCAAAACTGGCATACCCGAGACATTTGGCCTATATCGACAGATGAATCAGCTTTATAATCAATATGGGTATTATACTGCAAACCTGAAAATGGCTTATGAGTCCAAAGCTGAATACGCTGAACAGGAACTTGCATAGTTTGTGCAGCTGCGACGCGGGCTTCAGAATACCTAAGACGGCGAAGCGCACGACGCGTCTCACTTTGAAGTGGTGTCTCAATAGCTATAGCATTCCTATATCTCCTGGAAGCAGCCGTATTCCTACCAATTAAAGGTCGGCTGCGGCGAGGCATATTCTGAAAAAAAATATTGAGATTAATAACAAAAGCTTAAAAAACCAGCAATTTATAAACAAAGCATAAAAAATACCTGTCTTTTTGAGGTAAAAATCAAAATTCCTAAATTTTTTCTTCAAAATAACCTTCCAGATATGTTAAAAAGATTATAAAAAACTAAAAGCATAATATTAAAAAAAAAAAAAGCTAAAAAATTAATGTACAAAACCATTTATCATTAAAAAGCCTCAAAAATAGACCAACCGCAGGACACGGCAATGAAAAAGCATGCTTTTTTGAGGAAAAAAATAGAAATAAGAAAAATAAGAAATAAGAAATAAGAAAAAAGCATGCTTTTTCTTCAAAATAACCTTCCAGATATGTTAAAAAGAATACAACCCCTATATGTTAAAAAAAAACTATAAATAATCTAAGTATAAAATACTTAATCAAATAAATTAAAATATCTTAAATAAAATTTTGAAAAAGGACCTCAAAAAGACAAATAAATGAATCTGTTAAAGAAATCCCTCGCTTATTTAAAAATATAAATAACCTATTTTTTAGATACAACCCATATATGTAGAAAATATAATAAATAAACTGTATTTAAAAGATAAAAGCAATAATTAAAAAACTCCATAAGAAAATTTAAAAAAGGACTTCAATAAATAAATACCAAATATTTCGAATTAGAGCAGTTATTTTAAACGGCGAATTAGATCAGTTATATCTAAAAATGAAAATATATATAAATAAATAAAACATACAAAATATTTCAAGAGCAGTTATTAAGCTACGCTTGGCATCATAAATGTTCGCATGTAAAGCTATTTCAGGCCTTACATATTTCTAACAACCTTTTTGAAATAGGTTTTTGAAACATGGAAATTATAATACTTCAAATAAATAGAAATAGAGTGAACACAAATAAAACATACCAAATATTTCGAATTAGAGCAGTTATTTTAAACGGCGAATTAGATCAGTTATATCTAAAAATGAAAATATATATATAAATAAATAAAACATACAAAATATTTCAAGAGAAGTTATTTTAAACGACGAATTAGATCAGTTATATCTAAAAATGAAAATATATAAATAAATAAAACCTACCAAATATTTCAAATTAGAGCAGTTAGCAAGAAGCGGAAAGTAAACACTTTTGAAAGTATAAATACTTTTACTCTGTTGATTTTTTTTGTATTTTATCGATAACAGCAAAGTTATGTATTTTAAAGTTAGGAAAAATATTTTGATGTTAAGCAAAACCTGCTCCATCTCGTTTTACATAAATGTTGAAAATTTGGTTGAAATTGATGCATTGTAACGAAAGTTTTTAGTGATGTACTCTTATGAAATTTGCATTTTATTAATATAGATTATAAGGTGGAAGGCTGGTTAAACCGTTTGGTTTCGACCACTACGACCCGGGTTCGATTCCCGCATTGGACACTTTTTATGTTTAAAAAAAAATGCTCCAATGGCCCCCCGATTCTTGCAAAAGTCCAACCCCACCAGCGAGTGCAAGTAACCAAACGGGGCACTGGCACATTTGTAGGTGCAAAGTCGAACTGCTTTCACATGTGTAGACATGTGGTGCGCTTACAGTAAAAGCAGTCGCTAACTACCCACTATGATTATCATGGCCTGTACCACGTGTACTAGGGATAAGCAAAAAAAAAACAATTATATTGCAGAATATCTTTTTATTCACCTCTATAACAAACTTCTACTGTACTATGAGGTTCTACTGTAATACTTGAATAAAGACATATTCCTGATGGCTATAAATAATCTTAGACACAACTTTTCTAGTGACTCTGTCCTTCCTTTTCTTAGTCAAGTTACGGAAATGTGACTATCCATAGGTAAATAGCAACCTAGGGAGAGAGTGCACAAGACTTAGGAAACAAAGTTGTTGTTGTTTGTTATCCTCTTGTGTAAAATTACACAAATTCCATGAGTTCAAGCTCCTCAAGCTGTTTTATGATGAACAGCAGCCTCTCCCAAAGGTTCTGTTTAGTACATCTAATGCAAGTCAAAATGTGTTCTGGAGCTGCAGGTATCAAGCTACATTTTGGACAAGTGGGGGTAGATTTTGTTGTTATTTTCTATCTTCAATGACTTGAGATGGCCTGTTCTAAATCTTCTTAACATATTGTGTTTGTGCAGAGTCTGTGCTGACTTCCGGACCCCTAGTCCCACACGGACTGCCGTGTGTGAGGGAACTCTTCCGTTTCCTGGTGACACTGGCCAATCCGCTGGACCGCCATAACTCAGAAGTGATGGTGGGCATCGGACTGGGACTGCTCACTGTGGCCATAGAGACTGGGGCGGAGGATGTTGGTCGCTTCAACTGTCTCATGGCTCTGGTGCGGGACGAGGCCTGCCGCAACCTCCTCTCTGTGAGTTGTTGTAGTGATGAGAACCTGTTTTTTTTTCCTTAAATATACTGTTCTATTGTTATATATATTGTTCTATTTTTCATATAGAGATATAGTTACACCTGTCTATATCCCTCCTCTTGGGACTCACCAAAATAGGGTGCTATAGAGAGGGGGTAATATAGACAGGTTACTTTTAATGTAAATCGCATCGTACTACATATTTAAAATCTGGCGCTATAGAAAGGGAGACACTATTTAGAGAGGGCGCTATAGACAGGTTTAACTGTATGTTCAAGAAAAGACTTCTCTTTTAACTTTTTATTTCACAAAATATAGATAATAGATTAAGAAAAAAAGATGCCTATACCAATTTGAGCCTCATCATGTCTCTTATCTCTATTCTCTGATTGAATAAATCATTGATAATTAATTGATATGGGGCCTTAACTATGGATTCATTAAACTTTAGAATCATGAATGTATGGTATTAGTGGTATGTTTATACAAGAGGATAAGAAACAACAACAACATGGTGAGATCCATTGGGTGCTATTCTTTAATTAGGACTTTAAACAATGGTTCCTGTGAAAACTGAATCTTGAAGATTTCGCTGTAGAAGGATGAGTGCATCTGGGGTAAGACTGTGTTGTTGTTATTTTTTTTTTTTTTGCTTATCCCTAGTACATGTGATACAGGCCATGATAATCATGGTGGGTAGAAATTAGCGACTGCTTTTACTGTAAGTGCACCACATGTCTACACATGTGAAAAGCAGTTGGACTTTGCATTTACAAATGTGCCAGAGCCCTGTTTGGTTACTTGCACTCTCTGGTGGGGTTTGACTTTTGCAAGAATCAGGGGCCATTGGACCATTTTTTTTAAATCAGAAAAAAAAAGTTCCCAATGCGGAAATCGAACCCGGGTCGTAGTGGTCGAAAACCAACGGTTTAGACCATCCTTCCACCGACCCCCTTTTGTTGTTGTTTCTTATCACCTTGTGTAAATATTACACGAATTCCATGAGTCCCTGCTCCTCGAGCGGGTAAGACTGTAACAACAATATGTGTGTAGCTTCTGAAGACAGAGAAACTCGGACTGTTCACGGCCACTCTACGGCTCTGTCTGCTCCTGTTTGAGTCCCTACGGACCCACCTCAAGTTTCAAATGGAGGTGAGTGAGTACCCTGTATATACTCTGTGATGTTTTCTTCTTCTTTTCTTATCTCTACTCAATCATATCAGGGTATCATTCCAGACTTAAGTCTGGTCATTTACGGACAATGACTTTCCAGAATGGTTGCAAGATTTTTTCCCACTATGTACTAAGTGTCAACCTGCAACAACCCCAAAACACATTATTAACTATATTGACTCATCCATTTATGAGCTCTTACTCATCCCCGACAGACACCATCAACAAGCTCTACAAGCTTGATACCTTAATATGATTGAGTGGAGATAAGAAAGAAGATATCAGGATTTAGACAATAACTCTGAAAGATATTACAGTGACCTTTATTGAAGACACGAGATAACCAAGTGTGAACCGAATTGTCTATGTCTCCTTCAAAATGAGAGTTGACTGGTGAGATCAAAGACTTTCCTCACCTTTAAGTTTTGTCCATGAGAGTATATGTAAATATTTCTAGACCAATGTGTCAGTTAGTTATGTAAATATGACAATGACAATTAAACAACTTTATTGACATCTCGTCAATCTTTACACTCAAAGGGGGTTATAAGGTAATAATAATGGTAGGAATGAAGAGAGATATATACAATACGTTCAGATCAGGAGCTCAAAGCCACCTTGAATCTAGACAGATCCCTGCCATTTGGGGTGTTCATGTTCGGAACATGTTTGAAAAAAAGTTATGTAAATGTGGTGTTGCTGTTGCCAGATGTTCCTGCAGGAGGTGATGCAGCTGGTGGTGTCTGAAAGTCCCAAGATCCACTATGAGCACAAGGAGGTGGCACTGGACTGCATTGTGCAACTCTGGAAGGTCCCGGGACTGGTGACGGAGCTTTACCTCAACTATGATTGTGACCTGTACTGCTCCAACCTCTTTGAGGACCTGGCCAAGCTCCTCTCCAAGGTATTGTTCTTTACAGTACTGTTCTTGTTCTCATAAAGATAGAGCTTACCTGGTCGGCATTCATAGTTCTATGTAAAATAGACACTTCAGCCAGTTAGAGTTTTTATTTTTCTCAACGTTTCGACAAAAATCTTTTGTCTTCGTCTGGAGAAGTAAATAAAAATAAAGCATTTGGCAAGGCGTTAAAAATTGTTCTATTTTTTAATTGAATTTTAAAATTGAACAATTTTTAACGCCTTTGCCAAATGCTTTATTTTTATTTAATTCTCCTGATGAAGACAAAAGATTTTTGTAGAAACATTGAGAAAATAAAAAACTCTAACTGGCTGAAGTGTCTATTTTTCATAGAAATGTTCTTGTTCTGTCACATACCTTTCAGCCAGGGTCCATTTGTTGATTTTGTGGTCAGTCCATCTTCTTCTGGGTCTTTCTCTCCCTGTTTCCCCCATAACTACACCTCTCTACAAAGAACACTTTCCATCAGCAATACAGTAAAACCTCCATTAGAGAGAGGACACTCCCTCTAGAAGACACCTCTCTACAAAGGACAGTTTACATCGCTAATACAGTAGAACCTCCATGAGAGGACACCTCTCTACAAAGAACAGTTTACATTGCCATGATAACCACTTTTGCTTAATTAGAAACTCTCTAATAACAGGACACCTCTACCTAAAGGACATTTTGGCTCTGCAACTAGGTGTGATGTCCTTTACAGAGAGGTAGTTCTACTGTATAAGTTATATTTTTATGCATTAGCGCGCCATCTGTAATGAAAATTTGAAACTCTATTATAGACGCGTATAATTCTTTTTAAAATTAAACAATTTCTACTGCCCTTACTGCAATGGAAAAATTAATGGGAGGGCCTGGTTCATCAGTGGCACCCAGTGGTGTCGCCAGGTTTTCCATTACAGTAAGGGCAGTATAGATATTGTTTTATTTTAAAGAGAATCATACGCGTCTATAATAGTTTCAAATTTTCATAAGTCATGTATATCTATATATATAAAAATCAATGTTTGTATGTTTGTTTGTTTGTATGTCCGGTATACAAATTTGCAGTTGTTCACTAATTCAAACCAAAATTTCCATACATAGGTAAAAAATATGGGGAAGACGATAGGCTATTTTAAAAAAAATATATAAATCAATTATTAAAACTATAAATTCAAATTATTCTACTTAGCTCACGAACAGCGCCCTCTATCAAAGATTAGATTAAATTATGCTGATGCAAACAAATAGATAATGCTAATAACAAACAATTATAAAAAAAAATCTTATCTAAATATATATCACTCGGGTAGATATGCACACGGGTCAATCCCGGGGCGAAGCCCGGGTCACCCGTCTAGTATGAGATATATGTATAAAGTAATTTGATCATCTTGGTTGGTGTACCAGAATGCCTTCCCAGTGTCAGGGCTATACTCCACCCATCTGCTATCCCTAGAAGCCCTGCTGGCCGTGGTGGAAGCCATTGAGGCCCGCTGCCATCGCCGTATCCTCACTGAGTCCAGTCATCTCCTGGCTTCACTCCAGTCCTCTGCTGCACAACCTGGTGATCTAGCTAAACTGTATTCTTAGTTTGTAAAGATAGAGGCTGCCTGGCCGGCATTCATAGTTCTTGAAAATAAAGATAATTCGGCCAGTAAATCTTTTTATTTTCTCAACATTTCAACAAAAATATTTTGTCCTCGTCAGGAGCAAACAAAAATTAAAACATTTGGCAAGGTGTTAAAAATCATTCTAAGGCTCTAAGGGCGTTCTCACGCGATATTCGCAAATATCAAAACGTCGAGGTAATAAAAAGATTTATACTGGCCGAAGTATATTTTTTTCGATAAAAATGTATTCTTAGTTGTCAGACCTTCTTTGACCCTATTTGACAACTTGAAATACACTCATAAATAAGACTTAAGGAAATAATACCTTTTAGCATGTATAGTAGAACCTCCATGAGAGGACACTCGTGCTAGAAGACACCTCTCTACAAAGGACAGTTTTCATTTACAAAATGACCATTTTTGCTATTTAATAATTCTCTGGTAAGAGGACACCTCTACCTAAAAGACACTTTGGCTCTGAAATTAAGTGTTCTTTACAGGGAGGTTATACTGTTTATCAGGATTCAGACAATTACTCTGAGCTGTTTTTCTATCTCCAAAAATTACTATTTTTACCAATTAGCTGTTCTCTGGTATAAGAGGATAACTCTCTCTAAAGGCCACTTCTTCTCTGCAAAACTAGGTATTGTTCTTTATAGAGAGGTTGCCTACTGTAGTATGTTGACATGAGTATCTCAAGACATTGAAGATAGAAAATAACAACAAAATCTACCCAACTTGTCCAAAATGTAGCTTGGCACCAGCAGCTCCAGAACACATTTTGGCTTGCATTAGATGTACTAAATAGGACCTTTGGGAGAAGCCGCTGCTTATCATAAAACAGCTGGATGAAGCATGGAATTCACGTAATCTTTGACTGTATTGACTTATCCATTGATGAGCTCTACTCTTCCCCAGTAGACACAATCAAAAGTCTCAAGCTTTACAAGCTTGATACCCTAATATGATTAAGTGGAAATAAGAAAGAAGAAGAAGAAATGATAAGGCACAATTTAGATTATAGATTATAAACACAAGGTGATAAGACCAAATCCAAATAAATAAATAGTGTGTGACGTTTCTTGATAACAGTAACTATTTAAAACATGCTGTGGTAAAATTTCTCAATCAGTACTTTTGTCTGAATATGGTAACAACGCTGTTACCGAAACGTCGCACACTATTTATTTATTTGGATTTGGTCTTATCACCTTGTGTTTAAGAAGAAGAAATGTAATCTTTACACAACGAGATAAGAAACAACAACATGTTGAAAAGATATTGGGAATTTAAAAAAAAAGTTTCAATACCTGAGGTGTTTTTTTTTTTTTTTTTTGCTTATCCCTAGTACACGTGGTACAGGCCATGATAATCATGGTGGGTAGTTAGCGACTGCTTTTACTGTAAGTGCACCACATGTCTACACATGTGAAAAGCAGTTCGACTTTGCACTTACTAATGCCAGAGCCCCGTTTGGTTACTTGCACTCGCTGGTGGGGTTGGACTTTTGCAAGAATCGGGGGCCATTGGAGCATTTTTTTCTTTTAAACAGAAAAAAAGTGTCCAATGCGGGTTCGAACCCGGGTCCTAGTGGTCGAAAACCAAACGGTTTAACCAGCCTTCCACCGACCCCCACCTGAGGTGTAACTTGTACCACTGTGTGACAGCAGAAGCAGCAGAAGCACCGCCGCCAGAATACCTGCTGGGACAACAACTAAGCGCAGGAGACGCAGGTGACAAGAAACCCCAGAGTCCCACCACGCGACACAACCGCATGAAGATCTCCACCACTGTCCCCACCCACGAGGAGATCATGGCCATCAAACATAAGAAAAAGGTAATGCTCACTTTATATCATAGCTTATATATACACAGGCTGAGAACACCTTATTTTTTTATCTTTCTAAATCCTTTCTTAAAGTCTTAGAAAGACTTTGAACTAAAAGGTAATAAGACAAAATCCAAATAAATTATTGGTGTGTGATGTTTCGGTAACAGTGTTGTTACCGAAATGTCACAGACTATTAATTTATTTGGATTTGGTCTTATTATTACCTTGTAGTTCAAATCTATAATCCAAATTGTACCTTTTCATTAGAAACACTTTTAAAATAACTAATTTCTCTCTCTCTCTCTCAACTAATTGCTACTAATGATATATATATAGATTACTAGACGAATGACCCGGGCAACGCCCGGGTTTACACGATTAAATGTATATTACATATGGAACAAGGACGTAGTTCCCGGAGGTCACCCGCGAGGCTTTTTTCTGTGTCACCAATTCTGCCCCCGCGCGCCAGGACCTCTTGATCCCTCCCTGGACACTTTTATTTTTCCCGTTCGCCATTACTCTTCATATTTTCACCCTCTCATACTTCATTCAAAAAAGTTAGAAATAGTAAATATTTCTCTTTAAAATAAATATTGATTTTTCATAGAAAAGAAACTTATGCGGTATAATTTTAAGTATTGTTTACACTTATATATATCTATATATATATATAAATCAATGTTTGAATGTTTGTATGTTTGTATGTCCGGTATACAAATTCGCAGTAGTTCACTAATTCAAACCAAAATTTCCATACATAGGTAAAAAAATACGGGGAAGACGATAGGCTATTTAAAAAAATATATAAATCAATTATTAAAACTATATATTCAAATTATTCTACTTAGCTCACGAACAGCACCCTCTATCAAAGATTAGATTAAATTATGCTGATGCAAACAAATAGATAATGCTAATAACAAACAATTATAAAAAAAAAAAATCTTATCTAAATATATATCACTCAGGTAGATATGCACACGATTCAATCCCGGGGCGAAGCCCGGGTCACCCGTCTTGTATATATATTTATATTTCTAAAAGAGGTAAAATCTTCCCAATTACATTCGTGGTAAAGACAAAACATTCGGGAGATAAGTTTCTTCATCAATTTATTATGACATCAAGCTTTCGGGCATAGCGAGGCCCTTCTACAGGATCAAATGTATAAGAAAAATGATACACTATATACACGAAGAAAAAAAAAAAAAATTTTTGCATATGGATTATAAGAAATTAGTTGTAAAAAATTTTTGAAATAATCGGTGATACTTAGAATTTTTGTTTAAAAAGAACATCGAGACATAAGCAAATTAATAAAATTTGTTAAGATGAGAAATATACGATTATTAAAAGGCCTAAGGTAAAATGCATTAAGACTAAAAGACGCTCTATAATACGACAGAAACCATGATAAAAACCATAAGTATTTACAGGGTAAAACAGTATTAAAAGGATATTAAAATATATTAAAATAAAATGAAATAAACGGGTAACATCAATGGCTATTTATGTAATAAGCTTATATACGGCTCAGGTACATCTATATGTCTATTTAAGCTATTATACCTCAGAGATAGCAAGGCCTCGACAACCAATCTTTTGTGTTTATGTGGTATATTAGAATAATGTGATCTTGGATCAGTTGTGTTAAAACTGTGCCCTGTCTGTGAAATGTGTTGGACAATAAGTGATTTCGGGTCGTTGTGTCTGATGTTTCTGTCATGTTCCTGCATTCTGTCTTTAATGTAACGGCCAGTCTCACCCACATAAACACTATCGCAATCGTTGCATTTTATGGAATAAATGGCATTGCTTCTTTGAGTAGTGCTACGAGGCGTATTGTTTTTAGTAATAGGGTTCCTTAAGATGGTGCCTATACTAGGGGTGTTGGAAAAGAAGGTGCGGATGCCGAAATTCTTAAGCTCTCTAGCTATTTTTATACTTTGTAAGGAATACGGCATTGTGCAGATAGATCTATAGTTGTCGTTAATCTTGGTGCGAGATGGGTCATAGAAATGCCTTAATATAAAGTTTTTAGGATAACCAGAGGACATTAAATTTGAAATTATGTTGTTTGTTTCCTTTTTCTTTGACTCCTCAGTATAACAGTGGGTGTATATTCTCTTGGACAAGGTTCTTACGGTATTGATCTTGTGGCTTAATGGGCAGAAAGATGAAAAATTTATATATATGGGGCGAAAGGTGGGCTTATAAAAGACTTCAGTATTATATTTATTGTGTGTTTTTGTTATACGTATGTCCAAAAATGCCAAGGAGTTATTTGTTTCAGTCTCAGAAGTAAAGTCTAAGTCTTGATATAAATTATTCAATGTATTGAGTATATCATTAAAGGTGTTAATTTTGATTATAGCAAAGACGTCATCTATGTATCTAGACCAGATCAAAATATCATTAGGAAAGACATCAACTATACGTTTATCTATCTTGCGCATCACTATTTCTGAGAGGGGAGAGGATAACGGGCTACCCATAGGGGTGCCTTTGGTCTGCTTGAAATAAGATTGGTTGAATTTGAAAACACTATGGCAAAGACTAATTTTGATAAGTGCAATGAGTCTAGAAATGGTGTCTGTGGGGCAACCCTGTTCAATTAGGAACTCTGTGGTGCAGTCCAAAATAAGCTGGTGGGGGAGACTGGGATATAAATTAACGACATCAAATGAGACCATGATGGTACCTGATGTAACTGCTGTTTGTTGTAACTTACCTATGAAGACAGGAATGGAGGAAATGGATGTCGGGGAGTTACTATCTCTGAGCATCGGGGCCAGTATTTTGGCCAAATAGGTAGCTAACGGAGCTGCAGGGGAGAGGTGGTACGCAATGATGGGTCTCAGCGGGATACCCTCTTTGTGTAATTTAGGTAGGCCGTAAATATAAGCTTTTGACAATATATTGGACAAAAAGTTTTTGCATTCCTCGGAGCTGATGATTTTCTTCCTCAGCAGACTGTTGATTTCTTTCTTAAAAGAAGTGGTTGCGGCATTCTGATCATCTATAGATATGGGAGTAAACGTGAGCGGATCACCAAGGATTGTGTCCATCTTGGATATGTATTCGGCTGTGTTCATGATGACAGTAAGGGAACCTTTATCAGATTTGGTGATGGTTATATCTTTGTTTGTTGTTAGTGAGCGCAATACATTTTTGTTGATTTGATAAGTATGTTGGGCCTGGCTTTGGTCGCTAAGGACCGCTGCGGCGTGCTGTCTGATTCTATACTTCTCTTGCTGATTTAAGCGGAAAATGGACGATTCTACCCCTGCTATGATTGTTATGGCATCAGCTTTGGCTTGAGGTCTATATTTAAGTCCTTTAGATAATAAGTTTATTTGCTCCGTGGTAGGCTGGAAACTAGAGAGATTCACTATTGTTTGTAGGTCATTGCACGGTGCGAGTTTGAAGTTATATTTTTTGGACCAGTGTGTTAATTTCTTATTATGTTTAGCTGCCATGGTAATGTCTTGCTTTTTGACGTTTTCTGTGATTCTTCTAAGAAACTCAGCCATGTCTTGAGCTGTTAAACGCATGGACAGGTGGAACAGGAGGCCTTTAACTGATTTTGTGAGGATACGAATTTGCGAAAAGCATCCTTTAGTGCGGGCTCGTAGTAGCTTAAAATGAGTTTCTGTGATGATTTTGGCAGAGTAGTGATTGCCGATCGGATCTTTCAAACGCAAAGATGGAGGGATGAATCCCTGTTTTTCGCATGTTTTGTTAAAGGCGAGATGCTTCTTCCATCTTGCCAACGCAAGTGATTTTTCGAGGAGATTCTTCATGTAAAAACGTGTATCAGGATTCATAGCGAGACAAGCAAAATAACTGTATTTAAGAATTTCTAAAAGAGGTAAAATCTTCCCAATTACATTCGTGGTAAAGACAAAACATTCGTGAGATAAGTTTCTTCATCAATTTATTATGACATCAAGCTTTCGGGCATAGCGAGGCCCTTCTACAGGATCAAATGTATAAGAAAAATGATACACTATATACACGAAGAAAAAATCGTATCCTCACAAAATCAGTTAAAGGCCTCCTGTTCCACCTGTCCATGCGTTTAACAGCTCAAGACATGGCTGAGTTTCTTAGAAGAATCACAGAAAACGTCAAAAAGCAAGACATTACCATGGCAGCTAAACATAATAAGAAATTAACACACTGGTCCAAAAAATATAACTTCAAACTCGCACCGTGCAATGATCTACAAACAATAGTGAATCTCTCTAGTTTCCAGCCTACCACGGAGCAAATAAACTTATTATCTAAAGGACTTAAATATAGACCTCAAGCCAAAGCTGATGCCATAACAATCATAGCAGGGGTAGAATCGTCCATTTTCCGCTTAAATCAGCAAGAGAAGTATAGAATCAGACAGCACGCCGCAGCGGTCCTTAGCGACCAAAGCCAGGCCCAACATACCTATCAAATCAACAAAAATGTATTGCGCTCACTAACAACAAACAAAGATATAACCATCACCAAATCTGATAAAGGTTCCCTTACTGTCATCATGAACACAGCCGAATACATATCCAAGATGGACACAATCCTTGGTGATCCGCTCACGTTTACTCCCATATCTATAGATGATCAGAATGCCGCAACCACTTCTTTTAAGAAAGAAATCAACAGTCTGCTGAGGAAGAAAATCATCAGCTCCGAGGAATGCAAAAACTTTTTGTCCAATATATTGTCAAAAGCTTATATTTACGGCCTACCTAAATTACACAAAGAGGGTATCCCGCTGAGACCCATCATTGCGTACCACCTCTCCCCTGCAGCTCCGTTAGCTACCTATTTGGCCAAAATACTGGCCCCGATGCTCAGAGATAGTAACTCCCCGACATCCATTTCCTCCATTCCTGTCTTCATAGGTAAGTTACAACAAACAGCAGTTACATCAGGTACCATCATGGTCTCATTTGATGTCGTTAATTTATATCCCAGTCTCCCCCACCAGCTTATTTTGGACTGCACCACAGAGTTCCTAATTGAACAGGGTTGCCCCACAGACACCATTTCTAGACTCATTGCACTTATCAAAATTAGTCTTTGCCATAGTGTTTTCAAATTCAACCAATCTTATTTCAAGCAGACCAAAGGCACCCCTATGGGTAGCCCGTTATCCTCTCCCCTCTCAGAAATAGTGATGCGCAAGATAGATAAACGTATAGTTGATGTCTTTCCTAATGATATTTTGATCTGGTCTAGATACATAGATGACGTCTTTGCTATAATCAAAATTAACACCTTTAATGATATACTCAATACATTGAATAATTTATATCAAGACTTAGACTTTACTTCTGAGACTGAAACAAATAACTCCTTGGCATTTTTGGACATACGTATAACAAAAACACACAATAAATATAATACTGAAGTCTTTTATAAGCCCACCTTTCGCCCCATATATATAAATTTTTCATCTTTCTGCCCATTAAGCCACAAGATCAATACCGTAAGAACCTTGTCCAAGAGAATATACACCCACTGTTATACTGAGGAGTCAAAGAAAAAGGAAACAAACAACATAATTTCAAATTTAATGTCCTCTGGTTATCCTAAAAACTTTATATTAAGGCATTTCTATGACCCATCTCGCACCAAGATTAACGACAACTATAGATCTATCTGCACAATGCCGTATTCCTTACAAAGTATAAAAATAGCTAGAGAGCTTAAGAATTTCGGCATCCGCACCTTCTTTTCCAACACCCCTAGTATAGGCACCATCTTAAGGAACCCTATTACTAAAAACAATACGCCTCGTAGCACTACTCAAAGAAGCAATGCCATTTATTCCATAAAATGCAACGATTGCGATAGTGTTTATGTGGGTGAGACTGGCCGTTACATTAAAGACAGAATGCAGGAACATGACAGAAACATCAGACACAACGACCCGAAATCACTTATTGTCCAACACATTTCACAGACAGAGCACAGTTTTAACACAACTGATCCAAGATCACATTATTCTAATATACCACATAAACACAAAAGATTGGTTGTCGAGGCCTTGCTATCTCTGAGGTATAATAGCTTAAATAGACATATAGATGTACCTGAGCCGTATATAAGCTTATTACATAAATAGCCATTGATGTTACCCGTTTATTTCATTTTATTTTAATATATTTTAATATCCTTTTAATACTGTTTTACCCTGTAAATACTTATGGTTTTTATCATGGTTTCCGTCGTATTATAGAGCGTCTTTTAGTCTTAATGCATTTTACCTTAGGCCTTTTAATAATCGTATATTTCTCATCTTAACAAATTTTATTAATTTGCTTATGTCTCGATGTTCTTTTTAAACAAAAATTCTAAGTATCACCGATTATTTCAAAAATTTTTTACAACTAATTTCTTATAATCCATATGCAAAAATTTTTTTTTTTTTTTTTTTCTTCGTGTATATAGTGTATCATTTTTTATACATTTGATCCTGTAGAAGGGCCTCGCTATGCCCGAAAGCTTGATGTCATAATAAATTGATGAAGAAACTTATCTCCCGAATGTTTTGTCTTTACCACGGACATATATTTATATATTATATATATATATACAGTAAAACCCCTCTATAGTGAACCCCAATGGGACAGAGCTTTTGGTTCACTATAGCCACGGTTTGGCTATTTTTTTTTTACTTTTCAAAATTTTAGACCGTATAATTAAAGGAAGGCCATACGCACAAGAAGAGACTGCCTCTTAATAGTGGTCACTTTGTATTAATTCCCATAATTGACCTATTTCCTTACATTAATACTGAATAATAATAGAAATCATTAGATGATAGATTCTTCTTATCATTAACATACATGTACCTCTATGTCTAATTTAATGACAAATCCTAGGCAAAGTTTTATTAAATATATATTCAAAGATATAAAATGATTTTAAAACATCATTTTTTTTTTTTTTTGCTTATCCCTAGTACACGTGGTACAGGCCATGATAATCATGGTGGGTAGTTAGCGACTGCTTTTTACAGTAAGCGCACCACATGTCTACACATGTGTAAAGCAGTTCGACTTTGCACTTACAAATATGCCAGAGCCCCGTTTGGTTACTTGCACTCGTTGGTGGGGTTGGACTTTTGCAAGAATCGGGGGCCATTGGAGCATTTTTTTTTTTTTTTTTTATACAGAAAAAAGTGTCCAATGCAGGAATCGAACCCGGGTCATAGTGGTCGAAAACCAAACGGTTTACCAGCCTTCCACCGACCCCCTTTAAAACATCATTATCACGTTATATAATACAATTTTTACTTGAAAAAATGGCTCTAACACCTTGTTGCTTCAAAGCATTCTTCAAGCATTGCACCATTCAAATATAGTTAGTGTTTTTCTTCCATTTCATGTTTCCACATATTCTTCAAGGTCTAGATTTAGTTTTTTAATCTGTCATGCAAAACATTGCTGACTTTAAAAATCACCATAGTTAATGGTATAAAAATAATGTTTGTTTCATCACCGGACCGTTTATTTGAACTTTTTTTTTTAGCCCTAAAACGTACGATCGCGATCGCGGCAAAAGTTGAGGTTGATTCCTCTTTGTAACAATTTTTAATAACTTTATATTTTATCTTTTATAATAGAAAAGTTATATTCTCTTATTTTAATATGTTCTTAACATTTTGCCTGTGTTGTTTCACTTTGAAAAGTTCTGAAAATGGCCTTTTTTTTTTTTTAAAGAAATAACACTTTTGTTTTTAAAATGCCTTTGTTTTATTCATTTTGGAAGCCATTTGCATTTTTATATTTCGAATTTAATGGATGCAAAGATATTATATTTAATAAAAAGTATAATGTGTAAAAATTTATACATAATACAGCAAAAATAAAGTGCAAAAATCAAAACAAACAATGTCGCTAAATTTGTTTTGAAATCGCGATCCGCGAGCTGAAACATGCTCAAAATTTTGTTGTTTTAATTTTTTTTTAAATTACAATTCTAAGTTCGTTATAAGCATAGTATTTTAAATAGATTTTATCATTTTGGGACCGAAAATAGGTTCGTTATAGGGGTAGTTCGTTATTCTAAAAATCGCAAAGTTCGTTATAACAATGGTATTTTCAATGGAATGGAATTGGCAATCGGCGTGGGTTCGTTATAAGGGAAGGTTCGTTATATCCCGGGTTCGTATTAGCGGGGTTTTACTGTATATATAAACCTTCTCCTTACTGTTGACTAGATGCCAATAAACTATTTTTAATTGTCAATTATATATATTTGAAACTAACTGCAGATTTCTCAACAAAAGGTAACAAGAACAAACCCAAATGAATGAAATGCTTGTAACATTTCGGTAACAGCGCTGTTACCATTATCAGACAAAAGTACTGTATTATAATTTGATTAGATTTTACTATCTGATGTTTCTAATCTATAATACAAATTGTACCCAATTATCATATAGCAGTGGCTTCCAATTGATGACTGTATATGTAATAGCCAGGGCTACAATGTTGAAGTCCTAGGATAAGACAAACCCAAGCAGTATATCAGAGATAAAGCTGAGAGATTGGCTGGGTACTTCAGGACTTTATCAGAACATCTGTGGGAACCTACCATATGTCTGGGTAGCCATCTGTTATCTGGTGTTCCCACTATATGTTGTTGTTGTTTTTTCTTATCCCCTTTTGTAAAGATTGCTCAAATTCCATGAGTTCATGATTTCATGGAATGGGGTATAGGGGTGCAGCTTTCATTGATCATGGCACCATTATCCATGCACACTTTGGTGAAAGTCTGACTTTGCCTGTAGTTTGATACAATTATATAGGTTATGCAATCAATAATCAAACACATGTTGATCAAATAATGCTACAAAGTTTGTCATTTGGACCCAATTGTGTACTAAATGCAATTCTCAACTTGCAACCCCACATTATTGACTGTATTGGCTCATCCATTGATGAGCTCTACTCATCCCCAGCAGACACCATCAACAAACTCTACAGGCTTGATACCTTGTTGTTGTGTTGTTTCTTATCCCCTCGTATATTGATTTCATGAATTCAATGAGTTCATGCTCCTTGAGTTGTTTTATGATAAGCAGTGGCCTCTCCCAAAGGTCCTGTTTAGTGTTCTGGAGCTGCAGGTGCCAAGCTACATTTTGGACAAGTGGGGTAGATATTCTCCTGTTAGCACACACAAATAAAACATTACCAAAAGTAAAAATTGCTCACTACCCCTACCACCCAGAAGTCTGAATTTCTTTTGTCAATTTGCATTGCCTTCAGGCTTGAGCAAGTTTACCAAATTTCAAACTTCTAGATGCTCTCTAAGTATTTTAAAAATTGATTACACTATTTAGGAACAGACAGACATGGAAGCAAGTAAAGTAAAACCTTTAAAAATATATATAAACTTTGCTCCTATACTTGCTACACAGTATGTCTATGGTCCCAGCTCCTCAACGCAGGCACTGAGCAATTCAACTCCCAACCTGCGCGAGGGATTGCCTTCCTCCAGGAGCATGGACTGTTGAGTGATCCTCTCAACTCTGCTGAGGTGGCCAGCTTCTTGCGCGATAACCCAGGCGTGGATAAACGTATGATTGGGGAGTACATCAGTAACCGCAAGAATTTGCCGGTTCTAGAGGCCTTTGTCAGGTAAGGGGGTCACCTCTCTCTCTTTATTTTTTTGTTCTTGTTATTTAGCCTTATGTAAAAGCTAGGTCAGCCCACACACTCTACTGAGATGATGGGTAAAGATCTTGAAACCTGTATAGAGTTGCATAATCTAGGTTTGATATACAATACAGTAGAACATCCTCCATAAGAGGACACACTCCTGAAAGTCCAAAAGAGTTATCTTCCCCAAAATTGCCATTTTTACATATTAGCTACTCTCCTGTAAGAGGACACCTCTCTACAAAGGACACTTTTCTTGCCCAAAATTACCCATTTTTACATATTAGCTACTCTCCTGTAGGAAGACACCTCTCTCTAAAGAACATTGTCATTTAGAGAGAGGTTCCCCATGTGTCTGGGGCAGAAAATAAAACCATATACACTCTCTTCCCCTTTGTTTTCAAGAATTTAAACTATTGTTTAAACACAAGGTTATAAGACCAAATCCAAATAAATAAATAGTGTGTGATGTTTTGGTAACAATGCTGTTACTGTCACACACAGTTTATTTATTTGGATTTGAGGTTTTATTATCTTGTATATTTCTAATCTATAATCCAAATTGTGCCTTATAAACAAAAGTAATTATATGACTATGGATTATATGGATTGGGGGATGGTGACAGGTCCTTCAGTTTTGAAGAAACCAGGATAGATGAGGCCCTGAGGCTGTACCTGGAGACCTTCAGACTGCCAGGGGAGGCTCCCCTGATCTCACTGCTGCTGGAGCACTTCGCGGAGCACTGGCACGTGAGTGTTGCTGTCACCCCACACATGTGTGTTGTTGATACATTGTACCTGACTGCACAGAAGAGCAACGGCCAGCCATTTGCCAGCAATGACGCAGCCTTCACCCTGGCCTATGCCATTATCATGCTGAATGTAGATCAGCATAATCACAATGTCAAGAAACAGAACATTCCCATGACTGCTGAGGTGAGATTTATGTAGAACACAAGTAGATTGATCAACATTGTAGATGTTAAAACGAATATTACCATTGTTGTTAAACACAAGGTAATAAGACCTAATCCAAATAAATAAATAGTGTGTCCATAGTGTGTCCAAATACACAGTATTTATTTATTTAGATTTGGTCTTATTACCTTGTGTTTATAATCTATAATCCAAATTGTGCCTTATCACCATTGTTGTTGTTGTCATGTCCACCCTTCATTAGACAATGGGTGATGTTGCTACATTAGTCACCTTAGAAACAGACCAGAATATGGTTGAATATTCCAAGGGTCCAGGGTGGTGTGGTCGAACTAGATGTTCTCTAAGTATGTAAGGTGTGGTGTTTTCTCACAGGATTTCAAGAAGAACTTGAAGAAGGTAAATGGAGGAGAGGACTTTGACGAGGAGATGTTGGAGGAGATTTACAATTCCATCAAGTGAGTCTCCTCCTCCTCTTTGTTACCTGTAGCTCACTCACTGATTGACTCTTCTTGTATCCATCTGTTCCTGACCAGCTTACATCCACAGCTCAAAATGATAGTTTACCTTGTGTTTGTAATCTATCAATCTGTGTTTCAGGAATGAAGAGATAGTGATGCCAGCTGAGCAGGTGGGGATAGTGAGGGAGAACTACCTCTGGAAGGTAAGATTTACTACCCCCCAGATAGTGCACAGTGCAGTTGTTGTTTCTTATCCCCTTGCGTAAAGATTGCATGAATTCTATGATTCCATGAGTTGCTGTTCTGATCTCATGGAATGGGGTATAGGGCTGCAGTTTTCATTGATCTTGGCACCATGATCCAGGCACACTTGCACAGTGCACAGTGTTGTTGTTGTTTGTTGTTTCTTATCCCCTTGTGTAAAGATTACACAAATTCCATGAGTTCATGCTCCTCGAGCTGTTTTATGATAAGCAGCGGCCTCTCCCAAAGAGTGCTCAGTGTTGTGTATTTAACACCCCCCTCACTGCATTGTCTAGGTTCTTTATGATATTTTAACCTACATGGGACTCTAACATTTTACTGGCGGTCTCTTATAAGACTCTTTCATCTTTTTTCATTCAATCATTCAAGACTCCTTATGACTTGACAGAATCTTTGACCAACTCCAGCAGAGACAGAGTTTAGCCATGTTTTAAGGCTGTCATGGTTGACTGCTGTAAATATTTGAAGCCCTTGGTAAAATGGTCATGTTTGGCACACATAATAGCAAACCAAAGTATTCCCCCAAGTTGTGTTAGCCATCTGTAGTCCCAGCGTGGTTGTGTAGGTCCTACTAAGGAGAGGACAAGGCAAAGAGTTCCACCACGTCTCCACCGGTCTGTTTGACCACGACATCTTCTCCCTCATCTGGGG
>CP092877.1:83524969-83546201 GCA_030710605.1 Cordylochernes scorpioides
TCCCACCGTGGCCGCCCTCAGCTTTGTCTTTGACAAGAGCACGGATCCAGCTGTGGTACAGAAGGCCACTGCAGGCTTCCGCAAGTGTGCCATGATTGCGGCCCACTACGGCATGAGCGATGTCTTTGACCACCTGGTCATCTCCCTCTGCAAGTTCACCACCCTGCTGAGTTACACTGAGGTGAGACTTGGGTGTTGAGGTATCGGAGAGAAAGGGTCGATCTTATGTATTTATTGGCAGCCATGAAAATAGCTCCAATATTTAGTCGATCGTAAGTTGAAATGTGTTTTTTACTGGCAGATTAATAACAAGTGTTCAAGGAAGCTGTTCTTCTACTGACTAACAGGTTGTTTGACCCATGTTTTTTGCCAGCTGCCAATTAAAAAACCAACTTCAGCCTATGATTTATTCTCTTTAAAAGAATTGTATAAAGCAATAATTCTCTTATTATTTCTCAAATAATGAAAGTGGATCGTAAGTTGAAATGTGTCTTTTATTAGGGGTTCGATCCCAACCTTTCACTACACTGCTCTTCAACCAGCTAATGGGTAAAATGGTATTTGACCAGTATTTTTTTATTTATTATTATCTAAAGTACACGTGGTACAGGCCATGATAATCATGGTGGGTAGAATTTGGCAACTGCTTTTACTGTAAGTGTATCGCATGTCTACACATGTGAAAATCAGTTTGACTTTGCACTCACAAGAATGCCAGAGCCCCATTTGGTTACTTGCATTCGCTGGTGGGGTTGGACTTTAGCAAGAATCAGGGGGCTATTGGATCATTTTTTTAATTGGAAAAAAGTGCCCAATGCGGGATTCGATCCTGGATCATAGCGGATGAAAACCAACAGTTTATGCTACCCTACCACCGACCCCCTCTTATTATTTTTTTTAATAAAAAGAGAGTGAATTTTTAAGGTGAAATGCATCTTTTATTAAGGGATAAATCCCAACCTTTCAATACACGGCTCTAACCTTTCAATACACGGCTCTTTCACTGGCTAATGGGTAAAATGGTATTTGACCAGTGTTTTGCCTATTGAAGCAGTGTCTTGGAAAGCTTTTGTGCTAATAATAGACCCACTTGAGTTACTCTCTTTAAAAGACTTATATCATGGAATTAATTTCCTTTTTTATTCCTTAAATAAAAAGTGAGTGGATTGTAAGGTGAAATAAACACAAGGTAATAAGACCAAATCCAAATAAATAAATAGTGTGACGTTTAGGTAACAGCATTGTTACCATCTTCGGACAAAATAATACATTCAGTACTTTTGTCTGAAGATGGTAACAACGCTGTTACCGAAACGTCGCATACTATTTATTTATTTGGATTTGGTGTTATTACCTTGTGTTTATAATCTATAATCCAAATTGTGGCTTATAATTATAAGGTAAAATGTATCTTTTATTGGGGGTTCAATCCCATCCTTTCACTACACTGCTCTTCAATCAGTTAATGGGTAAAATGGTGTTTGGCCAGTGTTTTGTCTATTGTGCAGTGTCTTTGAAAGCTTTGACTTGAGTTACTCTCTTTAAAAGCTTTGTATCCTTTCCTCCAATCAGATCTCTTCTGGGTCCGCAGGGTCCGGACCTGCTAGCTGTGGGATTCGGCAACAGTCCCAAGGGTCAGCTAGCTGCCCGTACAGTGTTCAGCCTGGCTCATCGCCATGGTGACTTGCTACGCGAAGGTTGGCGTAACCTGCTGGACTGTCTGATCCAGCTGTACCGCGCGAGACTGCTGCCACAACCTCTTGTGGAGGTGAGAATCAATATCCTTCTATTTTTGATAAGTTGGTTTTTTGCCTCTTAACAGTTTTTATAGACATTTTCTTTCAATTCTAGAAATAATTTCATTCTCTAATCTGTCTATAATCAACACACCTGTAACAATTATATTTATAATGAACTCACTTTTGAAAATTAATTCCAATCTTAGTTACAAGAAAATAAGACCTAATCCTAATAAATTAATAGTGTGTGACATTTCGGTAATAGTGTTGTTACCATCATCAGACAAAAGTACTGAATGAATAATGTGTGATATTTTGGTAACAGCGTTGTTACCATCATCAGACAAAAATACTGAATCAATAGTGTGTGATGTTTCAGTAACAGCGTTGTTACTATCATTAGGCAATGGTACTTAAGGCTGTTACTGAAACATCACATACTATTTATTTATTTAGATTTGGTCCTTTTACCTCATGTGTTTCTAATCTATAATCCAATCATTCAGTACTTTTGTCTGATGATAGTAACAATGGATGGCCTCTGGTTTTGACGTCTATTTTGACGAGAGAGGCGACCTTTGTCTCTTTAGTAACAATGTTGTTACCGAAACGTCACACACACTATTTATTAATTTGGAAATGGTCTTTTTATCTTGTGTTTTTACCCAAAGTGATCATTCCCACACCACTACTTCTCTACAGACTTTACCCAGACAGTAGAAAAGACAATCTGTTGAGAGGTGTCCTCAGTAGATTCCTGCCAAACCATATATAAGTATTCAGAAGAACTGACTTTGTGCAGGCGGAGGACTTTGTACATCCCAAGGGAGTGGTGAGCCTGGTCCGGGAGAGTAGCTCTAACAACAACCTGCCGCGCATGGACTCAGGCCTGCTGAGTTCTTTCTACTCGTACATCACGCAGGAAGCAGCCGGTCAACGTGGCGCGGAGGAAGAACTGGCCAGGCAGAATGCAGTGAGCTGCATCGAGGACTGCCATCCAGACCAGCTGTTGTCTGAGAGCAAATTCCTGCGGGCAGACTCCCTACAGGAACTAGTCAAGGTGACATTCAAACCTATCCTAGAATACCTGTGTTCATTAGTACATTTGCTACAGGCCATGATAATCATGGTGGGTAGGATTGCTCGATGCAGATATTTATATGTAACTAGACGAATGGCCCGGGCAACGCCCGGGTTTTACCCGAGTGCGAATATATTTTAAAAACGTTTTAATCTTCATCTAGATCTTCATCTTGTCTACACCTTGTATACATCTTGCTTCCTAGGGTTGCCTAGAGTGGCCGCTACAGTCAGGGTGGTCTGTATAGACAGGTGGATGTAACACACAGCTGATAACAGGGTTGCCTAAAGTGACCGCTTTGGACAGGGTGGTCTGTATGGACAGGTGGATGTATCACACAGCTGATAACAGGGTTGTCTAGAGTGGCCGCTATAGACAGGTATATGTATCACACAGCTGATAACAGGGTTATCTAGAATTGCCGCTATATACAGGGTGGTCTGTATAGACAGGTGGATGTATCACACAGCTGATAGCAGGGTTGTCTAGAGTGGCCGCTATATACAGGGTGGTCTGTATAGACAGGTGGATGTATCACACAGCTGATAACAGGGTTGTCTAGAGTGGTCGCTATTGACAGGGTGGTCTGTTTAGACAGGTGTATGTATCACACAGCTGATAACAGGGTTGTCTAGAGTGGCCGCTATAGACAGGGTGGTCTGTATAGACAGGTGTATGTATCACACTGCTGATAACAGGGTTGCCTAAAGTGACCGCTATAGACAGGGTGGCCGCTATAGACAGGTGTATGTATCACATAGCTGATAACTGGGTTGTCTAGAGGGGGGCAGGGAGGACACGTGTTCGCCGGCAGCCAATGGGCGCGCATTCTATCCGTGAGCTTCAGACAGAATAAGGCAAATATATAAGTAGATTCTACTGTCCTAAAAGCTTATATCCATAGTCTGCTTGAATACCATTTCTTGAGAGAGTCCACCTTTCATTTAAACATATATAAGCAGAATCATCCAATACAGTTATCGAACTCAAAGAAGCAGTCTGGTAGATTAAATTGGCGAAACTGTTGGAAGGGTTCACCACCTATGAACCAAGCCCTCCCAATATAATTTTTTCATCGCATCGCAGTATAAGTTTGTTTTATGTGTTAAAGAAATATTCATGATTTAATGCTTCCTATCATCTGTATGTGTCCAGACCCTGAGCTTCATCTGCCACAACCCAGACAATCCCCTAGATGAGAACTGCACTGTCTTCCTCCTGGAGCTGCTCATCAAGATTGTGCTCCAGAACAAGTACGTCCTATCTTTCTGTCATCTCTCTGTCAGTTTATTGTAGGTCTCAGATTGTCTAGTTCGCATTTTTCATTTTCATTATCCTTAGCAAAAGTACAGGTCTTTTTTTTTTGCTTATCCATAGTATACATAGTACAGGCCATGATAACCATGATGGGTTAAAGTAGGCGACTGCTTTTACTGTAAGTGCACCACATGTCTACACAGGTGAAAAGCAGTTTGACTTTGCACTTACAAATGTGCAGGTCATGATAATCATGGTACAGGTCATTATCCCATTGTATAACTATACAAGGTCATAGAGACTGAATTCATGGATTAAATTTACAATCTTGGTAGGGTTGAAATACAAGTCTTGAGGCTCCCATACATTCCAAGAGGTGGTTTGGTGAGACTTCTTTGGTCCTGTAGATGGTGTCTTTACACCATCCTGGAAAAGGAGCGGTTTTGTATGACTGCCAGTTCAGATTTTGGAAAAATATAGGTATTTTACCTGCCATTTTAAATATTAAAAGTTATTTTTTTCCTCCAAAACAGAAAAAAAATTCTCATTAAATGTGTCTTCTTCTTCTTTCTTATCTCCACTCAATCATATCTGGGTGAAGTAGAATGCGTCTGCCTTTGTCATTAAGACTGGGAGCACTACTCAGTGGCAGGCTGACCTAGTTCCAAAAGAAATGGCCGCCTCTGAAATGAGGAACAGACGCCATGTGCAGCCACTCCTAACATGGAGTACAAACGCTGCTCATCCTGTATCCCTGGAGCACTTACAGGGTACTATCAGCCGGGCCATCTGAGCCCAGCTTTTTTAGTGAGCTTGTTACTGCTCCCCCTCCTCCTTTTTCATCCGGGCTTGGGACCGGCAAAGGCAGAGTTAATTGTAACAGTAAATCTGTTAAAATGGGGAATGTGCTGTCAGTTTAAATGATCTCTCCTGTACAGCTATAAGAGTGAGTGTCTGTACAGGGATCGAGTGGCTGTGATCTGGCCTACAGTCCGGGAACTTCTCTACACTGTGTTGGTGGATGCCAGCCTCCGTGAGCAGCCATTCCTGCTGGAGCGCAGCGTGGTGGGACTCCTGCGTATTGCTGTGAGGCTTGCACGGAGGGAGGAGATGATTCCTCAGGTAAAACTCCATCATTCTTCTATCATTGATGTTTGTTACCAAGTTTTTAAATTGAACTTTATAGATACAGTAGAACATGCTCCATGAGAGGACACTCCCGCTAAAGGACACCTCTCTACAAAAGGACAGTTTTCATTTGTAAAATTATCATTTTTACTAATTAGCAATTCTCCGGTAAGAGGACACCTCTCCCTAAAGGACACTTTGGCTCTGCAATTAGGTGTTGTCCTTTACAGGGAGGTTGTTCTACTGTATATGTTATATACAGTGTAGAAAACCTCTATGTGAAGACACTTTCGCCAAAGAATACCTCTCTACAAAGGACAGGTTTCATTGCCACAATTAACATTTTTACTAACTATCAACTCTCTGATAAGAGATGTCCTCTCCTTAAAGAACACTTTACCTCTGCAACTATGTGTTGTCCTTTATAAAGAAGTGCCCACTTAAAGTTTCTAATTAATAAAACTGGTAATTTTAGCAATGTAAACTATCTTTTGTAGATTTCTACACTTTAATCTTAGCCAAAGGGGCAAGAGGTATCCTCTCATGGAGTTTGTTCGACTGAAATTAAAACTATTTCTACATATCTTTATACTATATAATACACTGCGGCCTGTGATTGTAAAACAACACTTGAAGTTATAAGTTACTTTATGTATTATTTATGACTGGAAAAATACGTCCAGGGTAGCCTAGTGGACATGGCATCTGCTCGGTAAGCGGAAAATTGTGGGTTCGATTCCCATCCCTGGACACTTTTATTTTTCCGTTCATCATTACCCTTCATTAATTCATCCTTTCATACCTCATCCAAAAAGGTTAGAAATGGTCGATATTTCACCTTAAAATAAAATTTTAATTTGTCGTTGAAAAGAAACTCGTGCGGTGTAACTTCTAGTGTCGTTTTACAATCACAGGCCGCAGTGTATTATATTGTATTATATATATCTTTATACTGTTAGTTCCTCACATGCCTAAACATGTAGAAAAGATTTGATCTTTACTCTCACAAGATTTTAGAACCATGTTTTGTTACTTGCATTCACTGGTAGGGTTGGACCAGTACAAGAATGGAAGGCCATTGAGATGATAACACAGAATCCAGATCCTGAATATAAGATAATAAACCAATCACAGTATGATTGGGTCTCACATAAAACAACTTCTTATTTTCTCATATTTTTTGCAATGGAATACTCCAGATCCTGTGTTTCCTAAAAATGAAATCTATTTAGACTGTGCAGCTTCATTAGAGGTGACAGCTCGCAAAAAAACCTGGGCTCAGCTGGCCTGGCTGATAGTACCTTGTAAGGGCTTCTAATCCAGGGATACTGGATGAGCAGTGTTTGTACTCCATGTTAGAAGCGGCTGTACGTGGCATCTGTTCCTCATGTCAGAGGCGGCCATTTCTTTTGGAGCTAAATCGGCCTGCCACTGAGTAGTGCTCCCAGTCTTAATGACAAAGGCAGACGCATTCTACTTCACCATGTCATGATGGTTGTCAAATCTCAAGCTCTACAAGCTTGCTACCCTAATATGATTGAGTGGAGATAAGAAAGAAGAAGACTAGAGGTGAACAAGAAGGTGAGGGAATGCACAGGTGGTTTAGTGTCTGCAGATGCCATCTCAGGGTCACACTAGTGGTGACAATTGGCTGACCAAAAAGAAGCTTGTATAAAATATCGCCTGAAAATCCATAACTAGCCAATTTGGGATCTTCTTCTATCTACAAAAAAAAAAAAACATATCTTTCTGGAAGTATTTACACTCCGGTATTCACCCGTTCCCTCCAAATCTACTTCTTTGCAAGCCCTTACAACAGAAGAACAAACAGCAATCTATAGATTACCAACAGAACTTCTAAAGAAAAAACTTCTCAGGAAAAACCAAGACTTTTTACAAACTGCCCAAAATGTGCCTCCCAACCCACAACACCTGCCATCTACATACAGTCCAGTAAAAAGGACCTTGACTATATTAAAACTGAGTCTCTTGTCAGAGATCATCTGAATTATATAAAAGAGAATAAGATACAACAAGATTTAGACTGCGCAGGATCCACTAAAGGTCACTAGGATGGTGATGGTATGAGCAGGTGGTTTATTGTCTGTGAATGCTATATATACCACCCCAGGGTCTCATTAATGGTGACCAGGCTTGTGTGGCGCAGGTTGTTCAGTGTCTGCGCATGTTGCTGCTGTTGAAGGGCCCAGTGCTGCTAGGTGTAGGGCGGCAAGTGTCCACAGCCCTCCATGAGCTGGTACGGACCGGTACCATCCACTCCACCCAGGACTGGACCGTGGTCTTCACCCTGCTGGAGTGTGCTGGGGCCGGAGCCAGGCCACCCAAAGTGCTGTCTGGGAGCAGATCTCCGGACTCTGGTGCCCAATCTGACTCGGAGTCCGGTGCCAGACATCCGGACTCTGGCATCAGCTCTGATCGCAGCTATGCCTCAGACAGCGAGGTGTATGAACCTTCTGGACCCCCTGGTCCACCTTCTCCACTCCGCTCCGCACCAGAGAATACAGCCGGCTGGATTGTGGTGAGTGTTGTAGCTATCTCAGTGAACTGCTGGTAGCTGCTGGTTTTCTCTTCCTAAGTACAACACCATTTGGTGTTAATTTATAGATATAAATGCTGTTTTACTGTATAAAATTGAAAATTTTCAACTCTATACTTTTAAAGGATCATTCACACCAAAAATCTCAAGCACTACACATGAAAAGCAGTTCAACTTTTGCATTTACATATGTAGTTTTTTTCACCTCACAGTGTGTGTTGAGCCTGCAAACATGAAGCTGCTGCGATGTGTAGGTGAACAAGGAAGGGGAGATAGAGACAGTGAGGATGCGACCATTCCCAGCCAACCAGTTCAACATTGTCTACACCAGAGAGCTGCTGCCCCACGACCCCCAGGCCTTCCTCAAGTCCTGTGAGACCCTCTCCTTCCTGGTGCGGGACGCGGCTCACCTGACGGTGGACAACTTCGAGAGCTGTGTCTACTGTATCAGGACCTTTGTGGAGGCCAGCATCAACTGTGGTCAGTACCTTTCCTCTACTTACATGTTACAACTCTTGCTGGGAAACTTAACATTTGTCCCATTTATCACTATAGTCCCAATTATCTGTTATCCCCAATCAATCATCAACAGTTACAATTACCATCTTCTGATCTGCCAAACACAGTTTTTTTTTGCTTATCTCTAGTACATGTGGTACAGGCCATGATAATCATGGTGGGTAGAAGTAGGTGACTACTTTTACTGTAAGTGCACCACATGTCTACACATGTGAAAAGCAGTACACTGTACTCAACGGATTGTGAGATACATGGTGTCACTAGAAACACGCAGGCGATATTCCACCAAACTCAGCAGCGGTGGCAGCGGTGGTTATGTACAATATTGAATGTATATATAAAATTATGTGTGATTTTGTAGTAAATCAATGTCATCACCGTCGTAAATTGATCATTCTCATTTTGTGAAAAGCAGTACACTCTACTCATTGGATTGTGAAATGCATTGTATCGCTGGTGACACGCTGGCAATATTCTCTGCAGCGGTGGCCATGCAGATATTGACTGTAAATATAGTTGTAAATATCTAATTATGTGTGATATCGTAGTAAATCTTGATATCATCATCTTAGTAAATTAATCATTGTCATGGGGGTCGGTGGAAGGCTGGTTAAACCGTTTGGTTTTCGACCGCTACGACCCGGGTTTGATTCCCGCATTGGATACTTTTTTTCTGTTTAAAAAAAAAAATGCTCCAATGGCCCCCGATTCTTGCAAAAGTCCAACCCCACCAGCGAGTGCAAGTAACCAAACGGGGCTCTGGCACATTTTGTAAGTGCAAAGTCGAACTGCTTTTCATATGTGTAGACATGTGGTGCACTTACAGTAAAAGCAGTCGCTAACTACCCACCATGATTATCATGGCCTGTACCACGTGTACTAGGAATAAGCAAAAAAAAAAAATCATTGTCATTCAATAATTAGTGTGGATTGTGCTCTTTTACATTGTGTTCACAAGATACAGAGGGTGTTCACACTTATAGGAAACAAGTTTTATTATAAAAATATTAAAAATTAACACCATATTTGAAAAATTTCAAATGTTCTATTTGAAAGCCTTTTTGTTTATTTACAGAACGGCACCTGATTTTCCACGATAGCAGACACTTTCTGATCATGGTCATACTCAAAAGATCCCATTCTTTCTTTAGGACTTTCCAGAGCTAATATTACCTATTTGGACATAATCAAAATATGCAAACAAGATGATATCAACATTTCTAAAAAGGGTATTTATAATATTATTCACGACAAAAATATCAAGTTTTTATTCAAAGCACCTACGGAGAAATGGACAAAAGATTATCACCCTATATCTGTGATAACTCCTGCAACTGTCAAAAAAGTGAAAAAATATATTATAAAAGAAAATCCTATGCCACAAAGAGATATAGCCAAATTAATAGGAACATCAGTATCAACAATAAATAAAATAATAAATAAAGATTTAGGCCTAAAAGCTGCAAAAAAACATGTGATTCACAAATTGTTTCAGAGCCATATTCGTCAGCGACACACTATCAGCAGATATTTTTATGAAAATTTCTTGGCTGCTGATAGATGGAAATTTATTGTTACATATGACGAAGCATGGGTATATTTAGCCGATTGCGACAGAAAAAGAGCTATATACTATCAAAAAAGGGTGGAAAAATCTAGGCCAATTTGGTTGAAGGAATGTGCCGAAAGTTACCCCAAAGAATTTATGGTGGCATGCGGTATATCATATGAAGGAAAATTAAAAATAAGAAAAGTTGAAAGAAATGCCAAAATAAACTCGGAGTACTATCAAAACAACATTTTAGAACCTATATTTTTAAATGATATTCCCTCTATCTATGGAAAACAGAGCAACAAAGTCTGGTTTCACCTTGATAACGCCACAAGTCATACCTCATCTTCAATCCAAGCTTATTTGGAAGATCTAAGGCAAAGAACAGGAATTAACACTATTCCAAAGAACAGAACCCCTGTAAAATCTCCTGATTTAGCCCCGATGGATTTTTGCATTTTTGGAAGCCTTAAAAGAGCACTTGGAAAGAGACACCCTAGGACAATTGAAGGTCTCTGGAAAGTGGTAAAGGAAGAATGGGATCTTTTGAATATGACCATGATCAGAAAGTGTCTGCTATCGTGGAAAATCAGGTGCCGTTCTGTAAATAATCAAAAGGACTTTCAAAAAGAGCATTTGAAAATTTTCAAATATGGTGTTAATTTTTAATATTTTATAATAAAACTTGTTTCCTATAAGTGTGAAAAAAAACACCCTCTGTATATCAATAAATCATTTATAATTATCAACAGTCCCAATTATCAAGAGCTCCAATCTTCTACAGTAGAACCTCCCTGTAAAGGACCCCTAATTGCAGAGCCAAAGTGTCCTTTATAGAGAGGTGTCCTCTAGCGTGAGTGTCCTCTCATGGAGACTCTACTGTATAAAGCTCTTTGTTGTTGTTCCTTATTCCCTTGTGTAAAGATTACACGAATTCCATGAGTGCATGCTCCTCGAGATGTTTTATGATAGGCAGTGGCCTCTCCCAAAGGTCCATAGGGCTGTTTAAATGTAGGTATGGAGGAAGTAGTGTATAGAGCCAAGCAATCTCCAGAGACAGAACTCCAGTGATAGAACTAACTCAGGAGACAGCTCACAAGGTCGGTGTGGCAGGACTTGGCAACCAGGAGAAGAAGGACCGCCGGCGTGGCTCAGCACGTAGCAAGCCATCGCGCAGACAGCAGCGCAGCGAAGAGGTCCTGTACGACGCAGATGACGAAGACAAGGACTACTCAGCCATGTACCAGCAAGTGTGCCACCAGCTCCTGGACCTGATGCACACCCTCCACATCCGGGCTGCCGCCATCTTCCAGTCCTGCTGGACCACGGACCAGGTGTTACAGCCACGAGGGGCCGGGCTACCTCCTAGGGTAGACCTCTGGACTTCTTGTTGGTGTCCCCTGCTCCAGGGTAGGTCACCCAAGATAACTACAGTACCTTAAACAGGCAACAGATGTACTGGCTCATGTTGTTGTTGATTCTTATCCCCTGTGTAAAAGATTACATCAATTCTATGAGTTCATACTACTCGAGCTGACACAGAATAGGGTGTAGAGGTGTATCTTTCATTGATCATGGCACCATGATCCAGGCACACTTTGGTGAAAATCTGACTTTGCCTGTAGTTTGAGGCTGTTCCTAACATGGAAGCCTTTGCTGCACTCTAACATGAGTACGGACACAGCTCCTCCATATTCCTGGAGTGGGACCCTTGTTGAGGACCATCAACCGGGTCAGTTGAACTCAGGATTTTTAAAGGGTTCATGTTATTGTTGATTCTTATCCCTTGTGTAAAAGATTACATCAATTCCATGAGTTCATACTACTCGAGCTGACACAGAATGGGGTGTAGGGTTGCAGCTTTCATTGATCATGGCACCATGATCCAGACACACTTTGGTGACAAAGTCTGACTTTGCCTGTAATTAAGGCTGTTCCTAACATGGAAGCCTTTGCTACCGAGTACAGACGATGCTCATCTGTATCTCTGGAGAGAACCCTTGCTGAGGTCTATCAACCGGGTCAGTTGTTTCCCTGTGTAACTCAAGTGTTGGATGGCACTTCTACTATCAGAAATAATCCAGATATCTTGAAAATTAGTATTTTTGATGGTTTTTTTAAGGTTTCATATATGTTGTTGTCGTGTCTTCTTCATTGGAAAATGGGTACCGTTGCCACATTAGTCACCTTGGACCAGAATTAGGTCAAATATTCCAAGGGTCCAGGGAGGACTGGTATGGTCGGACTTCTCCCCCCCCAAAGCTTCATATATGGCTATAATAAGTTCTGGTGTAAAGACTGAGGGAAAAAAATCTGTGTTTCTTATGGTAAGGCACAATTTGGATTATAGATTATAAACACAAGGTAATAAGACCAAATCCAAATAAATAAATAGTGTGTGACATTGTGGTAACAGCATTGTTACCATCTTCAAACAAAAGTACTGAATGTTTGTAGTTATGTTAGTAGTTGAATGTACATTCAGTACTTTTGTCTGAAGATGGTAACAATGCTTTTACCGAAACGTCACACACTATTTATTTATTTGGATTTGGTCTTATTACCTTGTGTTTAAAACAAGTTAAATATGTGCATGGTTTGTGCCAATAAATTTGGTTTTATCACATGTTAATTGAGTTAATGACTTATATACATATATAGTCTTATTACCTTGTGTGTTTCTTCTGTTATTGCTGTAGTAAAGGACTGGTGTTGCAGGGATAGCCAGGCTATGCTGTGACGTGAGGAGAGCAGTACGGACCTCCGCCCTGACATTCCTACAGAGAGCCCTGCTAGTCCCGGATCTACAGGTCCTCACTCCAGCGGAGTGGGAGGCCTGCTTCAACAAGGTCCTGTTCCCCCTGCTGGCCCAGCTGTTGGGTCCTGTGTGCCCCTCGGACCCTGCTGGCATGGAGGAGACTAGAGTCCGGGCTGCAGCCCTCCTCTCTAAGGTACGGACTGTTTACCCCGAGGTTGTTGCTGCTGTTACTTTTTATTATTTTTTTGTTTATCCCTAGTACACGTGGTACAGATCATGATAATCATGGTGGGTAGAAGAATGCGTCTGCTTTTACTGTAAGTGCACCACATGTCTACACATGAGAAAAGCAGTTCGACTTTGCACTTACAAATGTGCCAGAGCCCTGTTTGGTTACTTGCGCTCGCTGGTGGGGTTGGACTTTTGCAAGAATCAGGGGCCATTGGAACATCGTTACTTAATATTGTTACTTATGGATTCAGTTGGTGGTAACTTGGGACAGAGGCTATTCACAAGTTGTCAAAGCCCAGAACAGAAGCCATCACTACTGATTAAGGCAAACTATTGTTTTATATATGATCATCTCTTATGTAAATAAGTTAAGGAAAGTTAATTTATTTTATGAATTGAATATACAGTAAAACCCCGCTAAGACGAACCATGGATATAACGAACCTTCCCTTATAACGAACCCATCGAAAATCCCAATTCCATTCCATTAAAATTACCATCGCTATAACGAACTTTTCAGTTTTCAAACTAGCGAACTATCGCTATAACGAACCCAATTTTGGTCCCAAAATATTAAATTCTATCAAAAATACCATGCTTATAAGAACTTTTAATTTTAATTCTAAAATTCCAAAATTATAATTTTCAAAACTAATTAAAATTTTGTGTGAGCTCTAGCTCACAGATCGCAATTCGAAACAAAGAATTTAGCGACATTGGGTGTTTTTATTCACGTTCTATTTTTATACTGCGTACTTTTATAAATTTTTCATGCCTTATTGAAAACTAAATTTCTTAACTCTACATTAGGAAAATTCCTTAACACATGATTAAATTATTAAAACCAGTTTTAAAAGATAATGGAAGTGCCAAAAAAAAAGTCGCTCGTACCAAGATATCACTTGAAAAGAAATTAACCATCATAAAAGCTATTGAGAGTGGTACATCGCAAGCGGAACTTCGGAAGAAAATGAAAATGAGCAAAAGTAGCATTTCTACGATATGGCAAAAAAGAAGACTATAAAAAAAAAATGCTACAAAGATGAATCAATCCCAACTTTTGCCGCTATCGTCAGTGTCATTATACACTTTTAGAAGAAGCCTTGTATACGTGGTTAGTACAAGCTAGGCTTCATTTTAAAAAATGAAGATTTCTTTGCTAGATATGAAACCACATTTTTGAGGAATATGTTAAAGCAGAAAAAAATAACAGACTTCAAGTAAGCCATTGTATCCTATATTGTAATATAATAATATTTATTTAAAATATATTTTTATACCTTATAAAATATTATTAATAAAGTTTTTATTTAATTTTTATAAATAAGGTATACTTTTCTTGGATTTTTTTGACATATGGGGGGCAGGTTGCATTTATACTAATTAAATTATCAGAGGAACTGATCAAAAAGGCAATATTTTCACATGATTTTGTTTTTATTTTAATATACAGCTTTAATATATAGAAATAGGTTAATTTAGGGGGAAAAAGCCGCCAATATTAAGAGGTAGCCTTTTTTTTGCGCATGCCCTTTAATTATATCCTAAAAAAAAAATGTAAATACCCAAACCGTGCCTATAGTGAACCGTGGCTATAGTGAACCAAAAGTCCCGTCCCAATGGGGTTCACTATAGAGGGGTTTTACTGTATGTAAATTTAATTATTGTAGGAAAAGTTTTTGCCTACTTTATATGTTAGTTAGTTGAGAGTGAACCCTCTCAGAGGTTTCAATATTTGATAATATAAGTCAATAAAATTGACCAAAATATATAATGTCCAAATTTGTTAGCAGTAAATTCAGTATAAAATATATATAAACTATTTTTTAATGCATATGATTCTCTTTTGATTTAAAATAATTTTCTACTGCACTTACTGCAATGATAAAATAATGGGAGGGTCTAGGTCATCAGTGGTGAACCCTCCCAGTAGTTTCGCAATTTTAATCTACCACTGAAAGTGTTCACCTCTGGTAAGCCAGGCGCTCCCATTATTTTATCATTTCAGTAAGGGCAGTAGATAATTGTTTAAATTCAAAAAGAATCATACTCATCAAAAAAAGTTTATAATTATTATAAAAGATGGCATGCTAATGCATCATAGTGGTGTTGTTTCTTATCCCCTTGTGTAAAGATTACACAAATTCCATGAGTTCATGCTCCTCCGGCTGTTTTATGATGAGCAGCGACCTCTCCCAAAGGTCCTATGCATCATAGTAAGTAAATTCAGTATTAGGTAGAGGTGTCCTCTTACCGGAGAGTTGTTAAATAGTAAAAATGGTAATTTTGCAAATGAAAACTGTCCTCTAGTGCGAGTGTCCTATCATGGAGGTTGTTCTACTGTAACTAGTTTAGTTACAGTAAAACCCCGCTATAACGAACCCTGGATATAACGAACCTTCCCTTATAACGAACCCACGCCGATTCCCAATTCCATTCCATTGAAAATACCATCGTTATAACGAACTTTGCGATTTTTAGAATAACGAACTACCCCTATAACGAACCTATTTCGGGTCCCAAAATAATAAAATCTATTAAAAATACTATGCTTATAACGAACTTAGAATTGTAATTTAAAAAAAAAATTAAAAAACAAAATTTTGAGCATGTTTAAAGCTCGCGGATCGCGATTTCAAAACAATAAATTTAGCGGCATTGTTTGTTTGATTTTTGCACTTTATTTTTGCTGTATGTTGTATAAATTTTTACACATTATACTTTTTATTAATTAGAATATCTTTGCATCCATTAAATTTGAAATATAAAAAATGCAAATGGCTTCCAAAATGAAGAAAACAAAGGCATTTTAAAAACAAAAGCATTATTTCTTAAAAAAAAAAAAAGGGCCATTTTCAGAACTTTTCAAAGTGAAACAACATAGGCAAAATGTTAAGAACATATTAAAATAAGAGAATATAACTTTTCTATTATAAAAGATAAAATATAAAGTTATTAAAAATTGTTACAAAGAGGAATCAACTTCAACTTTTGCCGCGATCGCGATCGTACGTTTTAGGGCTAAAAAAAAAAAGTCCAAATAAACGGTCCCGTGATGAAACAAAAATTATTTTTATGCCATTAACTATGGTGATTTTAAAGTCAGCAATGTTTTGCATGGCAGGTTAAAAAAAAAACGAAATCTAGACCTAGAAGAATATGGGGAAACATGAAATGGAAGAAAAACACTAACTTTATTTGAATGGTGCAATGCTTGGAAGAATGCTTTGAAACAACAAGGTATTAGAGCCATTTTTTCAAGTAAAAATTGTATTATATAATATGTGATAATGATGTTTTAAAATCATTTCATATCTTTGAATATATATTTAATAAAACTTTGCCTAGGATTTGTCTTGATTTTTAACTTAGACATAGAGGTACATGTATGTTAATCATAAGAAGAACCTATTATCTAATGATTTCTATTATTATTCAGTATTAATATAAGGAAATTAGTCAATTAAGGGAATTAAAATAAAGTGACCACTATTAAGAGGCAGCCTCTACTTGTGTGTATGGCTGTTTTTTAATTATACAGTCTAAAATTTTTGAAAAGTAAAAAAAAATTGCCAAACCGTGGCTATAGTGAACCGTGGCTATAGTGAACCAAAAGCTCTGTCCCATTGTGGTTCACTATAGAGGGGTTTTACTGTATATGTTTTTTTTTTTACTTATCCTTTTAGACATCTAAATTAGACAAGATCTTGGAGGTCGTGCTCATAAAGAAGCTCAAGAACTCTTCTTGGTTCTCTGTACAGGGATCCTTTGTCCTTTCCGATACAATTTAGTATATGTTGGGGAGTGGCCTCTTTGGTTTTGCACCTAGTGCACATGGGGAAGCTTTTGGCTCCCTCTTTATAGACTAGAGGGTGCAGGTGACCAGATTTCCATCTGGCCAACAGTGTAGATTCCCTTCTGTTTAGTTGGAGGGTCTGTTTTTTAGGGTTAGTTATATGTTATACAGTTAAACCTGTCTATAGCGCCCCCTCTAAATTGCGCCTCGCTCTCTATAGCGCCCAATTTTAAATACGTAGTACGATGCGATTTACATTAAAAGTGACCTGTCTATAGCACCCTCTTTTGGTGAATCCCAAGAGGGGGCGTTATAGCCAGGTTCAACTGTATATTCAATGGAGTCAGACATAATATAGCCACGCTCAATAAATTAAAACAGCAAGTAGGTAAACAGCGTGGTAAGTTTCTTTATTGGGAACTACGAGCTTTCGGACATCAGCTGCCCTTCATCAGGTACAATCCTGATGAAGGGCAGCTGATGTCCGAAAGCTCGTAGTTCCCAATAAAGAAACTTACCACGCTGTTTACCTACTTGCTGTTTTAATCAATGGAGTGTTGTTGAGGACGTTGTGTTGTGCCAGGTATTCCTCCAACATCTCACCCCACTCCTGAGTTTGCCCACCTTCACTGCCCTGTGGCTCACTATCCTGGACTTCATGGACAAATACATGCATCACGGACCCACTACGGACCTACTGGGGGAAGCCATCCCAGAGAGCCTCAAGAACATGCTGCTGGTGATGGGGACGGCCGGAGTGTTCCAGCCGGACTCCGGCCCCCTTTGGCAGGTGACGTGGGACCGTATTGATTCCTTCCTGCCGGCACTACGGGAGGACATCATCAAACCCCAGCAGCCGGCATCCCAGCCTGAACCTACTTCTCCTCCCTTACCTGGTAGGTCTGGATATCTCTGGTTTGTATTCCCTGATTGAGACAAACTTCTTGTATATGCATTACTAAAATGCACTGACTAAAATCAAGGAAGCCGATATGGTCCAGAGGAAACCAACTTCTCTCCCAAAATTTTAATATCTCAGAAGCGTGGACAAATTCCTGGATCAGCTCCGATATCCCAAACAAGAACCTCATCACAAGCCCAAATGTCAAGATCCCAGGTTTTTCCCTCCCTCGACGAGAATGGGTGCTTCTAAACCGCTTTAGGACAGGTCAGGGAAGGTGTGCAGAGCTGATGAAGTTATGGGGCTACACCAAAGATCCAAATTGTGCCTGCAACGTCCCACAATCAATGTCCCATATACTAGATGACTGCCCGCTGTACAAATTCAATGGAGGAATCTCCAATCTCCATTCTGTCACCCCGGAAGCCCTGAACTGGCTGAAGGCCTTGCCTCTCAGACTTTAATGACCGATATGTCCTCACTTCTTTTTTCTAGATTTAATTCATTTTGTCTCCTCTCTAATTGTAAATACGCTGCTGTATCATCTCATAAGCATAAATAAATAAATTACTTATATACGAGGGGCATCCAATAAATAAGTTTCCCTATTTTTTAACAAATAAACAACATTATTTACAATTATGCAGTTATTTTATTTTCATTATACAACTCATAGACTACTTCTCTACATAATCACCATTTCTGTCCGAACATTTTTGGAACCGTTGTAGCTATTTTTTGATACCACTGTTGTACCAAGCCGTGTCCTGTCTTCGTAGCCAGTGGTTCGCCTCCGCCTGCACTTCGTCATCATTCGCAAAGTGCTTGCCTCCAAGGTGCAACTTGAGTGCTGGAAAAAGATGGAAGTCGCTTGGGGCAAGTTCCGGAGAATAAGTTGGATGTGTGAAAATTTCCCATTTGAAGTTTTCCAGCAACGTTTGGGTCGTTCGAGCTGCGTGAGGGCGAGCATTGTCATGGACGAGTAACACTTTCCGAGACCAAGGTCCAGGATGTTTCCGTTTTATTGCAGTTCTGAGTTTAGTGAAGACTTCGCAGTACCTCGCAGCGTTAACCGTAGTGTTTGGGGACAGGTAGTTAACCAAGAAAACACCCTTACAGTCCCAAAAGACGATAGCCATAACTTTGCCTGCAGAGATTGTGAACTTCGCTTTTTTTTGGTACACCTTCCTCAGGCTTCTTCTACACCATGCTTTGTCCTTTTGTTTCTGGATTTGATTGATGCACCCAGCTTTCATCTCCAGTGACAATAGGGGAAAACAGTTGATCTCCATCTCTTCGATGCATTTTCAGGAAAGCTCGGGCTGCCTCCATCCGTTGTTGCTTGTGATTTTTCGAGAGCAAACGGGGGAACCATATTGCGCAGACTTTGCGAAAATTCAAAACATCAAACATGATTGTTCCAATTGAAGAGCGTCCAATTTCGATTCCAGGAGGCAGTCGAATCATTATTTCGTCAATGGTGACGCGGCGATCTACTTCCATCACATTCCGAACAGCAGCAACCGCTGCATTGTCCGTAGCAGTAACGGGCCTGCCGCTTCGCTCGTCATCATGCAGGTTTTGCCGTCCTTCCAAGAACCATGAACGCCATCGGCGAACCATTTGGATGCTCATACATCCTTCACCATACACTGACACTAAATTGCGATGAATATTGACCGCAGTTTCATTTTTGGCCGTGAAAAAACGAATTACAAAACGGAGTTCGCAAGTGGACACGTTCACCAGTGGTAGCTCCATGGAAACTGAAGCGCTACGGACTTTCGCGTAGGAGTAGCGTGATTTTGAAGGTCACGCGCTTCCAACACATCCTAGTGACCATTTCTTACACTACTAACTAATTTTTACAACGTTTCGTTCGCAGAAAAAAAATAGGGAAACTTATTTATTGGATGGCCCTCGTAACTATATAATATATAAACACAAGGTAATAAGACCAAATCCAAATAAATAAATAGTGTGTGACGTTTCAGTAACAGCGTTGTTACCATCTTTTTTTTTTGTCTGAAGATGGTAGCAATGTTGTTACTGAAACTTCACACACTATTTATTTATTTAGATTTGATCTTATTACTTTGTCTAGATATAATCTATATAATCCAAATTGTGCCTTATCAAGATAACCAACCTGGTTGATAAAGCACAATTTGGATTATAGATTATAGCTACAAGAAAATAAGATCTAATCCAAATAAATTAATAGTGTGTGACATTTCGGTAACAGTGTTGTTACCATCATCAGAAAAAAAAAAAGAATAAAAATCTGGATTTAAGACTTATATTATAGTCTTTATTAATTTCAGTTCCCTACATAAATGCAGTTTATACCTTGCATGGTTCTGGTTGGTTATAATGAACCCCCACGACATTGTTTTAATTCAGGCCACAGAACACCTTTTCCTATGGTAATAAATTTGTTTTTAAAAATAAGAGTAATAAATCTTTACAAATCCAATATGGATTACATAGGGATTTCCCAAAAAGAGTGAAGATTAGTTCCCACTAACAAATGTACATTTTGTATTGCACACAATATGTAAAAGCCTGTGTGCTCCAGCTGTCAACCCCACGTCACCAGTGGAAGTGCTGCCCCCAGACAATGTCTCTGCCACAACCAGTCCTGTAGTGCTCCACCCTCCTTCCTTCTTTGTGCCCCAGACTCTTCCAGTTGTCCTGGCCCCTCCTGAGCCCGCCCCTCTGCCACCCTAAGCTCTGCCTCCCTGTCACTAAGCCCCTCCTACAATCACAGGCTCCAACCATCTGCCACCTTAAACCCCACCCCCTGCCACTAAGCCCCTCCTACAATCACAGACCCCACCCATCTGTGAACCTTAAACCCCACCCCCTGCCACTAAGCCCCTCCTACAATCACAGACCCCACCCATCTGTGAACCTTAAACCCCGCCCCCTGCCACTAAGCCCCTCCTACAATCACAGACCCCGCCCCTCTGCCACCATAAGCCCCGCCTTAACACCACTTACCCCACCTTTACTACCATTGACCCTGCCTCCAAATTTTTTGTACATTATTTGTATAGAGAACTTTACATTAATAAATGGTTATTTATTTTTAAATAATGGATTTTGTTGTTATATATAGAGTGTTTTGTCATTTATATATTCACCAGAATATTTACATGTTTCATACAAATTCAATATGACATTAAATTCTCCAAGTGCAATTGGAGGTTTGTGGTGTTACTTATCCCTAGTACACGTGGCCATGATAATCATGGAGGGTAGAAGTTAGCGAAGTGTATGATGTTTCGGCAATAACGTTGTTGTTGTTTCTTATCCCCTTCTGTAAAGATACACAAATTCCATGAGTCCATGCTCCTAGAGCTGTTTGATGATAAGCAGCGGCCTCTTCCAAAGGTCCTATTTAGTACATCTAATGCAAGCCAAAATGTGTTCTGGAGATGCAGGTGCTAAGCAACATTTTGGGCAAGTGGGGTAGATTTTGTTGTTTTATATCTTCAATGGCTTGAGATGTTGTTAGTGTTGTTTGATGCTGTCTATTTCTGAGGTTCACCTTAGACATGAAGGCTACTGTCCTATGATTATCTTATGATATATTTATGTTCATATGATTTATCATAATAATTTTTCTACTGCTCTTACTGCAATAATAAAAGTGTCTATGAACCCAAAATACAATATTTGAACAGTGTGGTAGATTAAACTGGAAAAAA
>CP092877.1:83546301-83651744 GCA_030710605.1 Cordylochernes scorpioides
TCACTGGTAGGGTTCACCACTGATGAGCCAGGCCCTTCTTGAATTCGAGTTTCTTGCTTTATTATTATCTCAAGCTTTCGGATAACACAAAACAAAAATAAACAAGAACTGGAGGATCCCACCTAAGCACAGTTGGTACAGTGGAGTGAACCCAGGAGGAGCTCTGAACATCAGAAATAGACAGCATCAAACAACACTAACAAGATTTAGAACAGGCCATCTCAAGCCATTGAAGATAGAAAATAATAACAAAATCTACCCCACTTGCCCAAAATGTAGCTTGGCACCTGCAGCTCCAGAACACATTTTGGCTTGCATTAGATGCACTAAACATGACCTTTGGGAGAGGCTGCTGCTCATCATAAAACAGCTCGAGGAGCATGAACTCATGGAATTCGTGTAATCTTTACACAAGGGGATAAGAAACAACAACAACAACAACAAAGCCTTCAACAGGAGAAGTGTATGACAAAAATATATCTTCAACTAATATCCTGTATTATTTACATATTTTCAAATTTTGTATATAGTAACTATTTATTTGTGTATTTGCATTTTTTTTTTTTAGTATTTTCATTTTAAGGCAAAGGGGGTCAGTAGAAGGATGGTCTAAATAGTTGCTTTTTGACCGCTATGACCCAGGTTCGAATCCTGCATTGGGAACTTTTTTCTAAATAAAAATATAAATGCCCCAATGAACACCGATTCTTGCAAAAGTCCAACCCCACCAGTGTGTGCAAGTAACCAAACAGGGCTTTGGCACATTTGTAAGTGCAAAGTTGAACTGCTTCTCACATGTGTAGACATGTTGTGCACTTACAGTAAAAGCAGTCGCTAAACTACCCACCATGATTATCATGGCTTCTACCACTTGTACTAGGGATAATGAAAAAAAAAAGTGTCCTATGCAGGATTCGATCCTTAGTTCAGATTGTGTCTTATTAGCCGTTATTCTTCTTCTTATGACAGCCAATGGTTTGTTCTGTTGTTGTTTCTTATCCCCTTGTGTAAAGATTACACGAATTCCATGAGTTCATGCTCCTCAAGCTGTTTTATGATAAGCAGCGGCCTTTCCCAAAGGTCCTGTTTTGTGCATCTAATACAAGCCAAAATGTGTTCTGCAGCTGCAGGTGCTAAGCTACATTTTGGGCAAGTGGGATAAATTTTGTTATTTTCTATCTTCAATGGCTTGAGATGGCCTGTTATAAATCTTGTTAGTGTTGTTTGGTGCTGTCTGAGGTTCAGAGCTCCTCCTGGGTTCACTCCACTGTACCAACTGTGCTTAAGTGAGATCCTCCAGTTCTTATTTATATGGTTTGTTCTAGGTACTGTAGGGAGTGTAACTTGATTTTTTATTTTTTACATTTCAAAACTTTTTATTCAGACATTAACTACATAACATTATTTACATAGTAGTATTTACATAAGAAAATATCCATACCTATATACACATAGTAAAGTCAGTTTTACATGAGGCAAAGTTTTAGTTTAGTAATGTAACATGATTAGTTCTATTTAGGATGGTATTGTGTTCAGGGTCTGATTGGGTCCATTCATAGGGATTCTTGGTGGAATTCCATTGTTACCTTGGTAACCTGTCCCAACAATCATAGAGTCTTTGGCAGTCCTTTAGGGTGGTGGTGTCTTTAAATTTTGCCTTACAGGCTTAGACCTACTTTGCCTATAATGGCTATGGGTGACTGCCGTATACTCTATTGGCCGTGTGGCTTTGAATATAGGCCGATTGGCCTGATGTGCCTTCAATGGCCGTTGTTTATAAATGGACATCACCACCCTTGCAGTCTTAAATAATATTGGTTGAGTTGGAAGATGTTCAACTGAAAGATTCCTGCAACTTTGGTCTCTTGATATCTGGACCTGATCATCTCTGGGACCATTGCTGATGTTGGACGACCCAACTGGAAGTTCCCTATACATCCCCCTTGAGATGTGGAGTCCGGGATTTCTGGTCTCTGGAACCTGGAACCATTGCTGCTGTTGGACAACCCAACTTGAAGATCCCAATACCTTCCCCTTGAGATGTGGAGTCCAGGATTTCTGGTGTCTGGAACCTCTTTGCTGTTGGACAACCCAACTGGAAGGTCCCAATACATTCCCCTCGAGATGTAGAGTCCGGGCTTTCTGGTCTCTGGGACCTCTTTGCTGTTGGAAAACTCAACTGGAATATCTTCCCCTCAAGATGTGGAGTCCGGGCTTTCTAGTTTCTGGAACCATTGCTGCTATTGGACAACCCAACTGGAAGGTCCCTCCCTATACATTCCCCTTGAGATGTGGAGTCTGGGCTTTGTGGTCTCTGGTGCTATTGGACAACCCAACTTGAAAATCCCTATACATTCCCCTCAAGATATGGAGTCCGGGCTTTCTAGCGTCTAGGACCTCTGGTGCTATTGGACAACCCAACTTGAAGATCCCAATACCTTCCCCTAGAGATATGGAGTCCGGGATTTCTGGTCTTTAGGACATGCAATCATTGCTAAAGTGGGCCAAGGAAGTTCAATTGCATCTACAACATGTTTCCACCAAAGATATCGGATTCCAGCAATTCTCATGTGCTCTGTGATTGCGACTTCAAAAAGATTCTCAGAAATAAATCACCATTCTCTCTAATATTCACAATCTCATGGACAAAACTTAAGGAAGTTTCTTACATAAACCACTCCTTATTTGCTTATATAACGGTGGATTTCCCATATATGTATAAATTCTAACATTCTCCTTAAAAAATATATACAGTTTAAAAACCTGTCCTTAGCGCCCTCTCTAAATAGCGCTTTCCTCTCTATAGCGCACGATTTTAAACATTAAAATGTAAACATTTTACATTAAAAATGACCTGTCTATAGCACCCCCTCTCTATAGCACCCTAATTTGGTGAGTCCCAAGATATAAGCTATAGACAGGTATAGACAACTGTAAGATTTATCTAACCCCGTTATTACGTTAGGCCGTATTAAACAGGTATATCGTCAAACTCTTACCATCAAATTGAAAGGATGGATTGATGCCAGTATGTATATACGTACGTATGTATATATGTATGTCCGTTCTAGAGAAGGTGGAAATTTTCTGTCCTACCTATGGGGGCGCTATAGACAGGTGTTTAACTGTATATAATATAATTTAAAAATATATATATATATTAAAAATAAAGAAGGCATCTCCTGACCACGAGCACACTTATCTTTTATTTTTTCTATTGTTTTTTCATATATATATATATGGTAATTTAAACCAACAACCCTATATTGTATAATACTTATAACAAGATTGTCATGTTGTATATAGAAACACATCTATAAATAATTATATGCATGATTGACATGTGTCATTGCATCACCATATGTAATGTACTTTGTACAAACTGAGGATGAATAAATAAAACTATGTAATAGATTAAGAGCTGAGCTAAGCAAGAGAACGAGATAGAAATACAACAACCCTAAAAAGGAATTTGGCAAGTCGTTGCCATCAAGGTCAAAGGGTGCAGAATAGCGCAGACGCCCCCACGCCCTTTGGACCTGTTCAAAGTCCAAATTCTCGCATGTCTCCCTCCTCGGCAAAGGTATATAAAACCTCGGTTTTAGCCGAAATTACAGTCTCTTCACCATTGGCGTGAGCCCTTGTCGGTTGTACCCAGGTCCACCTCATCGACCATGTAAAACAGTAAGAATTCTTCTAACTCCATCTTGCTCTTAGCTCGACTTTTATCTGTTCACGGAACTTTCCTACTACAACTGTGTCTCTTTATTTTTTGTGTGTGGACATTCCCAAGCTTTCCACTCTGCCTCGACCACGACTGCCTGTACTCTGTGAAAACTGTTAAAGGTCCTCCAAGGTGCAGAGAGGTACTGGAAAACTCTCCACGCCCTGACTGTCCCTCTCGGTTACTACAGGTTTGACCCACGGTTACCACAGCTATAGCGAGAGTCGACAGGATACCTCAACACAAATAAGTCGACTGGATACCTCATCACAGATAAGTCGACAGGACCTTATCACATATATATATACACTAGCCGAATGACCCGGGCAACGCCCGTGTTTTACCCGATTGAATGTTTTTATTCAAATACTATTTGTTACAATTATAAATTGGCGCCTTAAATAAATGCATATATTAGTTAATAACTATAGCCTATGTGCTTTATCTGTCTATGTACTGTTGGCTTCCGTAGGCATCTCTTACTGGGAAAAAGAAAGAGAGGATTCCATTTAGTTATTAACTAATATATGCATTTATTTAAGGAGCGACCCGCTCCAACACAATAGTTACAAAAACGAAAAAGCGAGTGGGGGAGGCATGATGGGGGGGGAGGGGGGGCAAAGGTGGCGTGATCGTAGCCAACCAATAGGAGGGCGCCATTCCAAAAAAAAAAAAGCAAACGGTGACAGAGTTGTTTAGGAGATGAAGAATGACGCTCGTAACTGTATATAGAATGCTAGGTACAACTACCATATATTTTGTCCATGAGTGTATTTCATTATATGTACTTGATTCATTTGTGTTACTCACTCTCTTCTTCATATATATATACAATCTTCAATTTATATTTAAAAGATGTTTTTACTATAACTTATTTACATAAAATAAAAGAGACGTGGCGAGAATTAAAACGAAGTAACAGAAATTATATAAAAGTAAACAGTAGCTAAATGGTTCCTTAGATAAAAGGACGACAGAAGGTCGTCAGAATGTTGGAAGCAAAGTTGTATATAAAGGTTGTCTTCTTCTTTTTTTATCTCTGAAATAGAATGTGTCTGCCTTTGTCATTAAGACTGGGAGCACTACTCAGTGGCAGGCCGACTTAGCTCCAAAAGAAATGGCCACCTCTGACATGAGGAACAGACACCATGTACAGCCGCTCCTAACATGGAGTACAAACGCTGCTCATCCTGTATCCCTGGATTAGGAGCCCTTACAGGGCACTATCAGCCGGGCCAGCTGAGCCCAGGTTTTTTAGCGAGTTTGTTACTGCTCCCCCTCCTCCTTTTTCATCTGGGCTTGGGATCAACAAAGGCGAAGTTATATAAAGGTTGTGATGTAAATAAGTTACGACTCATATAAATCAGAATTAATAATCTGTGAATTAACTAATAAATATATGAAAAACTAATAAAAAATGGTCAGGTGTTGATATTTAAAACAAATTAGGCATATTCTGACCACTAACATGATCGTTTTTTAGACGGCAGAGCGCCATCTAGTAGAACAGAAATCAACTAAACATTGATTTAGCCTGTTCCCTCTGTGCTTCACTTCCATCAATAATTGACAATATGACCCAGAATAAGTATATTGCTACGGCGTTTTATGGTTTCCACAAATCCATATCTCAGAAGAAGGCCAAGTGACACTCACTCCTCACTTTCTTACTGCTACTCTTTTTGTGTTGTTTTTCTTGCTTCCCTCTTTCTCTTTCTTGTTTTTTTTTTCTTCTGTTTATATTGTTGTTTCCTTTGTATTACTGCTTTGTTCTTATGCATACCTCTGTTGAATCCTGTATAGGGTCAGTGACCCTAAATAAAGGCTTTTTGTTGTTGTTGTTGATTTAACTTGTTCCCAGATATTTTGGCAAACCCATTTTATTGATAAATCAAGAAAAGCCGACCACGGAAGCGTTTCGGGTTGTTGGTCCACGTCAGCATGATGCAGGCTATTACTCTACAACCAAAAATTGATTTCTGTTCCACTAGATGGCGCTCTGTCTTCTAAAAAAACGCTCATGTTAATGGTCAGGATGGGCCTAATTTGTTTATATATATAAACAATGTTAAAAAAATAGTACAAATGTGATATTATGATACACTAGCGCGCCATCTGTTATCAAAATTTGAAATTATTTTAAACGCGTAAAATTCTTTTTGAAATTAAACAATTTCTACTGCCCTTACTGCAATGGAAAAATTAATGGGAGGGCCTAGCTCATCAGTGGTGAACCCTCCCAGCGGTTTCGCCAGTTTAATCTACCATACCGCTGTTATATTGTATTTTTTCGATCTCCCTTTTATAGTGATACTGATGTTAGACTCTTGTAATGGGTATTTTAGATGAACTCTGAAATTGTTTAATTTCAAAAAGAATTTTACGTGTATAAAATAGTTTCGAATTTTGTTAACAGATGGCACGCTAGTGCATCATAATAGGTAGAGAAATATATTTTGATAGAAAATAACCATCATAATGTAATCAAACGAACTTTGAAGTTGGGGTGATGAAATAGATAGCAAGCAGACGCCAAGTTTCGTTTTACCACCAAGTAGTCGTATCTGCTGCGGATGTAGCGTCATCTACTGACAACGTCGCCATTTTGCTTGTTGCTGGTAAGTGTCTACTGCGTAGCTTTAATCCTTCCTTTATTCAATATTATAACTTAATACTGACTTCTTTTTAACATTTCATTTATTTCTTATAACTTTATATTGTAAATATTTCTAATATATATTTAAATGTATTTTAAAAATATTTTTCACTATCTTACCACTTCTCTCTCTCTCAAATATATAGATAAATATTTTCAAGTACATATAATTTCCTTTTGTTTCGACTATTTATTTATTGTTTTTTTAGATAGATAAAAGCGAATTTATAAAAAAATATATTTTTTAATTTAAAATATATATATTGGATTAAAAAATTATTTATTTATATTAGGTAAATAAATTATTTTGCGTGTAATCAAATATATGCCTTTTTAAATAAATATTTATGGAATGCTCTATTTTAAAATAAATATTAATCTTTTTTACGTTGAACGTAATTTACAATATGTGTTGCAAGTTTTATGTGGATCATTAGTTTTATAAATTATTGCAAACACAACTATACATATTATTAATCTATAAAATATATATATACAGTAGAACCTCCATGAGAGGACACTCCCGCTAGAGGTCACCTCTCTATAAAGGACAGTTTTCATCATCAAAATTACCATCTTTACTATTTAGTAACTCTCCAGTAAGAGGACACCTCTCTCTCTAAAGGACACTTTGTCTCTGCATGTATGCGTTTTTTACACGGAAGTTCTAATGTATATATTTTAAAATGTATTTTTTTATTACTCGTTTTATTTAGTGTGTTTTATTTCTAAACTCTTTTACGTCAATTCTCCTCACGCAAATATTAAAATCTTTTAAAACTTTAATAACGAAAACTTTTAAACATTTAATGGTGATTGGTTTTAGTGAGCAAAATCTATTTCTGCGGAATATTGGTGATAATATGCAACTGAGTTTATCATTACGTTAGGTTAAGTTCAGATCTATTAAATTAGGTTATAATAATTTGAATCATTAAAGAATTAATGTTTCTTTTAAATATAAAATAAACTTCTACTGTCCTTACTGCGATGAAAAAATATTGGGCGGGCTTGGCTTATCAGTGGTGACGAAACCTCCCAGCAATAAGGACAGTAAAAGTTTGTTTTATGTTTAAAAGAAACATAACATGTTTTAATACTTCCAATTTTTATATATAGATGACACGTTTTATCGCCTTATGATGAATTAGTTTACGTAAAGTTAGAAATGGAACTATTTTTTTGTTTACTGCGTATAGGTTTAGCGCGGAATAATACAATCGTCGACCTGTTTACACGTTCAACTCAAATGCGTATCTCACCAAATTGGATTCAGTAAAATGGTTATACGTGAAAATATGTAAATAAGATATTATTATACCATTAACTTACATCAGTACAAAGTATTTTAAACAGCGCTATTATAAATTCGAATGGTTGTTTTGTCCCTATGCAACTTTTACATAGCAGTAAGTAGGAACTCCTCCACTACATGATGGTGATTGTGAGGATATCGTTGTAAGCCGGCAATGAGAGAATCTGACTGGTGTCTTTATAAAGCTTTTGTATGTGTGATATTATGATGCATTAGCGCGCCATCTGTTATCAAAATTCGAAACTATTATAGACGCGTATGATTCTTTTTAAAATAAAATAATTTCTACTGCCCTTACTGCAATGGAAAAATTAATGGGAGAGCCTGGCTCTCCATTGCAGTAAGGGCAGTAGAAATTATTTTATTTTTAAAAAGAATCATACGCGTCTATAATAGTTTCGTATTTTGATGTGTGATATTATTCAACCAAAATGGTAAAATTTTGCAATATGGAAGGAGAGAGGAGATCATAGAAGGCGCGACAAGATAGTCACAAACTAAGAAAAAAAAAAAAAAACATTTTGACTATGAGAATTCGAAACTATTATAGACACGTATGATTCTTTTAAAAATTAAACAATTTTCTACTGCCCTTACTGCATTGAAAAATTAATGGGAGAGCCTGACTCATCAGTGGTAAACCCTCCAAGCGGTTTCGTCAGTTTAATATTCCATGATAGATTAAATACGCGAAACCGCTGGGAGGGTTCACCACTGATGAGCCAGGCCCTCCCATTAATTTATCATTGCATTAAGGGCAGTAGAAAATTGTTTTATTTAAAAAAAGAATCATACGCATTAAAAATAGTTTAAATTTCTAATATGAAAGTTTTATTTTTTATTTGAAAAAGAAACATTTGTGTTTTTAATGTTTTTATTATTTAAATACTAAAATATTTGACAGTATGTATATATGTATTAAATTCGATGATAGAAAGAGGTAGTAGCTATGGCAAAAAGAAACTAAGATACGGCAACATTGCGACATCCTGTTTCATTGGTACGTGTTTAGAACTGCGGCGAGTTTCGCTTTATCTCAAGACTGGCGTCTGATTGGTTGTTGGGTTGTCGGCTGCTTGGCTATTTTCGTCTGCGCGTTGTTTTTATTTCAATCTTGTAGGGAATAGAAGCGAAAATATTTATCACTACATAGTTTGGTAACACTGAACATCAACCCTTTATTTATCATTTTTTTTGAATTTCATCGCCTGCGTTTTTTTTTTTCAACTCTGTGGGGAATAGAAGCGAAAATATTCTACAAACTACACAGTTTGGTAACACTGAATATCAACCCTTTATTTATCATTTTTTGAATTTCATCGTCTTGCATTTTTTTTCCCAACTCTGTAGAGAATTGAAGCAAAAATATTCAACAAAATAGTTTTTTAAAAAGTTTTTAGATATTTTTTATAAACGTATATCACAATTTGCTTCTATTTGAATAATAAGCAATGTTACAAGATTGTTCCAAAAGTTCGTAACATTTGCAAAAAATTGAAATACTAATATTATTCGCCGTTATATATTATGTATAAAGTAATTGTATTATGTGTATTATTATGTATTCGCCGTAATAATATTATTCGCCAGGTAAAAATAAAAATAAAAACGTTTTAAGAAAAACACGAACTTTTTGGACAACCATATATATACAATGTATCAAAAAGGGTAAAGCAGTGGGTAAAAATAAAAATATAAAAATAAAGTTAATAGAAACATAGAGGGTATTTTCTATCCTAAATACTTTTGTTGACATTTCCATCCGATAGATTATGCTATTGTATCTTTTATTGGGAAGTAAATTTTGACGGTCTCAATGAGCGTTGAACAACCTCGTTCAAACAGGCTGAAACCTAACAACGCCAACCTGACAACAAAATGGATGTGGCAACAGTGTAATCACAGATAAAATATCTTCTATTTTATCTCACTGACGCCATGTAGGCCTCTTTTTCTATCCCAGACGATGAGTGTTGATTTCCTTTGTAATCTTGGTGTTGGGATAGCTAGTACTGTAAGTACACCACCAACCTACTCTTGTAGTACCAGGCCATGGTGGGTAGTGAGTTGTGAATATTTGTACTGTAAGTACATCACATGTCTTCACTCGTAGTGCAATGCCATGATGGGTAGTGACAGCTTGTACTGTAAGTACACCACATGTCTACACATGTAGTACCAGGCCATGGTGGGAAGTGACAACTTGTACTGTAAGTACACCACATGTCTACACATGTAGTATCAGGCCATGGTGGGTAGTGACAGCTTGTACTGTAAGTACACCACATGTCTACACATGTAGTACCAGACCATGGTGGGTAGTGACAGCTTGTACTGTAAGTACACCACATGTCTACACATGTAGTACCAGGCCATGGTGGGTAGTGACAGCTTGTACTGTAAGTACACCACATGTCTACACATGTAGTACCAGGCCATGGTGGGTAGTGACAGCTTGTACTGTAAGTACACCACATGTCTACACTCGGCCGTGCGGCCACGCGTCGCGCGAGCTCCTGAGTGTTTCGCCTCTGGCGGGCGAAAAGTGTCGTGGATGGCGACAAATTTTATACGGGCTGAAAGCCCGTCAAAAGCCGAGCAAAAGCCTGTAAGGCACGGCTCACTAGCACAACCATGTGCAGAATTATCCGCAAATCAAGATTTGCAGAACGAAATTCCAATAGTTTTGAGAAAAAATCAAAACTATGTAAATCCGCCCGCCGGCGGCCAGGATGCAAATTCTGCCGCGCCGGTCGACCTCTCTCTCTCTCTCTCTTGCGGCTATTCCAACTTCTAACGCCGCTGCTCAAGTCCGGAGAAACTGGGCTGACATCACAGAAGAGGTGAATCCTGGAGCTGAGGAAGGATTTACCCTCGTCCAGGGTAGGAAGAGGCGCCGTGGCTCGGGGAATTCACCTACGACGGCTGCACCCTCCTCCAATGCCGGAGCTTCCAGGCCCATTCGCCGACCTCAATCATCGGCAGGATCAGTGCCCCGAGCCCAAGAAATCAGGGCCACAAGGGCTCACATCGCGGATGCCAGGGCGCGGCAGGCGTCCTCTTCCGAGGAACATTGTGTGTACATTGAACACAGCCCTGAACTTGAGCCCTTCCACTACCTTAGGGCTTTGGACAGGAAACTCGGAGGAACCGCCGGAGTCATCCAGATCACCAAGGTGAACGGCCACCAGCTACTGGGACTGACCAACAGAGGCCTGGCCGAGCGCCTCATAAGTGAGGGCCTCGAGGTTGAGGGAACACTCCTCAGGGCATTCCCTTTCCGCAAAAGAGCGGAAAGGATTACAGTGGGTAACCTCCCCTTCTTTGTAGCGGACTCTGCTGTCATCACCGCCCTCTCTCCATTTGGGCGGGTTACGTCCATCGCCCCTAAGCAGATGAAGGCGGGCCCCTACGTCTACGTCGATGGCCGGCGTGACGTCTTCATCACCCTACATGAGGGGATCACCATAGAGAGGCTTCCAACCCGCCTCGACATCAACATCAAAGGCCAAGCCTGGCCTGCATACCTATCCTCGGGCATCAGGTGTTCCAGGTGCCACGGACAAGGGCATCGGAGGGCCATCTGCCCCCTGCTTGCAGGGCTGGCCAACAACACCAGAACGGCCCCACTGACCACTCCTGCTGGCGCCCCACCACACACCACCCCTGCACCGCCTCAGCGGTCAGCAGCCCAGCCTCCTGCGCCGACACCCTCCAATCCAGCCATGGAGGTTTGCAGCGCTCCTCCCGTGGCCCGAGCTGCGCTCCACTCATCCGCACCTCGGCCATCTCCACCAGCGGCCCCTGCCTTTCCTATGGAGGAGACGCCTCCTGCCCCTCCACCAGTGACCCCTGCTCCGTCCCTGCAAACACCTGGGAGTCGCGAGCCTGCGGCCCCAACACCGGACGTGGAGATGTCCTTCGTGGAGGAGACCTTTGCGTCCTCCACGTCATCGGCAAAAAACGCAACGAGAGTCGACCTCGATGCGTTCATCGAGGGGCTCCCCAGCGTGTCATTCGCTAAGACAGACGCCCTTGGTCTTGGGCGGGAGGAGGTCCTGGACCTCCTCTCCTCGAGGACCAAGGCGCAGAGGAAGGGACCCCTCCTGTCGCCTCCGCAGTGCGACGCCCTCGTCGGCCTGATCGGTCAAATTCTGGACCTGAAGCCCGGACACACCTCTAACTTATATAAGGTCCTTGGTCAGGTTAGGGCTGAGCTAACGAAAACACCAGCCGCAGCACCTACACCCCCACTGCCTGCACCTCGGCCTTCTGGACCAACGCCACCTACTCCCCACAGCGAAGAACTGATGCCTGCTGTGATGACACCTCCGCCGCCTGCCCTGGAGGATAATCCGGACCTGGCCCAATGGGAGATGTCACTATCTCTGTATCAGACCTTCATGAAAGAACCCGACTTGGGGCCTACGTCCAAATCGGGTATCGACCAATCAGAACTCACGGATGCGACCCTTAACCCCAGGGACAGGGAGGAACTCATCGAGCAACTTTTGCCTAGGCAAAGGAACATTCTGGCTCAGATCCTTGACGCTCTCTTGGAGCGCGCTCTGGACTTGGATCCTTTTCTTCGCGGGAAGCTTTCTGAGCTCAGGGCCTCCTTGCCTCCCTAACCCAGACCCTCTTTGAGGGCACCCCCTGTTGTTTTGTTGCTGTAAATACTTTTCATTGCTTAACTCTCCGGAGTGTTCTTAATTTACTAAGAGGTCAATAAAGTAATTTTAATTGTCAAAAAAAAATTGTCACATATCTACACATGTAGTACCAGGCCATGGTGGGTAGTGACAGCTTGTACTGTAAGTACACCACATGTCTACACATGTAGTATCAGGCCATGGTGGGTAGTGACAGCTTGTACTGTAAGTACACCACATGTCTACACATGTAGTACCAGGCCATGGTGGGAAGTGACAACTTGTACTGTAAGTACACCACATGTCTACACATGTAGTATCAGGCCATGGTGGGTAGTGACAGCTTGTACTGTAAGTACACCACATGTCTACACATGTAGTACCAGACCATGGTGGGTAGTGACAGCTTGTACTGTAAGTACACCACATGTCTACACATGTAGTACCAGGCCATGGTGGGTAGTGACAGCTTGTACTGTAAGTACACCACATGTCTACACATGTAGTACCAGGCCATGGTGGGTAGTGACAGCTTGTACTGTAAGTACACCACATGTCTACACTCGGCCGTGCGGCCACGCGTCGCGCGAGCTCCTGAGTGTTTCGCCTCTGGCGGGCGAAAAGTGTCGTGGATGGCGACAAATTTTATACGGGCTGAAAGCCCGTCAAAAGCCGAGCAAAAGCCTGTAAGGCACGGCTCACTAGCACAACCATGTGCAGAATTATCCGCAAATCAAGATTTGCAGAACGAAATTCCAATAGTTTTGAGAAAAAATCAAAACTATGTAAATCCGCCCGCCGGCGGCCAGGATGCAAATTCTGCCGCGCCGGTCGACCTCTCTCTCTCTCTCTCTTGCGGCTATTCCAACTTCTAACGCCGCTGCTCAAGTCCGGAGAAACTGGGCTGACATCACAGAAGAGGTGAATCCTGGAGCTGAAGAAGGATTTACCCTCGTCCAGGGTAGGAAGAGGCGCCGTGGCTCGGCAAATTCGCCTACGGCGGCTGCACCATCCTCCAATCCCGGAGGCTCTAGGACCATTCGCCGACCTCAACCATCGGCGGGTTCGGTGCCGCGGGCCCAAGAGATCAGGGTCACCAGAGCACACATCGCGGAAGCCAGGGCGCGGCAGGCGTCCTCCTCCGAGGAACACTGTGTGTACATCGAACACAGCCCCGAACTGGAGCCCTTCCACTACCTTAGGGCACTGGACAGGATGCTCGGAGGAACTGCCGGAGTCATCCAGATCACCAAGGTGAACGGCCACCAGCTCCTGGGACTGACCAACAGAGGCCTAGCCGAGCGCCTCATAAGTGAGGGCCTCGAGGTTGAGGGAACACTCCTCAGAGCATTCCCTTTCCGCAAAAGAGCGGAAAGGATTACAGTGGATAACCTCCCCTTCTTTGTGGCGGACTCTGCTGTCATCACCGCCCTCTCTCCATATGGGCGGGTTACGTCCATCGCCCCTAAGCAGATGAAGGCGGGCCCCTACGTCTACGTCGATGGCCGGCGTGACGTCTTCATCACCCTACATGAGGGGATCACCATCGAGAGGCTTCCAACCCGCCTTGACATCAACATCAAAGGCCAAGCCTGGCCTGCGTACCTATCCTCGGGCATCAGGTGTTCCAGGTGCCACGGACAAGGGCATCGGAGGGCCATCTGCCCCCTGCTTGCAGGGCTGGCCAACAACACCAGAACGGCCCCACCGACCACTCCTGCTGGCGTCCCACCACCGACCACCCCTGCACCGCCTCAGCGGTCAGCAGCCCAGCCTCCTGCGCCGACACCCTCCAATCCAGCCATGGAGGTTTGCAGCGCTCCTCCCGTGGCCCGAGCTGCGCTCCACTCATCCGCACCTCGGCCATCTCCACCAGCGGCCCCAGCCTTTCCTATGGAGGAGACGCCTCCTGCCCCTCCACCAGTGACCCCTGCTCCGTCCCTGCAAACACCTGGGAGTCGCGAGCCTGCGGCCCCAACACCGGACGTGGAGATGTCCATCGTGGAGGAGACCTTTGCGTCCTCCACGTCATCGGCAAAAAACGCTACGAGAGTCGACCTCGATGCTTTCATCGAGGGGCTCCCCAGCGTGTCATTCGCTAAGACGGACGCCCTTGGTCTTGGGCGGGAGGAGGTCCTGGACCTCCTCTCCTCGAGGACCAAGGCGCAGAGGAAGGGACCCCTCCTGTCGCCTCCGCAGTGCGACGCCCTCGTCGGCCTGATCGGTCAAATTCTGGACCTGAAGCCCGGACACACCTCTAATTTATATAAGGTCCTCGGACAAGTCAAGGCCGAGCTCAGGACAACACCAGCAGTGCCTCCAACACCCACACTGCCTGCGCCTTGGCCTGCTAAGCCAACACCACCCGCTCTCCACGAGGAAAAGACGTCGCCGGACATCGCGACACCTCCACCTCCACTGTCTACCGAATTCATTGATGCCTGCTACGACCAGGCAAATGACATAATTTATGAATTAAGCGATGAGCGCTACTTGGAGACTTTATCCGATATCGGAGTCACTGAGGGTGACATCGTAGAGGCAATTATTTTCCCCGACGATAGGGAACCTCTCCTCAGGCGCCTCTCCACTCAGAAGAGAACCACTCTTGCCGGGATCGTCAGCGCTGCATCTGAGCGCGCTCGGAGCTCGGATCCCTTTGTGCGTGAGGGCCTGCGCATACTCAGCGAAATGCTCCCCCCCCCTAATCTGTAAATCCCATTAATTCTTGATTGAATGTAACTATTGACGAGTGTCAATAAAGTATGTTTTAATTGTCAAAAAATTGTCACATGTCTACACACGTAGTACCAGGCCATGGTGGGTAGTGACAGCTTGTACTGTAAGTACACCACATGTCTACACATGTAGTACCAGGCCATGGTGGGTAGTGACAGCTTGTACTGTAAGTACACCACATGTCTACACATGTAGTACCAGGCCATGGTGGGAAGTGACAACTTGTACTGTAAGTACACCACATGTCTACACATGTAGTATCAGGCCATGGTGGGTGAGTTGTGAATATTTGTACTGTACACCACATGTCTTCACTCGTAGTGCAATGCCATGATGGGTAGTGACAGCTTGTAGTGTAAGTACACCACATGTCTACACTTGTAGTACCAGGCCATGATGGGTAGTGACAGCTTGTACTGTAAGTACACCACATGTCTACACATGTAGTACCAGGCCATGGTGGGTAGTGACAGCTTGTACTGTAAGTACACCACATGTCTACACATGTAGTACCAGGCCATGGTGGGTAGTGACAGCTTGTACTGTAAGTACACCACATGTCTACACTCGGCCGTGCGGCCACGCGTCGCGCGAGCTCCGTGTTTTTCGCCTCTGGCAGGCGGTGAAATGCTTTTAGGCATACCGAGTTCGGCATCGCCAGGGAGCTCGGGATCTGCTGGACAAGAGCCTGGAAGGCCCAGCATCCCATCTCCTACTGGTGTAAAAATTTCTAGCAAAAACGGAAATGAGAAAATAATCTCAAAAGAAAACTCAGAAAATCGAGTTTATGCAAATCCACCGACAGGCGTCAGAAATGCAAATCTGGCCGCTGCGCGCGGTGACGTCACGACCGGCTCGGCAGCAGCTACGTCATCTAATGGCGCTGCCCGTGTCCTGGGAAGTTGGGCGGACTCCATCGAGGACCAAGGCCCTGGAGAGGACGACGACTTCACCGTCGTCAAGAATAAGAAAAGGCGCCGTGAATCGCCGGGTTCTCCTGCAGCGGCTACACCTTCCTCTGGCACCAGAGGCGCAGGGGCCACTCGCCGGCCGCGATCATCCACGGGATGGGCACCGCGGGCGGAGGAAATCAGGACCACCCGAGCTCACATCGTGGAGGCCAGGGCGCGGCAGGCGTCTTCCACCGAGGACCACTGCGTTTATGTAGAGCGCAGCCCTGAACTGGAGCCCTTTCACTACATGAGGGCAATTGAAAGGATGTTCGGAGGGACCAGGGAGGTCTTCCAACTGACAAAAATGAACGGCCACTTCCTGGTGGGACTGGCTAACAGAGGCATGGCCGAGCGCCTCGTCAACGAGGGCCTCGAGGTGGAGGGCACTCTCCACAGGGCCTTCCCGTTCCGCAAGAGGGCGGAGAGAATTACGGTGGGCAACCTCCCCTTCTTCGTGGGGGATGCAGCCGTCATCAACGCCCTTTCATCTTTTGGGCGGGTCACATCTCTCGCCCCCAAGCTGATGAAGGCTGGCCCATACATCTACAACGACGGCCGCCGAGAGGCGTTTATCATCCTCCGCGAAGGCATGACCATCGAGAGGCTGCCCACCCGCCTCGACATCACCATCAAAGGCGAAGCCTGGCCCGCATACCTGTCCTCCGGGATTAGGTGCTCCAGGTGCCGTGGCCAAGGACATCGCAGGGCCAACTGCCCCCTGCTTGCAAGGCGAACCACCGCTCCTGGACCGGCCACACCAACCTCTCCAACCAGCGTCCCACCAGCGACTGCGCCTGGGCTGCCTCAACAACCATCTGCCCAGCCTCCACCTCCGGCATCCCCCAGCCCAACCATGGAGGTCTCCGACGTGCCTCCCACAAGCCGAGCTGCGCTCCATCCACCTGAAGCACTCCGGCAATCACCACCAGCGCCTTCGGCCTTACCTGCGGAGGATGCGCCTCCTGCCCCTCCACCAGTGACCCCTGCTCCGTCCCTGCGAACACCTGGGAGTCGCGAGCCTGCGGCCCCAACACCGGACGTGGAGATGTCCATCGTGGAGGAGACCTTTGCGTCCTCCACGTCATCGGCAAAAAACGCAACGAGAGTCGACCTCGATGCGTTCATCGAGGGGCTCCCCAGCGTGTCATTCGCTAAGACGGACGCCCTTGGTCTTGGGCGGGAGGAGGTCCTGGACCTCCTCGAGGACCAAGGCGCAGAGGAAGGGACCCCTCCTGTCGCCTCCGCAGTGCGACGCCCTCGTCGGCCTGATCGGTCAAATTCTGGACCTGAAGCCCGGACACACCTCTAATTTATATAAGGTCCTTGGTCAGGTTAGAGCTGAGCTAACGAAAACACCAGCCGCAGCACCTACACCCCCACTGTCTGCACCTCGGCCTGATGGGCCAATACCACCCCCTCCCCATGGGGATACGACGACACAGGACATGGCGACACCTCCACCTCCCCCATCTGCCCAAATGGAGGTTGATCCAATCGATAAACGTTGCAAGGAATTGCAACTTTTGACCTTTGAATTGATGAAGGAATTCAATCCGAAGCCCTTACCCCAATTCTACTCTTTCGAGCTTGACCTCGTGGAAGCGGTGCTTTACCCTGAGGATAGGGAGGGCTTCCTCGGGAGATTTTCGCCGGGGGACAAGAAAGTTCTCGCCCAAATCCTGGATAAGCTTTCCACTCGGGACTTAGACTCCCTTACTCTCAGGGGACTATCTGAGCTTAGGGCCGCCTTGCCGTCCTGACCTCCTGTTGAAATCATTTGGTCTCGGAGAAGCGGTGGAGGACCCGCTCTTCGCCTGGTCCAGGACCCTCCAGCGCCGAGGTCTCCTACCTTCGTCCCCTTTGTAAATTTGACCATATATGTATATCTTTAATTCTATATGTATATATTTTCCTCTTCTCTCTCTCTCTCTCATGTGAGATGTAAAATTGTCTAGATGACAATAAATAATTTTCAACTGTCACATGTAGTACCAGGCCATGGTGGGTAGTGACAGCTTGTACTGTAAGTACACCACATGTCTACACATGTAGTACCAGGCCATGGTGGGTAGTGACAGCTTGTACTGTAAGTACACCACATGTCTATACTCGGCCGTGCGGCCACGCGTCGCGCGAGCTCCTGAGTTTTTCGCCTCTGGCGGGCGAAAAGTGTCGCGGATGGCGACAAATATGGTATGGGCTGAAAGCCCGTCAAAAGCCGAAGACAAGCCTGTAAGGCTCGGCTCTAAAGCACAGCCCAGTGCGGAAATAACAGCAAAAGACGTTTTGCAGAACAAAAATCCAATAGTTTTGACTGAAAATCAAAACTATGTAAATCCCTCCGCCGGCAGTCAGGATGCAAATTCTGCCGCGCCGGTCGACCTTGCGGCTATTCCAACTTCTGACGCCGCTGCTCAAGTCCGGAGAAACTGGGCTGACATCACAGAAGAGGTGAATCCTGGAGCTGAGGAAGGATTTACCCTCGTCCAGGGTAGGAAGAGGCGCCGTGGCTCGGCAAATTCGCCTACGGCGGCTGCACCATCCTCCAATCCCGGAGGCTCTAGGACCATTCGCCGACCTCAACCATCGGCGGGTTCGGTGCCGCGGGCCCAAGAGATCAGGGTCACCAGAGCACACATCGCGGAAGCCAGGGCGCGGCAGGCGTCCTCCTCCGAGGAACACTGTGTGTACATCGAACACAGCCCCGAACTGGAGCCCTTCCACTACCTTAGGGCACTGGACAGGATGCTCGGAGGAACTGCCGGAGTCATCCAGATCACCAAGGTGAACGGCCACCAGCTCCTGGGACTGACCAACAGAGGCCTGGCCGAGCGCCTCATAAGTGAGGGCCTCGAGGTTGAGGGAACACTCCTCAGGGCATTCCCTTTCCGCAAAAGAGCGGAAAGGATTACAGTGGATAACCTCCCCTTCTTTGTGGCGGACTCTGCTGTCATCACCGCCCTCTCTCCATATGGGCGGGTTACGTCCATCGCCCCTAAGCAGATGAAGGCGGGCCCCTACGTCTACGTCGATGGCCGGCGTGACGTCTTCATCACCCTACATGAGGGGATCACCATCGAGAGGCTTCCAACCCGCCTTGACATCAACATCAAAGGCCAAGCCTGGCCTGCGTACCTATCCTCGGGCATCAGGTGTTCCAGGTGCCACGGACAAGGGCATCGGAGGGCCATCTGCCCCCTGCTTGCAGGGCTGGCCAACAACACCAGAACGGCCCCACCGACCACTCCTGCTGGCGTCCCACCACCGACCACCCCTGCACCGCCTCAGCGGTCAGCAGCCCAGCCTCCTGCGCCGACACCCTCCAATCCAGCCATGGAGGTTTGCAGCGCTCCTCCCGTGGCCCGAGCTGCGCTCCACTCATCCGCACCTCGGCCATCTCCACCAGCGGCCCCAGCCTTTCCTATGGAGGAGACGCCTCCTGCCCCTCCACCAGTGACCCCTGCTCCGTCCCTGCAAACACCTGGGAGTCGCGAGCCTGCGGCCCCAACACCGGACGTGGAGATGTCCATCGTGGAGGAGACCTTTGCGTCCTCCACGTCATCGGCAAAAAACGCTACGAGAGTCGACCTCGATGCTTTCATCGAGGGGCTCCCCAGCGTGTCATTCGCTAAGACGGACGCCCTTGGTCTTGGGCGGGAGGAGGTCCTGGACCTCCTCTCCTCGAGGACCAAGGCGCAGAGGAAGGGACCCCTCCTGTCGCCTCCGCAGTGCGACGCCCTCGTCGGCCTGATCGGTCAAATTCTGGACCTGAAGCCCGGACACACCTCTAATTTATATAAGGTCCTCGGACAAGTCAAGGCCGAGCTCAGGACAACACCAGCAGTGCCTCCAACACCCACACTGCCTGCGCCTTGGCCTGCTAAGCCAACACCACCCGCTCTCCACGGGGAAAAGACGTCGCCGGACATCGCGACACCTCCACCTCCACTGTCTACCGAATTCATTGATGCCTGCTACGACCAGGCAAATGACATAATTTATGAATTAAGCGATGAGCGCTACTTGGAGACTTTATCCGATATCGGAGTCACTGAGGGTGACATCGTAGAGGCAATTATTTTCCCCGACGATAGGGAACCTCTCCTCAGGCGCCTCTCCACTCAGAAGAGAACCACTCTTGCCGGGATCGTCAGCGCTGCATCTGAGCGCGCTCGGAGCTCGGATCCCTTTGTGCGTGAGGGCCTGCGCATACTCAGCGAAATGCTCCCCCCCCCCCTAATCTGTAAATCCCATTAATTCTTGATTGAATGTAACTATTGACGAGTGTCAATAAAGTATGTTTTAATTGTCAAAAAAATTGTCACATGTCTACACATGTAGTACCAGGCCATGGTGGGTAGTGACAGCTTGTACTGTAAGTACACCACATGTCTACACATGTAGTTCCAGGCAATGGTGGGTAGTGACAGCTTGTACTGTAAGTACACCACATGTCTACACTCGGCCGTGCGGCCACGCGTCGCGCGAGCTCCTGAGTTTTTCGCCTCAGGCGGGCGAAAAGTGTCGCGGATGGCGACAAATTTTATACGGGCTGAAAGCCCGTCAAAAGCCGAGCAAAAGCCTGTAAGGCACGGCGAAAAAGCACAACCATGTGCTGAACTATCTAAGAAAGAAGATTTTCAGAAGAAAACTTTAAATCTCTTCAACAAAAATCAAAACTATGCAAATCCGCCCGCCGGCGGACATCATGCAAATCCGGCCACGCCGACCGACTTCGTTACTGCCTCGTTTTCCGAGGCCGCTGCCCAAGCCAATAGAAGCTGGGCAGACTTAGCGGAGGACAACAATCACGAATCTGAGGAACCTTTCATCACTGTCCAAAGAAAGAAAAGACGCCGTGGCTCGGCGGAATCACCTGCGGCGGCTGCACCTTCCTCTAACATCAGAGGCGCAGGAGCCATTCGCCGGCCGCGATCATCCACGGGATGGGCACCGCGGGCGGAGGAAATCAGGACCACCCGAGCGCACATCGCGGAGGCCAGGGAGCGGCAGGCGTCTTCCACCGAGGACCACTGCGTTTATGTAGAGCGCAGCCCTGAACTGGAGCCCTTTCACTACATGAGGGTAATTGAAAGGATGTTCGGAGGGACCAGGGAGGTCTTCCAACTGACAAAAATGAACGGCCACTTCCTGGTGGGACTGGCTAACAGAGGCATGGCCGAGCGCCTCATCAACGAGGGCCTCGAGGTGGAGGGAACACTCCACAGGGCCTTCCCGTTCCGCAAGAGGGCGGAGCGAATTACAGTGGGCAACCTCCCCTTCTTCGTGGGGGATGCAGCCGTCATCAGCGCCCTTTCATCTTTTGGGCGGGTCACATCTATCGCCCCCAAGCTGATGAAGGCTGGCCCATACATCTACAACGACGGCCGCCGAGAGGCGTTTATCATCTTCCGCGAAGGAATGACCATCGAGAGGCTGCCCACCCGCCTCGACATTACCATCAAAGGCGAGGCCTGGCCCGCATACCTGTCCTCCGGGATTAGGTGCTCCAGGTGCCGTGGCCAAGGACATCGCAGGGCCAACTGCCCCCTGCTTGCAGGGCTAGCTAACAACACCAGATTGGCCCCACCAACCACTCCTGCCGCCGTTCCATCAACAACCACCTCTGCACCGCCTCAGAGGTCAGCGGCCCAGCCTCCTACACCGGCGTCCTCCAGTCCAGCCAGAGAGACTCCCGGCACTTCTCCTGCGGCCCGAGCTGTAACTACATCTACAGCACCTCGACCATCTCCGCCGGTAGCCCCGGCCGTACCTATGGAGGAGGCGCCTTCTACCCCTCCACCTGTGACCCCTGCTCCGTCCCTGCAGGCGCCTGGGGGTCCCGCCCAGAGGACCCTCGGGTCTGCAGCCCCAACACCGGACGTGGAGATGTCCATCGTGGAGGAGACCTTTGCGTCATCCACGTCTTCGGCAAAGAACGCTACGAGAGTCGACCTCGATGCGTTCATCGAGGGGCACCCCAGCGTATCATTCGCTAAGACGGACGCCCTTGGTCTTGGGCGGGAGGAGGTCCTGGACCTCCTCTCCTCGAGGACCAAGGCGCAAAGGAAAGGACCCCTCCTGTCGCCTCCGCAGTGCGACGCCCTCGTCGGCGTGATCGGGCAAATCTTGAATCTGAGGCCCGGAGCAGCCAGCAACCTGTACAAAGTCCTCGGACAAGTCAAGGCTGAACTCAGGACAACACCAGCAGAGCCTCCAACACCCCCACTGCCTGCGCCTCGGCCTTCTGGACCAACGCCACCTACTCCCCACAGCGAAGAACTGATGCCTGCTGTGATGACACCTCCGCCGCCTGCCCTGGAGGATAATCCGGACCTGGCCCAATGGGAGATGTCACTATCTCTGTATCATATCTTCATGAAAGAACCCGACTTGGGGCCTACGTCCAAATCGGGAATCGACCAATCAGAACTCACGGATGCGACCCTTAACCCCAGGGACAGGGAGGAACTCATCGAGCAACTTTTGCCCAGGCAAAGGAACATTCTGGCTCAGATCCTTGACGCTCTCTTGGAGCGCGCTCTGGACTTGGATCCTTTTCTTCGCGGGAAGCTTTCTGAGCTCAGGGCCTCCTTGCCTCCCTAACCCAGACCCTCTTTGTTTTGTTGCTGTAAATACTTTTTTATTGCTTAACTCTCCGGAGTGTTCTTAATTGACTAAGAGGTCAATAAAGTAATTTTAATTGTCAATGTCCATGTCTACACATGTAGTACCAGGCTATGGTGGGTAGTGACAGCTTGTACTGTAAGTACACCACATGTCTACACATGTAGTTCCAGGCCATGGTGGGTAGTGACAGCTTGTACTGTAAGTACACCACATGTCTACACATGTAGTACCAGGCTATGGTGGGTAGTGACAGCTTGTACTGTAAGTACACCACATGTCTACACATGTAGTACAAGGCCATGGTGGGTAGTGACAGCTTGTACTGTAAGTACACCACATGTCTACACATGTAGTTCCAGGCCATGGTGGGTAGTGACAGATTGTACTGTAGGTACACCACATGTCTACACATGTAGTACCAGGCTATGGTGGGTAGTGACAGCTTGTACTGTAAGTACACCACATGTCTACACATGTAGTTCCAGGCCATGGTGGGTAGTGACAGATTGTACTGTAGGTACACCACATGTCTACACATGTAGTACCAGGCCATGGTGGGTAGTGACAGCTTGTACTGTAAGTACACCACATGTCTACACATGTAGTACCAGGCCAGGGTAACAGTGGAAGGGACATCAAAGCAGGAAAATGTAACCAGACACCTATGTTACTTGATCCTTAAGTTCTGGCAGCTATGTTGCTATCTTATTTCCATATTGTTTATTTTCTACCATCTCAACCCATGGTCTGATAATACTCTATAAAGATTTATGACCTATAGTAATAGTTATTCAAACCATGATTACCACGGACTCTTGGATGCTACGCTGCCTGGAGTACAAGAGCTCCATCTATGCTTCTTTTCTTACTGTGAATTATTTTATTTAATTGATTGATTCAGTGATTTATTTGATTCAGTTATTTATTTAGAGCACATTTGTCATGATTAGATTTTTAACTTGGCTCTTTTCTTCCTGTGGTGAATCTGTATAAGACCGGTGGTCTTAATAAAGCTTTGTGTGTGTGTGAGCACGTTTTCTTTGAAGTTTCTTCTAGAAAGAACGAGCTGACTCAATTCGATTTATTTCAAACAACAAAAGAGAATTACGTTACGATTTAATGCGATTTAGTTGTATTTATAACACAAAAGAAAACAGAAGAAGAAAAAAACAAAAGAATGATGATAAGTAACAATAAAATTCTATAAATGAAAAAAACAAAGCTTCGAGGGCTGCTTATCTTTTATTAGAACGAATATAATACTAGCTTTCGGGCACATACGCCCTTCTACAGGAATTAATGAAACAATAATCCGACTAGTTTGAAATAGGTTTTATATACACGTATTGTTTCATTAATTCCTGTAGAAGGGCGTATGTGCCCGAAAGCTAGTATTATATTCGTTCTAATAAAAGATAAGCAGCCCTCGAAGCTTTGTTTTATTCATTTATAAATCGTACAGGGTTTATCAATCGATAAAATTCTATGAATATGAATTATAATTAATTAATAAAATACAAAAATAATAATTTAAAAAACCTAACAGTGTGTGTAATTAATTATCACGGACTCTGATACTACATGTATGTAGACATGTGGCGTATTTACAGTACAAACCCCCCTCTACTATCCATGATTATCACTATATATGGTACTTTTTTTTTGACACAATAGATTTAAAATGATATTGGTTTCATTTTATACAAAGAAGATAATTCTACAAGTAATTCGACAAAGTGTGGACAAGTACTACCCCTGAAAAATAAGAAGGAAGATACAGTGGTACCTCGACATACGAGCGCCCCAACATACGAGTTTTTCGAGATACGAGCCGACGAGCAAGTGATTTTTTGCTTTGAGTTACGAGCGAAATTCGAGATACGAGTTCGGTTCGTTAGTGTTGAAGATATTAATCTGTGATTTTAAATGGGAATTTTGTATGGGGAAATTTGCTTCGAGATACGAGTAACTCGAGATACGAGCAAGGTTGCGGAACGAATTAAACTCGTATGTCGAGGTACCACTGTATATGCAAATAGAGGGCCACGGGGACAAATAATTCATTCACAATTCTCGTATGTCAAAACACCAGTATTTCATCAACATTCCATTGATATAATGATATATCAGCGCGCCATCTGTTATGAATATTTGAAACTATTATAGACGGATTCTTTTGAAAATTAAACAATTTCTACTATCCTTACTGTAATGGAAAAATTCCTCCCTATAATTTTTCCATAACAGTAAGGGCAGTAGAAATTGTTTAATTTTCAAAAGAATCATACACGTCTATAATAGTTTCGATTATTCTATTGATATCTTGTTAAAAATTAAGCAATCCATTTTATAAGCATTAAAAGAAGTGTATATTTTGGATCAATATAATTTATTGAAAGATATTTCTTATATTTCGACGAGAGGTTATTCTCCTATCTTCCTCAAGGAATTCAAAGAAATTCAAGAGCTTACAAGGAATTTGTATTCTTTCAGGAAGATAAGCGAACAGCCTCGTCGAAATATCGGAAATATTTTAAAATAAATTATATTGATCCAAAATATTCACTTCTTTATATATATATACAGGGTGATCCAAAAGTCCCGCACAACTTTAAAAATTAATAACTCCCCGAATATTTGCGCTAGAGCAATGCGGTAAACACCATTGTGTTCAGGATGCAATGGGATTTTTTATGGCAATTAATGAAAAATTCGAAATTGATTTTAGTTACAATTTCATTCGCCAGATGGCGCTCTACCAGAATCAGAGATTCAGCGGCCAAATTGTTTGATAAATTGAAAAATATAACTGATAGACACGTATTTTTCCTTTTTGAATACCAGGAAAGAATCCTAATAATATCAAATAACAAATTGATAAAACACCACTTCGCCAAAAGTATGAAGAATTGGTTAACGATTTTCAAATACAATCAGAGATATGTAAAATAGGTAAATGCAAATTAAAACATGTAGCAAAAAGAAAATTGATATTTTAGATACGGTTTGTTTCCGAAGATAATAAATTTCTAATATTTTTAATTCAACTCTCACTCAGTGTCGATTATGTTTATTTTAATTCATTTGAAAAATATGTATCTATCTCTGATAATTTATTTTACTCTGGAATGTCGTTGTTGCTTTTGTCGTGTCCGATAAATAGCCTCAGATGTCTCCATGCATTTCTATCACAGCAGCAGCAGCAATGTCCACTATCTTGGATGTATAAAACTGCTTCCCTGGGTCTATGTCAATTTTCTGCAAGGCTGCGGGCATGAGAATATGTGGGTAGATGTTAGTTCCACACCAGGACAGTTGTTGCATGTTCTATAGGTTCTTGTGCCATCTGGATGTATTTTCATTCCTTTATAATGTTTTGTTCTAAGTCTTGTTATAGTTTTTGTCAGTTTTCTCTCAGAGTTTATTTCACATATTTGATATTTTCTTATTTTTTGTTTAATTATCTTGTATTTTGCCAAAGCATCAGCGTCAAATAATGACATTTGTTCTTTATTTTGGCTCAGCTTTCTGGCTTCCTTTGCCAAATCAACAGTCATTTCATTACCCCCGATCTCAACACGGGCAGGAATCCATTGTAGAATGCAGTTATTCTCCAATGATCCAGTTGGGTAAGTAACGAGTGTATTTTCTTTGTGATTCTAGTATTGCCCTTCTGAATTGCTTCTAGAGCGGATATGGAGTCGCTGTATATTAAAATTCCTTCTGCTTGATGCAGGGATGGTTGGTTAAGGCATAAATCAAGAGCTTTCCAGATAGCTGTCAGTTCACAAGTGAAGTTTAACGAAATCTGTCCTGCTCCTTCCTAGATTTTGATGTTTATTCCATCTTGCAGTATTATGTTAATTCCGGCCCCTCCATTACTCAGGGTAAGGTCTGAAGATCCATCTGTAAATTCTGTTAAAGGGCGTGGCCTAGCATTTTTAATCAAGAATTTGTACTATGAGGACATAGCCGTTAATATTACAAACACATCAGACCTCGAAGCCCAAGGTATCAAAGTCTACCTCAATCAAAACAAAGCCATCAACATATACAATATGTATCACCCTCCAAACAATACATTTATTGACGATGGAACAATGGCTCAATTTCTTACAGACAACACTATTATTGTAGGTGACCTTAATGTCAAACATCAACTATGGGGATGTTCTACGCCAAACCCAAGAGGCAAAATACTATCAAACATATTTGACGACAATGCCTTCATGTGCTTAAATGATGGGAATCCTACCCATCATTCCTACAAGATATAATACTGCACAAGCCCTTGATATAAGTTTTTACTATCCTGACATTTTCCACAAATGCAAATAGCAAATATTAAAAAGTTTTGTAAGTGATCATTTGCCTAATTTGATAGAAATTAGCACCAAGACCAAAACTAGCTCAATTAAGAAAAATTCTGGAACTTCAAAAAGGCTAATATGATATCTTTCGAAAACACCATTATTAAAGCAGACAAAGTTTCAATACCAAGAGGTAATATTAAGAAATGGATTCCAAATTATACACACCAGGCAAAAAAATATTCAAACACTTATAACTAAAAGAAATTAACTACAAAAAAGTGCACCCAAAACCAAACAAATTGTATAACTGAACTGAACATTGTGATTGCAAAAATAAAAAGATTATACGTAAATGTAAAAAGGGAAAAATGGAAACAAACTTGTGAAAACCTGAACCCAAGAAACCCAAATACAAAACTTTGGAATTTGGCAAAACAAATTGACAGAGCCCAGCCACAAACTGAAAACACAAATATGATTAAGAATACAGATAGTACACCAGCAACTAATTACAAAATTGCTGCCAATCTCTTTTAGGTAATTCATATCAAATAAGTAGTAAAATCAAGGTTGAAAAAATAAAAAGATTATTCATGACTGTAAAATATCACCAGCACTCATAATATTTTCCATGAAAAAAATCAATATGAAAAAGCTAGCTTATGCATTAGAAAACACTGACCTAAACAAGACACCTGGGCCAGATGGAATCCATGGCCGAATGATATCAAACTTGGGCAAAATTGGCAAAGAAAGACTTGTTAATATTTTCAATAACTCCTGGAAAACTGGAAAATTGCCTCAAGACTGTAAAAATGCAACAATAATTCCCATTAAAAAACTTGACAAATCTGCTGATGACCCAAAAAACTACCGACCTATCTCCCTAACAAATATTTGCTGCAAATTAATGGAAAAAATTATACTCAGACGACTCACCTACCACCCCCGACACAATAAATCTCTTACCAGAAGAACAATATGGATTTAGGAAAGGACATGGGACAATATACCAACTCTTATTTTTCACACAAAAGGTAAAAGATGCACAAAACAGAAAACCAACTAACCACACCCTAGCTGCTTTTTTAGACCTTACACAAGCTTTTGATAAAGAGTATGGAAAAACAAGTTAATTACAAAATTATACAAGCATTTCAAAATTGATGGAAAAGCTATCTCATGGATAAATTATTTCCTTAAAAATAGATACATCAGGGTCAAATATAATGGAACTCTATCTAAAAACCTTCAAATTGTACCAAGGATTACCACAAGAATCAGTCCTTAGCCCAACTCTCTTCACCCTATTTATTGCAGGCATAGAAGAAAAAAATTCACATAATACCAATATTGGATTTTTCGCTGATGACATTATTCTATGGAGCAGTAACACTAACTGGAAAAAAGCTGAAAGGGATTTGAACAAGACTCTTCTCCACCTAGAAAAATTTGCTAATAAACATAAATTAGAATTTAACCCCCAAAAATCTGAAACCGGTCTTTTTACTACCGATAAGAAACTATACAAAATAAGGCCAAAAATTATTCTGAAAGAACAACAATTACAATATAATAAACATCCTAAATATCTTGGCTACACCCTGGATCCAGAAATTAATTCCAGTAAACATATTGAAGAAGTTATTAGAAAAGGAAGAGACCGACTAAAAATCCTGAAATATATTTCAGGTAGAGAGTGGGGAGCCGATGCAACCACACTAAAATTAACTAACACATCTCTAATTAGACCGATGCTGGAATATGGATATCAAATCTATGGCACAGCATCTGAAACAAATCTAAAATCACTGGAAAGGATACAACTAAGTGCAGCTAGAATTATTACAGGTCTTCGAAATACCTGCCCTTATAGGAACAAACACAGAACTTTCAATTACATACTTAATTGAGAACCCAATATAAGACTCAAAAAAGAAGGCCCTCTCCACCTGGCCAAAGGAAATAGATTTTTAAAATATAAAGTGGAAAAATATTATTTAGCTGAAAAAATATCTCCATGCGAACCACTAACAAAATGTTATTTTTAATGCCACTTTAAATGAACCCACCAACAGACAATATCAAAATCCAGAATACTTAAAACAATTATCATTAGAAATAATTAATAAAATTCCTAAAAAATGCAATAACTATCTATACCGATGGTAGCAGAGACGAGTTGGGACACACTGGCAGTGGCTCTCTCATTAAAACCACAAATGGCAATGAGAAAATAAACAGAAGAAACCCAGAATTTTGCTCAGTCTTCAGATCAGAACTTATAGCCATCTATGAAGTCTTAAAATCCATCAGAAACATTAAACATCACGATATATGGATTCTTACTGATAGTAGAAGTGACATACAACACTTGAGTCACACAGGGGATCTTTGAGACAAATTAAGCAGGAACATAATTGGTTATCTCCAAAAACTCTCAATACCTCAAAAATTCACCTTCAATGGATACCCTTACATGTTAGCATTGAAGGCAATGAAGCTGCTGATGCGCTAGCGAAAAAAGGCACAAAAGAACCCTTGCTACAGAAAAATAAACTTACTTTTAAAGAAATAGAAACAGTAGCCAAAATAAACAAGAACTGGAGGATCCCACCTAAGCACAGCTGGTATACCCTAGAAGCAGATGGCCACCCAGACCTTTAGGTCCACAAGCCGGCATGCTAAGCATGCCCTTCGCTGCTATTCTGTTCTACTCATAAGCCAAGTAACGGTATCCAAGCTAGTGCTTGGACATTGTACCTGGAAACACCACCTCCCAGACAACGTGTCTGGAAGGATTTCTATACCGGTGGCCTTTAATCATAGCAAAATAGGAAACTATCTACTGTGTCCAGCAGGGACCGCGGGGAGGCACTACCCGGTCGACTCTGTTCACTCACAGCTGAGGAAAAGCTCAGCTGCCACGTCGTGGGCTTTCTCAAGAAGCTTGCTGTGATTTCTCAGCAGCTTACTCTTGATCGCGCCCCTCGCCCTCCTTCTCTCTTCCTGCACACCCACTACCCTTGGACAATCCAAGACGTAGTGGCGTGCATTCATATCCCTTTCTCCATAGACGCAATCAGGGTTTCTCTTAATTTTAAATCTGTGGAGACTTGGGGAAGGGCCCATGTCCCGAACTACCCTAATGAGTTTGTGGGACATTACCTTACAGAGGTACTTGGGTGTTGTTACCCCATTGAATACCTTTCTCCCCTTCACACTGTTCCTCCACTTATTTCTTGGTCACTGGGGTCCTCAGTGATCTACCTCTAAAGCATCCTGCCTTAGCGATCCTGTCTGCGAACTCATTACCTTCGATGAGGCTGTGTCTCCTAAACCAAGAGAGCTCCGGAGCCCGCGTTATCATCTCCAGCTCCTGGATTATTTGATGCGCGAGTTGCCCTTTCTCCAGATTGATGGCGACGAGGGCCGACATACAATCTGAAGTGTTAAACTTTCTTGGAAGATCAGCTCTCCATTAGTGAATATCACTACCCCAGCTCCAGTATTGGTTCCAGACTTACTACAATCAGTGAAAACCTCCGTGCCAATCCCTGTCGGCCCTCCAGGACTCCAATTCCACTTTGGCAACCACTGCGGAGGCTTCCTTGGATCCCTCTTCGATTCCAGGGCCCCCGCTTCAAGTCCCTGGGCATCTTCCCTGTTCTCCTAGATCTTCTGTCTGATGGTCTCCTCCTCTAGTTTCAATCCCAAGGGAATAAGCCCAGCGAGGACCAAAAAGGCCTCACTGCTGGTAGTGCGATATCCCCCTGTGATTCTGAGTGCCGCTGTCCTCTGCACTCTCTCTAGAGTTGTTGCCACCTTCTGGTCCCTGTTTCGGCGCCACCAAGCCCCGGAAGCATATAGCAAGATTGGCTCGACACAGGAGAGGCAGAGGTTCCTAAAAATAGTATCCTCCTTCTCCCCCCCCCCCCCCCCCTGTTGAGAGCCGCCCAGGACAGGCCTGCACAACGCCTCCCTGCCTCTCGCCACCATCTCCTCCGCCTGGTATTGCCAACCCATCTTGTCATCAATGACCACCCCCAGAATGGTCATCCTATTGACCACGCTACCCTCCGTCCTTCCATCCGGATAGCCGGCTTGTGTTCCCATTTGATCCCTTTCCTTTTAGTTCTTATGTCCCTAGGCTTAAAGCTGAGGGCTTTAGTTTTGGAGACATTGAACTTAAGGCCCAGATCGAGAGAATTTGGAGAAAAGTTCCAACACACTTCTCAGCCTTCGCTCTCGAAGCAGCCTCAATGATGAGGAACTGCTCGTCAGCATAGAGAACCAGCCTGGCTGCCTCAGGGAGCCCCTCCTGGAAAACGGTGTTTACTAGGATATTCCACAGAATAGGTCCGCAGCAAGAGCCCTGGGGGCAACCCCTAGCACAGTTTCTTTCCAACTTCCGCCCACCAAAACTGAGGCTATTCCGTCTATCCCTCAGGAAGTCACGAACCAAGCTGCACAAATTATCAGGACAACCCATGTCCATCAAATTTCTCATCAGCTTGTTCCAGCTCATGGAGTTGAACGCACCATCAATGTCCAGGGCCACGAAAAGAACCCAAGCACCCTTATTTAAGCCCATCTCAACCCCCTCTAACACCTCGTTCAGAGCTGTGGTTGTGGACTTTCCTTCCCTAAAACCATGTTGGAGAGAGGAAAGTAGCTCATTACTCTCTAGCCAATGCTTCAGTCGCTAAGCTAGTAGGCTATCCAGGACCATACCTAGACACACTAGTAAAGAAAGCGGACTATAATCATTAGGATAATTACCCTTTCTACCAGACTTTTCGAGAAACACTATTCGGGCAACCTTCCATGCCTCAGGAAATGTACCAGTGTCCAGGCACCTATTGAATAACCTGGAAAGAAGCGATGGGTGCATCCTTACCAGGGCTTTCACGACCGTGTTATCGATCCCTTCGGGACTATCTCATTCTCAGAAAAGGGCGGATCTACCAAACCACAAGTGGTCAGAGAGATCTCGGCCTCTGGTTCCTCGTTTCCGAAGTGCCGATCCAAGTTGTTTTTATTTTGTCTTCTGCTTTCGAGCGAGTAGGTCTAGAACACATTCTCTCTGAATTTTCTCATTGTTGGTGGATGAAACAGCACCAGTGATTATTTTGGTCGCTTTTGCTTGAACACTGTCTAGTCTTACTTTTAGTGATGAGCTTGAGGGAGCCCAGACCGGTGTTGCATATTCCATTATCGGTCTTATTAAGGTGGTATATCTTGTTCTGAGAATTCTGGGTTTTGCTCCCCAATTTGTTCCACATAGCCTTCTCAGAATGTTTAGTTTTCTGATAGCTCTATTTGAGGTGCTAATTATGTGTTCTGAAAATCCCAATTCCTCATCAATAATAATTAAAATAATTTTTTTGACATCTTGTCAATACATGCACAGTCTGCACTATTAAAAAAAGATAATATGCATTATATACACTATGTACAATGAATATGGCGCCTCTGCCAGCGCTGCAGAATTTGGTGGAGAATCGCCAGTGGGTCTCCAGCGACACCACGCATTTTGCGATCTACGATGAATACGTAGATCGCGTACTTCGCCGCTTAGGAGATGGTGATGGCGTGGTCCTCGAGACCAACTTGAAAGATCCAGGACTGCAGTATCACACTTAGGTATTATGGATTTCTAATTTTATCAATTATTTGTTTGTTTATGCTTATTTTGTCGTTATATTTATGCCTTTTTTCCCTGTGAGTGGAGAAGACGCATAGGTTTAGTTTTATTGGGTTTATGGTCATTTGGAGTTCCATTGCCCACTTCTCCAGCCCTCTCATTGATGTGTTCAGTATTTTTTACGATTTTTCTATGCTGCTACTTGTGTGCCATATGGCTATATCATCTGCATAACAGGCAACCTTTGTGTCTTCAGTGAGGTAAGGATGAATGTCGTTAATATATAGCAGATAGAGTAGAGGACTGAGCACAGATCTCTGAGGTACACCAGCCCATGTTCTTCCTTCCTTGGAAAATTCTCCATTGACCCGAACCTTTAACCTTCTTCCCCTTAAGAAGTCTGCAATCCAGATTAAGGTTTTTCCTCTTACTCCGATGTTGTGCAGCTTTTCACTTAATTTCTCCCTCCACACTCGATCAAAAGCTGAGGTCATATCAAGGAATATAGCCGTAGTCTTCTTTGGCGGTTTTTCCTGGAAAGAATCTATTATTGATTGACAGAAGTAGAACAGTTGATCAGTCGTACAGTGCTGGGATCTATAGGCAGTTTGGTAGAGGTTTATTTTATTATTGTTAGTGAGCCAGACTATGACCCTAGAGTGGATAATTCGTTCTGGTATTTTACAAAGTATGCTGGTGAGAGCAATTGGCCGATAGTTCTTGTATTCCTTGGCATCTTTGTTTGGCTTCAGTATTGACACTATAATTGATATCTTCCATTTCTTTGGTAGTTTACTAGTTTGCGATGAAATGTTCAGTATTCGTAGGAGTTGATTATTAGCTTTGTCTTCAAAGGTTTTAATCATTTGACCAAAGATTAGATCATCTCTTGGTGACCTCTTGGATTTTTTTATTGATAAGTTTAGCTCATTCAGTGTGAAGTCTCTCGAGAAAATATCTTGTTGATGGAAGTTTCTTGCTTGTTTAACTAACTGGTTTATATTATTTTTAGAGTCCTGTCTTCATTCTTATAGTTGAGTATGGAAGTGCTTGAAAGATATTCAGCAATTATGTCAGCCATCTGTTTGTTCTCGTTCTCGCTGTTCTATTCATATCGGTTAGAGTATTGGAGGATTGGTGTTGGTTTTGATTGTTCTCTAACACTCTAATCATATTCCAGTGTTGGCTGTCCTTACTTGGATCCATTTTTTCGCAGAATTCTGCCATTTTTCTTGTTTACATATCCAAATTTCTTGTTCTATTTTGTGACTAATTTCAATGAGTTCCTTTCTGTTTTCTTCTGTTTTATTTTTTTTTAAGAAGTTCATTGATATTGTCTCTCTCTCTGAAATCATTGCCTCGATGTTGTGGTCCTTCCAGTAAGGTATCCACAGGTCTTTACGTCTACCTCTAGGTATCGATGCTTTTGCAGCTTTTGAAATGTTCGAAGAGAATTTTTCCAAGTTTTGTCAAGCGTTCTGTAATTCAATTTTTCGTTGCACAGTTCTTCAAGCTTTTCTGTGAATTTTTTTCAAGTCGGCTTTCCAAAAGTTCCATGTTTTTTTATTCTAATGGACATTCTCAATTTTGAAGTTTAGGGTAGTTAAAATTGGTCTGTGGTCACTTATTGCACCTCTCAGGATTTTTCATTGTGTCGTGGGTGTGATGTTGTAATTTATCGCTGTGATGTCTATTGCGGATTCTGTGCCTGTGGACTTGGATAGATATGTGTTCTCTCCCTTATTTAACGGTGTAAGGTCGAGGTCGGTTAGCATGTACTCAACCTGCTGACTTTTGTTATCCTGGACAGGTGATCCCCAAATTGAACTTTTGGCGTTAAATTCGCCGAGTATGATTGTGATATCCGAAGACGCTTCACTTAATGTCTCTATTGTGTGTACCCATACAAAATTCAAAGATTTCACGAGCTGAAAGTTGGCCATTTTGAGATGCGTCAAGAATTCGCTGCATGGATTTTCCGGCAAATTGATATTGATGAAAACTGGCTGTCGAATGTTCTGTGGACAGATGATGCTCACTTTTCTCTAAACGGAGAATTTAACATTCAAATCAGCCGCATTTGGGCAACAGTAAACCCTAGGATTTTTACAGAAATGCCACTTTACCAGCCTAGAGTTACAGTTTTGTGTGGGTTCACTTCTTTTATTATTGGGCCATTTTTCTTTGAAAAATCAATGGAAGAACTTTTAAAACCTTTTTTGTAACTGGTGAACGTTATATTCAACTTTTGAGAGAAAAGGGTATTCCCATATTGCAGGGCAAAAGCACTAAGCGAAATAACATTCATGAAAGATGGAGGACCTCCTCATATCTCCCGAGGTGCCAAACAATTGCTGATAAGTCGCCACTTTATATACCAGTGGCCTCCAAGATCACCAGACTTGACGCCTTGCGATTTTTGTCTATGGGGGTACATTAAATCGTGTGTTTATCGATGCTGGCCTACCACATTAGCCATGTTGAAGGCTTCTATCAGATGGCACGTTTTATCAATTTCAACAGATATGTTATTTAATGCTGTCCATTCTGTCATTTATCGTCTGCAGGCGGTGATTGAGAATAAAGGGTGCCACATTGAGCAAGGATTGTGACCTAATACAAGAGAGAAGGCAGTCACCTCATGTATTATAATTATCTACCAATATTTTGCAGCTCTTTGTGTTGGGATATGGGGATAATAAATGCTTGCCTCACATCTTGACTCTTTTTTTTGTGAACAGTAATATTTTGTTTGTCATTTGCTCACATATTATGTCGTGCAAACCAGAGTGTTATAACTTCTCGAATAACACTGGTACACACAATTTTTCCCCTTATGTTTAGTTTTCGCTTTTCGCTGATTAGAAGAAATAGCATAAGGAATATTTTCTGTACACCAATAATTTTAGAAATTTTGTGAAAAAAAAAATACAAAATGATTTTACTACCACGTTTTTCAACGCAAAAGGTCGATTTAAAAATTATTTTTATTTGAGGGGACACATTTTTTGAAATTGTGTACAGTATAATAAACAATGATAACATTTGACAAGCCCATAGGATATTTGGAATAAAGTACGACAAATATATTTTGTCACTCCCCTCTATATTTCATTTGTTGGATCATGACAAATATCCAGTTAAATACTCAAGGGTCGCCAATCAGTCAAGAAACGACATTTCTTAGAGCAAGAAATCCTATTAATAGTGCCATCATAATTTTTGGTACTATATTAACATTTCAAAAATTCGTGTATTGATATCAGCAGTGTTTTTCAAACATTCAATCTATTTCACAAAACCCCATATAAAATATAAATATTTTTGCTACATGTTTTAATTTGCATTTACCTATTTTACATATCTCTGATTGTATTTGAAAATCGTTAACCAATTCTTCATACTTTTGGCGAAGTGGTGTTTTATTAATTTGTTATTTGATATTATTAGGGTTCTTTCCTGGTATTCAAAAAGGGAAAATACGTGTCGATCAGTTATATTTTTCAATTTATCAAACAATTTGGCCGCTGAATCTCTGATTCTGGTAGAGCGCCATCTGGCGAATAAAATTGTAACTAAAATCAATTTCGAATTTTTCATTATTTGCCATAAAAAATCCCATTGCATCCTTAATACAATGGTGTTTACCGCATTGATCTAGCGCAAATATTCGCGGAGTTATTAATTTTTAAAATAGTGCGGGACTTTTGGATCACCCTGTATTAATTAAAAGGCATATTTTGGATCTAAAATAAAACAAACATTTTATTTAATATAAAATGCCAATATTTCAATAGGCTATACGCCTAACTTCGTCAAGGCGTTTCTTGTTTTAAACTGCTTTGGATGATCACGTGATGCCTTCACGCGACGATATATAAAATATTTACAAAACTCTGGGGCTAAAATTTAAAATATATAGACACAAATATCAATAATAATAGACTATATATACATGATTCATAATAAGTATAAGAAAAGAATTTTAAATCGATTTGAACTGTAAATATAACGGAGGGATGTCAATTTTTCTATTAATATTAAAAAATATAAATTATATTTTGAGATTCGTTTTGTTATATACTCCTATATTTTAAAATAAATGAAGCTTCCAGGGTTAAGTTTCTTGTGCAACTTTTTATTTTCAAGCTTCCGGACTTGTCAGTCCTTCAACAGGATTATCACGTTAACAATTTAATGATACATACTATTTTTGTATATACATTATTATAGATGGAAATTTGCCGGGAGGAAATTAATCCATAGAAGCAATTGGCGCCTCTCCCGTCAAAATAAACGTCAAAACCTGACGCCATCTATTGACCGTCGCCGCAACTAGCGGCCTCGGGTCGGTGACAAAGCCATTATATATGCTAGCCATAGATTTGGCCCAGCCACATTGCCAGCAAAACACCTCTTTGGTAGATTGTGAGGATTCCATTAGATCCGCGGGGATCTCATGGAATAAAGTCCGCCCTAGACTGAGCCATTAGCCCGAAACCATGGTCTCTAGGTGGACGCTTCTCAGTTTGCCAAAGCTGGTGTTGTGGCTTTGTCACCGAGCCGAGGCCACTAGTTGCGGCGACGGTTAATAGATGGCGTCAGTTTTTGACGTTTATTTTGACGGGAGAGGCGCCCATTGCTTCTAAAGATTATTATATACATATTTTAAATACTTATTATATATTGAGATGAAAATATATTATTTCTGTTTGTAATACCTGAAAGCTTGAGAAAATATGTAAATAAAGCAAGATATACTCATCAACGGAAACCCCTTTGTTTATCATGTACTAGACGGGTGACCCGGGCTTCGCCCCGGGATTGACCCGTGTGCATATCTACCCGAGTGATATATATTTAGATTTTTTTAATAATTGTTTGTTATTAGCATTATCTATTTGTTTGCATCAACATAATTTAATCTAATCTTTGATAGAGGGCGCTGTTCGTGAGCTAAGTAGAATAATTTGAATATATAGTTTTAATAATTGATTTATATATATTTTTAAAATAGCCTATCATCTTCCCCGTATTTTTTTTTACCTATGTATGGAAATTTTGGTTCGAATTAGTGAACTACTGCGAATTTGTATACCGGACATACATACAAACAAACAAACATACAAACATTGATTTTTATATATATAGATATCATTATAATATATGTGTGTCTCCTATATATGTATTCAAATAATACAACAGGTTTATGGAGAAGTGTTTATTTTCAATTTTATTACAATCTCAAGCTTTCGGAGATTACCAGTCTTTTACAGGAGTATAACAATAAACAATAATATCGTTGTAAAACGGACATTTGAAAATTATCCCGCATGTGTTTCTTTTAAACGAAAAATCGAAAATTATTTTTAAGGAGAAATAACGATTATTTCTAACCTTAGGGATGAATTATTTGTATCTCTATATATACATATATACAGTACTGTAGAGAGAGTAAAAAGATTTTAAAATATCAAAATTTTTAAAAAATCGTTTGGTTACGTACTTTTTTACCTAATATTCAATAATCTTAGGTAGTGTAGTTTCTCATTAAAAGAGATTGTATGTTACTGAAAAGTTATATATATATATATATTTGCATAATATTTTATTATTACAGAATTATAAAATATGAAAAAAGCATCTCCTTATCGTGCAACTGAAAGTTGTTGATGGCTTGCGCCATCTATCGGAATAAATATCAACTATTCTCGTTGATTTTTAATTATTCCAGAATTGGCCAAATTAAAAATCAACGAGAGTAGTTGATATTTATTCCGATAGATGGCGCAAGCCATCAGCAACTTTCATTTTCACGATAAGAAGATGCCCTTTTCATAATTTATGCACCTTATTCCAGTACAATATCACATTTGTATTATTTTTTTCACAGAATTATAAAAGTTTAAAAGCTGTTGTGTGTATAGAAAGATGTCTGACATCAGCCCATTGGAGTGTCAATTCATGACAGATGGATGTAAACGTATTTTCTATGGACAGAAAGATCTTGAGGACCATACGACAATATGTCCATATTTCCCTATTAGCTGTCCTCAATGCCAAGAGACAGTATGCAAAAAGGATCTGTTGAATCATATGCAAACTACCTGTCAATTTCGAAATGTAAATTGTCAATTCTGTGAAAGTAATGTTCCCAACGTCCATTTAAACGATCATGAAAAGATTTGTGATGAAAAACCTGTTGAATGTCAATACTGTGGGATGGTAGAATTGCAAAAGAATCTGAAAAACCACTATGAAACATGCACTGTGAAAGAAGATCCATGTAGATTGGCACCATTTAAGTGCACATTCAAAGGAAATCTTAAAGAAAGGGAAGAACATTATAAGGATGTCAATACCCACTTGCAACTCGTCTGCTTGTTTTTGGCAGAAGAAATGTCAAAGAATAACAATAATATCTCTAACAATCTTGATAATTTTTTGGCTAACCTGCGTGAGGTACTTGAAGTACCAAACAAGTTTATTACTTCTATGAATGTAGTAAATAAAGAACTGGAGAATGAATTGGAAATATTGGAAGACAAAAAAGAAAATGTGGATAATTCTTCCAAAACGGATTTTGAAACAAAAGCCGTAGAACTGAGTGAAACTCTTCTGGAAGAACTGAAAGGGATCAAAGAACAGCAACAGCATGTTTTGATAAATTCTTCAAGTGCCAACATGGAAACGAATTTTGCTGATTTAATGGATAAAATTGAAATGTTAAAAGAACAACAGATTACAACATCAGCAAAACTTCTTGAAGAGAATCAAAAGCTGAAAACAGAAATTAAAGGTTTGCTTACAATGCAAGCAGAATTTTCAAGAATAATTAATAAAAACTTTAAGATTCTCTCAAAATCTTATTCTAAAGAGATGGAAGAACTTCGGAATCAAATCAAGAAATTGTCTTCTGAGATAAAGGGGGAAGATTTAGAGTCGTTTAGCCTTGCCCAAGATACCTCCATTGAAGATATTTCTATTGCAGGATAAACAAAATGTTTTAACGAAAATATATATCAGCCATTTATTTAGGTTCGCTTTTATGTTTAAAATATAATTATTTTTCTCTTGATTACTATATATCTCTATAAATAATAGAATGCGCTTTTTTTTATTATTATTCCCATATTTGATTAAAATGAACTTCCTATATATAATTGATATATATATATATATAATTTTTTTTTTGTATACGAGCATGGTATAACAGGAACCTATATGGTCTGGTATTTTCGACAACGAAAATATATATCGTACATTTATTTAAGTATGCTTTTATGTTTGAAATAAATATAATTTTTTCCTCTTTTATTATTATAAATCTTTATATATAATAGAATACGTTTTTTTTCATATTTGATTAAAATTAACTTCTTATATATTGTAATTTATATATATATTCTACATATAATTGATATAAATATATAATTTAGCTTCTTTTTTTTTTTTTGGTATACGAGCATGGTATAACAGTAACCTATATGGTCTGATATTCTTGACAACCTTGGTTCGAAATTGGCTGTTATTAATTGTAATTGATATTTTTATTGAATATTTAAAAAAAAAACTATGATAAATGAAGATTTTAAGTAACCATTTCTGCAAACTTTATATATTATATATATAATTAAAAGGCATATATTGGATTGAATAAAAATATAAAATTTATAAAATATTTTTATTCAATATAATATATGTCTTTTTATTATCTAAAGATTTAAATATGGATTATTCTATTTTCATAAATATATATATAAGAAAGGTGTTAAAAAATGATTTAAAAAATAGAATGCCCTTGTTTTTTTTTTTTTTTAATAAATATATATATAATCACATTTAAAATATATATTTTGCTGCTTTTTTATAGCGAGAATAAATAAAAATCTTCTATATACATGAACCTTATATATATATATATAGGTTAGATAATAAAAAGGCATACATTTGGATTGAATAAAAGATTTATTGGCGTTCAGCCAACCGAAATATTGGCAAATAAATCTTTTATTCAATCCAATATATGCCTTTTTATTGTCTAATGATTTAAATATGAATTGCTATATTTCAAATATATATATTTTTTGTAATAATAATCAATATTTTTATTATACAATATAACGCGGCTGATGATTGTAAAACGAAAATTGAAATTATACCGCGAATGTTTCTTTTATAAAATCGAAATTTATTTTCAAAGAGAAATAGCGACATTTCTAACTTTGAGGATGAGGTATGGAAAGGTGAAACATGAAGAGTAATGGCGAACGGAAAAATAAATGGACAAGGCACCTGCCCGGTAAGCAGAAGGGTGTGGGTTCGATTCCCGCCCCTGGACACTTTTTATTTTTCCGTTCGCCATTACTCTTCATGTTTCACCTTTCCATACCTCATCCTCAAAGTTAGAAATGTCGCTATTTCTCTTTGAAAATAAATTTCGATTTTATAAAAGAAACATTCGCGGTATAATTTCAATTTTCGTTTTACAATATTTTTATTGCCTATCTTCTCTCTATTAAATGTTTGTTATTTTATAATAATATATATGTTTGATACAATTTAATCGAAATATATTCCATTGGCCATATATCATCCTAAATGTATTCTATTAGTATTATTATATATATCCTGGTCAGGATATGCTATTTTTAATATTGATTTCAACACCTGATTTTTTTATCTTTTATTTTTCTTTCATATATATATATATATATATATATATATATATATATATATCCTGAGTATATGCGTATATATCTCATATTAAGCTATATAAAATTTTTTAATAATATATATGTATCTTTTTTTCATATTATGCAATAAATATTCTTATTCCAATTTTAGTGTCTGCATTATTTTAAAAAAAAACTTGTAATAATACAAGAATAAAAACATCTTACCTAAAGAGTCACCTCTCCCGTTTTTTATGCATCAGAACGATGTACTATGTTTATCACCCTGGTAAAAAACTTTATTGGCGATAAAGAATAAGCCACAATACCAATTTTGGCTAATTTTATGTCCTGTAATTCTTAATATCGTCTGATGCATAATTAAAGGGAGAGATGCCCCTATAGGTATATATATATATACACACTCATGAACAAAACTTAAGGAAGTTGTACCTTTTAGTATGTATATCGGGATTCAGATAATAACTCAGAAAGATATTTGATACACCTTTATTGAAGACATGAGATAACCAAGTGTGAACAAAATTGCCACTGTCTTCTTCAAAAATATATGTATAGGCGACATTAAAGACTTTCCACTTCTTAAGATTTGTCCATAAGTGTATATGGTAATTTAAACCAACACCCAGCATATTGGTGTATGATATAACAAGATTGTCGTGTTGTATAATAAACACCTATAAATAATTATACGCATGATTGACGTTTCATTGTATAACAATATAACTTAATTTATTTTATAATAATGTACTTTGTACAAACTGAGGATAAATAAATAAAACTAATGGATGAAGAGTTGAGCTAAAGCAAAGATCGAGATATAGAAATACGTTAAATCTATTATAAAAGAAAAAATGCAAATTTTAGAAAATATAAATATAACTAAATGCTATAGACTTGGGAAGGCTAATAAATCGCCTATTTTGATTTCAATACCTGAATACGAGGAAAGAATTAAATTATTCAAAAATACGACTAAACTTAGAGATAGTAAAATCTACATAAATAAAGATTATAGTAAAAAGATTAGAGACCAACGGCTTATTCTTATAGCGAAAAGGAAAGAACTTTTTGAAAAAGGCACTCGATCAAAGCTGAGAGATAACAAACTTATTGTAAACGGTGTAGTTTACGAAGCTGTAAATGGCCAAGTTGTCAATAATAATGGAAATAAGATATAGCAAAAACAGAACATAACACCTAATGTAAATAAGACTTTCCAGATTGATAAACAGATCTCTAATATAGTGTCCATTCAGCCACCTTTTGATAAAACACTCACGGCTAAAATTTCTAAAATTAAAAACTCAAAGGTTACGAAAAACATATCAGATAGAAATACAACTAAAATTAGATATACACATACGAAAAACTGTGAATCGGCAATAAAAGACAAACAACTAACCCAGGCCAAACATATAGATACTAAAATAAAAATTCTACAATGGAATATAAATGGATTTAATAGAATAACATCAATATTTCCACTCGTTGAATACCTAAAAAAATACGAACTTTTTTGCACTAAATGAAACATGGATTACTGGTGTTATTGAATTATTAACAGATGAATACTACATAATTCAAAGCCCAGCAATGAAAACAGAACTAAAGGGAAGGGGCTCGGGGGGAATTCTGATTGGAATAAAAAAAAACTTTCAACATACGGTTAGAAAAATCGAAACAAACCCTTACTGGATATCTGTCTTGACGCATAAATTTTTAGACAAAACCACCGAGAGTATATGTTTGTTGTTTGCTTATTTACCTCCTAATGCGTTACAAGAACACAATTTAACAAATTTACTTAGGCATATTGATTATCACATGAGTGAAGGTAACGAAGTGCTAATAGCCGGTGATATCAATATTAGAATAGGCAATGCTGGAGGCTTCCATAACCCACTGAAACTAAATTCACCCCTCAATAAATATGGGAATTCTAAAGACCTAATATCTTCGAAATTATCTGAAAAACTAATTTCCTTCACTGATTCAAACTCTATAACAATAGCTAATGGAAGAACTAAGGGTGATACGCACGGCTCATTCACTTTTATTTCAGAAAGAGGTTCATCGGTTTTGGATTATTTTATGTATACACACGGTTTAACACAGATCATATCGGATATGTGGATCGAAGAACTTTCATATTCAGACCACTTACCAATTGTTTTGCAAATTAATACTGGGTATGAAGCTATTAAATCCTCGTACAAAAACGAAATACTAACACGAAAATTCATTTGGACGAAAGAAAATGTGGAGATGCTAAAACATAATTTAAGCGATATTGAAGTTGGAAATGAAACCGATATTAACATAGAAACAGTAAATTTTACTAAACAGATCTACACGGCAATGGAATCGGCAAATATAATTAAATTTGCTAAACGACGACATCAACTTTCTAAACCTTGGTATGACAAAGATTGTTACATTTAAAAAAAAAAACGACCAAAGTAAGTTTACAAAGATGTAGGAACTCAAATAACATACACGACCGCCAAAAATATATTGAGGCTAGGAGGGAATATTTTAAGCTCCTGCAAAGAAAAAGAGATGAATTCAACAAGGACAAGAATGAAAAGATAAAAAACGCCAAAGATCCCAAATCCTTCTGGAATGCCATTGCATCCTTTAGAAAAAAAACAATAATACAAGGAGAGATTGATATAAAAGAATGGTTCTTATTTTATAAAAATTTACTGAACAAAGAAAATAAAGAAGCTACTTTTACGTTAAACCAGATGATTGGTTGGAAAGATCCAGATTTAGACGCGGAAATAACCCTTGAAGAGATCCATGATGTAGTTAAAAAACTAGCGAATGGCAAAGCAGTGGGACTCGATGGTATACCAAATGAGTTGCTAAAAAATTTACCGATACCGACTTTAACTAAATTGAAAAACCTATTCAACAAAATAATGTCCACAGAAAAATACCCGCAACTCTGGACGAACTCAATAGTACACCCTATATATAAAAGCGGTGATAAGAATAACCCAACAAATTATAGAGGGATTGCCCTCTGCAGTAATATATCTAAATTATTTACTACAATACTAAGAAACAGATTAAACAACTGGATAGAAAAAAGAGAGATTATTTTAGAAAACCAAGCAGGTTTCCGTAAGAACCGATCATGCACTGACCACATACTACTACTGAATTCACTCATCCAACTATCTCTGAGAAGAAAACGAGGCAAGCTATATGTCTTCCTTGTCGATCTGACTAAAGCTTTCGACACAGTCCCACATGATTTACTTTGGCAAAAATTGCAGAAAATGGGCATTAGCAATAAATTTGTAATGCTGATAAAAAACTTTTACCAAGAAGCTAAGATCACTATCCGATGGAAAGGACAATATTCAAATAATGTGAAAATTAATTCTGGAGTGTTGCAGGGAGAATCACTTTCCCCACTTTTATTTATACTATATATGGCCGACCTAATAGAACTTTATAATAACTCAGCACTTACAGGATTTCATCTCCCTGATTTTGGTGTTTTACACCTACTTATGTATGCGGATGACATAGCCATAATTGGAGAATCGAAAATTAATTTACAAATTAAAATTAGTTTACTAAAGTCTTACCTGGATAATAACAAATTAGTTTTAAATGAAAATAAATCCAAAATAATGGTATTCAGAAATGGAGGAAGACCCCCCCGCAAGACATGAAAACTGGCACTGGGGTGACACCCCACTGACTGTTGCGTCCAATATTACATATCTGGGATATCCATTCACTTCCACTAATAATAGTAAGAAGGTAGCCCTCTTTTATAAAGCCAAAGCAAATACGGCAATAAATGCAACTATTAGACTGATAAAAAAAGAAAAAATTAATTCATTAAAAGTTGCACTCAATCTATTTGACTCAGTAATTAAATCAATACTACTCTATGCGGCCCCTGTGTGGGCTTGGGACAATACGGATATTATAGACCAATTACAGAATACGTTTATCAAAAATTTTCTGAATCTACCAAGATATATACCAGGGTATATTGTAAGGCTGGAAACAGGCAGAATATCTCTGACTTTTACAACGATCAAATTAATTACGAAATATTTCATTAGATTACAAAAAATGGAGGACAATAGACTACCTAAGCTATGCTGGAATAGATTGAAGGAAATTTCCTTAATGACAAAAAAACCTATAGGATTTTGTAAGAATATTATGGATATCATCAATCATTGTGGACTCACATGGCTAAACTATAGGTTAAATTATGATGACATACAGATCGAACTTCCGAATATACTAAAAATAAAAATTGAACAGCTATTGCAGCAAGATCAGGCAAAATTATCTCTTACGAAAACATACTCAAACTATAGGTTACTTTATGATTCATTCATTCCAGAACATTATCTTTCATGCAATTTGTCTTCAGCTTTAGTGAGTTTTATTGCACAGATCAGATTAATGTCAACAATGATCAAAGAAAATCATATTTACGCAATTAAGAAAGAAGATTTGTACTGTGGGTTATGTGGAAGTCAGATAACTGATTAAATATACCATTTTATTGTTGAATGCGGGGATCTGGAAGGAGAGAGAAAAAAGATCCTGAAAAGTCTTCCTAGACCGCATTTGAACTCAATAAAGCTAATAAAAACTGTTTCAGATAAGAAGAGTTGGGCAATTGAACTGTTCAACTATCAAAAAGCGGTTGGAAAAAAAATTGCACTCGTGGAAGAGAGAAGAACAGGGGCACAATAAAAAGTCACCCTGTTTGCCATACCTTAATTGTAAATACTCTATCTTCCCCTTTTCTCTTATGTTTAATATTGTCTGTAACTCTACGACGAATCCGTACAGGGCAAGATGCCCTAATAAAGTTTTTTGTTGTTGTTGTTGTTGATATAGAAATACAATAAAGAGAACAATTGAGAACGAGGCTTACAATGTGTCAAGGCGTTGCCAGGATTCGTTAAGAGTGTACAATGACACCTCTTCCGATCCACGCCATTATTGCATCCGCTGAAACCCAGTACTTCCTCTCGGCAAAGATATATAAGCCGCCACCAGGGCCTGAAATAAACAGTCACTTCACCATCAGCGGGAGCCTTCGTCAGATGTCCCCAAGGTCAATCTCATCGACCATGTAGAACAGTAAGAAACTTGTTCTTAACCATCTCCATCTTTGGCTCCTAGCTCGACTCTTTATCTGTTCACGGAACTTTCTTAGTACAAATGTGTCCCTTCGTTTTTTGTGTGGACATTCCCAAGTCTTCCATTCTGCCTCGACCACGACTACCTGTACTCTGTGAGAACTGTTAAAGGTCTTCCAAGATGCAGAGAGGTACTGGAAAACTCTCAACATCCTGACAGGTTTGACCCACGGTTACCACAGTATAGCTGAGAGTAAACAGGATATTACATGTACGTGTGCTGTGGGGTAGGGAATCGTGGTTACCAAACTGATGCAGCACGCGACAAAGAAGAAAGTACTCAAAGACTCCAAATAAAGTTGACAAAGTGGGAAAAACGGTACTAGGAACATGATGTCTGTCGGTTAGCCTGGAACTGAATATAAACCTATCTTTCTCCTCAAGATGTCGGGTTTTAGAATGGTGTAGGGGATAATTGTTGTAATCCAGGTCTTGACCAATTATCTATGGAAGATTCTATTTTGTTTAGTAGCCTCTTGAATTCAGTCCCCACTTTTTCCTTTGTTACCACTTTTGTCATTCTTTATTGGATTTGCATGTGGTATAACATTTTATATATAGTTTTATATTATGGAATCAATTTAATGTACAGGTACTTATAATACAATATAATGCGGCTTGTGATTGTAAAACGACATTTGAAATACTATCCCGCATGTGTTTCTTTTCAACGAAAATTCAAAATTTATTTCAAGGAGAAATAACGATTATTTCTAACCGTTTGGATGAGGTATGAAAGGGTGAATATACTGGTACTTATATTGATTTGCTTTTACAATTTAATATTAAATATTTTATAAATTATCAGATTTATATTGTAGAAAAGTATTATTTTATTAACAGATTATTAATTTTGATGTTTATATATTTTATTACTTTGCGTAATCAATTTTAGTTTGTGATTGTGTCTCAAATAAATTGCTGCGTCAGCTTGAAGTTTGTCTTTCCTGATTTTCTACGTTACAATATATATACAGAAATTTAGAGAAAACTTATCTTGAATCGATATTTATTTATTCTTCCAATATATTTCGTGAGGCTACTCTCCAAACTTCCTCAGGGAACAAAACTTTTTTAGAGGCCACATATTATTTCACTTTCCATAATACTATATTCCATAAATACTTACAATACAGAAATTTAGAAAAATACTTATCTTGAATTGATACATTTATTTATTCTTCCAATATTTCGTGTGGCTACTCTCTAAACTTCCTCAGGAAACAAAACTGTTTATTTTAGAGGCCACATATTATTTCACTTTCCATAATACTATATGCGGCCTCTTAACAAAATAGTTTTGTTTCCCGAGGAAGTTTGGCGAGTAATCATATGTAATATTTGAAGAATAAATAAATGTTTTCTAAGAAGGAATAAGAGTGACACGAGATTATTTATTGAAGCGATATAAGTTTGCAGAATTCTTTCAACAATAACGTCTTTCAACAGGCTGTAATACGAAACTTATTACAGTTAAAGGACATTATTGTCAGAAAGCTCGCCAAACTTATATCGCTTTGAGTAAAATTAATCAGACCTCCAGGGAAAAGTAAATTTTCAAAGCATTTTTATTCTCTAGCTTTCGGCATGGACGCCCTTCTTACAGGAGAAAACATGGTATAATAATTCGCCAATAGAACACGAGTGTTAAATATAATAGGATACTATTTTACATAATTTTATAAAATTCTGTAGATATTTTATATAGAAGGGCGTCCGTGCCGAAAGCTAGAGAATAAAAATGTTTTGAAAAGAAACTTTTCCCTTGAGGAATGATTGATTTTACTTAATATTGATACAAGGTATTATTATTTTTAATTATATCGCTTTAATAAAGAATTTCGTCGCCACCTTTAGCTTTTGTCTCTTCTTAGAAATAATATCATGCCTTCTATTGAACAGATACTACATTTAGTACAATGCCCATCGAACAAAAATGGGAATTTGTCAAGCAAAACAAAATGTGCTACAATTGTCTAAAAAAAAACAATGGTTGCCTGTAAAGTCGGTTTTACGGGCGAAGATTTTACGTGACAACGGTAGAATATTTATTGATATGAATATAATTAAATTGCACAATAGGAACAAGGAATTGAATGAAAATAAGAATTGCACAAATTTTAACTATAGAAATATATTTTGTTTACTAAAACATTGTACATGTAAACTTAAACTTAACTAATTCCTATTTGAGTGATTTTGTTGAGGATAGGACGATGATAGGAGAAATATGAAATGAAAGGAAGTGTTTCTGCTGTAATGTGTCTTGCGAAAGTCAAGTCGATAGTTGTTCCTTTTAACGTAGTTGACTTAGAAACGTTTGATACGCAATCAAGATTATACGTATTTTTCATGAATTTAAGAAACGAGTTGTCAGGCTTTACGTTTTTGTTAAAATCACCACACAGAAGAATCGGTATACTAGAATCAACTTGCACGAACGGTGGCACGTACTGGCTGTTGTGAATGTACGGACCGAGTCCTTGCCATAGTAACATTCCAATATCCTGCATACTAGCTCCTGGATGAATATATACAGCACCGAGTATAAACTTGAAGCTAGTATTAGCGGCGAAGCAAGTAACTTCAGTCATGCACATGTCACCCTTGGTTTTAATGACACGAGTTACGTCTGTAATCGCAACTTGGAACACTTCCGCCGTAGATGTCGATGATAATTTACGATAGATCGCCACTCCACCAGCCGCGTTGGTATTTGAAAATCAAAACACTTATTCAGATCGAAGGTTCAAATTTTTGCTAAATAAATTTGAAATTAAATAAAATTTGTAATTGTAAATGATGAAGTTGAAAATTAAAACATTTACTTAAATTAGATGTTAAAATTCTTGCTCAACACAGTTTAAATAAAGTTTTCTTATATCTGCCACTTTTTGCCACTTTCTTATATCTGCCACTTTCAAATTTTTGCTAAATAAATTTGAAACTATTTAAAATTTGTAAAATAATAATTAATTAATTAATTAATTTTAAACTAATAATTTACTTAACACTATCAACATTTATCAATAGTATGACATAACCTATAAACTCAGTTTCTCAACTTTTGTGTCAATCTAACAATTAATCAATCAATCATAGTTTACGATAATGAAATATCAGTGTACAATTATTTACCTTTATTGTTGTAGTTGTTGTAAATGACGAATCTAAGCACTCCACATTTTCACTACAGACACAGCTGACGATACTTTAACCACACGTGTGAACTTGTATTATGACGCTTTCTTGTTTTTCCAACGCCAAGAACGTTCGAGAAAGACAAAGACAGAGACAAGCATGCGCCGATTCAATGCGCCTAATTCTCTAGCGCTGCGCGCGCAGCACTCTCGTTCGGTGACTCATCGTAACGTTACCGGGCGTTACACTTTTTCATAAGTGACTCCCAGCCGCAACCTAATTTAAGACGTTGTCACGTCAAAAGGTCATGCCAGAAAAAATTGTTACCAAGGACCTTGCAAGAAGTGCGACAAAAGGCACCGTACATTGCTCCATAAGCTTGACACAGAGGTAGCTAATAATCAGAAGGGTGCGAAGCCACAAATCTTTACACCTGTAAGTGAAATCAACAACACGAGTATTGAACAAGGAAGTGAGACCATCAATCAAGTGCTCCTTGCGACTGCTCAAATAATTGTGGAAGGTGAAAACGGTACACAGCAGATCTGCCGAGCACTTTTGGATAGTGGATCACAAGTTAGTTTGATCACAAAAGAAATTTGTGAAAAACTTGGACTCAAAGGAGAAACATCACGACGTTCACTTAGGGGTATTGGAAATAATCCAGTCCAGGGATCATCTACATCTGTTGACTTGACATTCAAATCAATTTATAGATCCGAAAAGTACCAAACAAATGCTCTAGTGATGGAAGTCTTAACAACAGAAATTCCAAACTTCAAATTGGCAGAACCGACCTGGATCATGCAGAGAGGGCTTGAGTTGGCAGACCCTCTGTTTCACATTTCGGCACCAATCGACATTATTCTAGGTGCAGATATGTATGCATATCTGATGCATGGAGAGAAAAAATGCTGGGAAGGAACCAGCCTATAGCAATGAATTCAAAGCTCGGTTGGATTCTAATGGGCAAAGTAGACAGCTCTCTCTCGTCGAACTATAAAGGTGGACCTTGTAGCTTTGCGGTTCAAACAACATCAGAATTAGACGGTCTGGTGGGAAATTTCAGGGAATCGGAGTCAGTGCCGTCATTACAAAACTGCCAGAGAAGATACAGTGTGAAACTACTATACAGGAATTCACCGCAGGCAGCTCATCAGGACGGCTCCATTCCTACCTCTAAATCTCCAATAATTCCACTGGGAGGAAGCTCTGGTGAAAGTGTCTTGCACAAAACTAACTTGGACAGCCGGAGGAGTTTTCAGGAGACCAATCACCAAGCTGGCCCCTCTTCCCTTTACGCCTCGAGATCTGAACTGAAGTTCAGCGGTGGGGGGGAGTATGTTTGCGCCTAGTTATGTAAATAACTTGCTAGGCTGCATTGATGTAAATTTTTATTTATTTCTTTTGGTTATGTAAATATATATGTATATAAAATGAGTGGATGATTCAATAAAGTTAGTGTGTCAGCTAAACTCAGTGAGGCCTTGTGGTGATTCTCTTGTTGCTGCATCGCAATTAGATAAGGATAATCTCTCAGTAGTCAATCCGCAGGTCGAGGTGAAACATACAGTCCGAATTAAGCTCTGCCAAAAGATAGTCAACATCTAAAACAAAGGTTAAAGAGCTACACGGAATTCCAAACTAATACTGTGAGGATCCAAGCTCCAACAAGTACAATATAGTTGTATTCATGATTATAGGTAGGGAATGTTTCTTTTACACATTTACCACAATGTCCTTACTGCAATGAAAAAAAAAATTAATGGGAGGGCTTTTGGCTCATCAGTAATGAACCCTTCCAGCGGTTTCGCCAATTTAATCTACCAGAAAGGGAAAGTAGTCGCATTGACGCCCATCAACGAGGGGAACTAACGGGACAAAACAAAGTCCCCTTGCGGAGAAGTGTCAATGCGACTTCCTTGCCTTTCTAGTAGATTAAATTGGCGAAACCGCTGGAAGGGTTCATCACTAATGAGCCAAGCCCTCCCAATATTTTTTTCATTGAAGTAAGGACAGTAGAAGTTATTTTTGCGTGTAAAAGAAACATTTATGCTTTCTCTGTTTCAATAAAAGTAACCAAAAATTATTTCCTAAACATTATATTGTGGGGGCTGAGAGATTTCCTTCCAGCCTGCAGGGATGACGCACCACGCCGTCAACAAACATACAAGCGGCGCCATGAAATAGGAGATGACGACCGCTGCGCGGCGCGGCACAGCGGTGGAAACCAGAGAGGACCAGAATGTGCATTCTAGGGGGTTGTTCTTTTTGTCTTCCCATATAAATGTAGCTAATAAGTAATACCAATAAAACACTAACTTTGAAATACTTTCTGAGCCATCGCTGGACTAATAAATCGACACACAACATTGGTGAGCCGGACGTGATTGAAAAGAAAAATCATACGAAGATTTCAAGAGATAAACAAATGCAAAAATTGATTCAAGCTTGAAAAGAAGCATCATCCAAGATATCGGGATATCATCTCAAGACTAAGATAAGTTTTTATATTATCTTCCTTATTATTTTATCTCGATTTTTTATTTTTAACTTTATCTCTATTTACATCTAGCTGTTGTGTCGAATTTTAAATTTACGTAAAATGGAAACGGAAAATAAACCTAGCGATACCACAGAAATATGCAAGGTTAGTGTTAAAATACCGCCTTTCTGGGTTGAAAAGCCTGAAATATGGTTCTTCCAGGTAGAAGCACAGTTCAAAATAGGTGGAATTATTCAGGAAGACACTAAATTTAATTATTTGATCTCCCAATTAGAACCTAAATATATAGAAAACATTTGGGACATAATTAACAGCAAAAGCGACAACAAGTACTCTGAATGTAAATCACGACTACTTGAATTGTTCAGAGAAAGAGAAGGGTTGAGATTTAAAAAGTTAATTTTTGGCATAGAACTCGGAGACATGAAGCCGAGCCAGTTACTACAAAAGCTAAGATCCCTCGCTACCCCAGATATCTCTGACAATTTAATAAAAACTTTATGGCTCGATAAATTGCCCACATCCATAAAGAATATACTTATTGTAAGCGATGAGGACATTAGCAAATTGGCCATAATGGCCGATAAAATAAATGAAATAAACTCTTCCAAAGAAATATATGATGCGGAAGTGCCTTCTTCATCAACAGATCGCTTGATCGCCAAATTGGAAGATCTTGAACGGCAGGTGTCCGAATTGAGACTGGATAGATCTAGATCTCGATCCAAAAATAGGACTCAGTCAAGACCGAGAAGTAATTCTCAAAGATCCTTCGATCCAAGAGGAAGATATTGCTATTACCATTTTCGCTATGGATCTAATTGCTTGCAAAATAAATGCAGGTCTCTATGCAGTTGGAAAGAGTCGGAAAACTCCAACCGGCGGACAGAGTAGCGACAAACTCTTCCGCCGGCATTCAGGATTGTCGCAATCTCCGATTATTTGTGACGGACAAAAACACGGGATTGCGCTTTTTGGTGGACAGTGGTGCTGATATATCTATAATACCACCAAAGGATAAAAATAGGATGCCTAGCTCTGATTATAAACTTTATGCAGCCAATGGTACAGAAATTGTTACCTATGGAACAAAGGTTAGAAATTTGGATATCGGACTTCGACGTCAATTCCAATGGCCTTTTGTAATCGCCAATACTAACAGAGCAATAATAGGAGCCGACTTTTTGAACAACTTTGGATTGATTATTGATATAAAAAATAAACGCCTAATTGATGGAATAACTAATCTTTCCATAAGAGGCGTCATTCAGTCAATCTCAGACATGGGAAATATTAGCACTCTAAATTCATCATCCAAGGTCAGCGCTATCCTAACCAAATATCCTAACCTATGTAGGCCACCATCAGATTTTGTAGAAGCAAAACATAGCGTTAAGCATTATATTCCTACAAGAGGTCAGCCAATTCACTCAAAAGCCCGTCGTCTAGATTCACCGAGATTAACTCTTGCTAAGGCAGAATTTCAATATATCGTCCCTACAACTGCAAACTATCGAATGTGAAAAATTCAATTTTGAAGGAGAGAGAAATGAAGAGACCATGTGGCCTACCCTCAGTAGAGGAAGGCATTGAAGGAGGGAGAAATGAAGAGACCATGACATGGTCTCTTCATTTCTCCCTCCTTCAATGCCTTCCTCTACTGAGGGTAGGCCACATGGTCTCTTCATTTCTCTCTCCTTCAAAATTGAATTTTTCACATTCGATAGTTTGCAGTTGTAGGGACGATATGTTGAATGATGGAATAATTAGACCCTCAAATTCTCCTTGGGCGAGTCCACTACATTTAGTTTCAAAAAAGGACGAGTCACTAAGACCTTGTGGTGATTATAGAAGACTCAATGCAGTTACACTTCCAGATCGTTATCCAATCCCTAGACTGGACGATTTCCACCACATCTTAAAAGGTACTCGTGTGTACTCAAAAATAGACCTATGCATGGCATTCTATCAGATTCCAATTGCTGAAGAGGATAAACCAAAGACTGCCATCATTACTCCTTTTGGGCTATTCGAATTTAATGTAATGAGTTCGGTCTTAGAAATGCTACTGCTACCTTTCAGAGATTCATGCATGAAGTCTTAAGAAACTTGGACTTTGCATTTGTCTACTTAGATGATATACTGGTAGCCTCTAAAACGGAAGAAGAGCATTATAGCCACCTTGAAACCTTATTCAGCAGACTAAATTCCTATGGATTAAGAATCAATCTTTCTAAATCTAAATTCCTAGTACAGGAAATTGATTTTCTAGGATACCTAATTACCTCTCAAGGTGTGAAACCACTCCCAACAAAGGTTAAAGCTATTCTAGAATATAAGAAGCCAAAAACAGTTCATGAATTACGCATATTTTTGGGTATGCTAAACTTTTATCGTACCTTTTTGAACAATGCCGCAGAGACTCAGGCAATCCTTCATTAATACTTGAGGGGTGCCAAGAAAAAGGATAGAAGCGAAATAAAATGGACTGAAGAAGCTGAAGTTCAGTTTGAAAAATGCAAACAAGCCCTAGCTAATACAGCACTGTTAGCCTACCCCGATACTGAACTGCCTATCTCACTCTGTACAGATGCTTCAGATCGGGCAGTTGGATCAGTTCTCCAACAGCTTGACAATAATACATGGAAACCAATAGCATTTTTCTCTAAAAAATTGAATCCTGCTCAATGCAATTATAGTACATATGATAGAGAGCTTCTCACAATATATTTGTCTATAAAATTCTTCAAGCACCTACTTGAGGCACGTGAATTTACAATTTTGACTGATCACAAACCTTTAATTTACGCTTTCAAACAAAAAAAAATGAGAAAGCTTCTCCTAGACAATTAAGACATCTACAATACATCTCCCAATTCACTACTGACATCAAGTACATAAAAGATACTGACAACATAGTCGCCGATGCTCTGTCCAGAGTTGATGCTATCACAACCATCGACTATGAAGAGATCGCCAAAGAACAAACTGGTGATTCAGAACTACAAAACCTGATATCAAAGAATACCTCTCTAAAATTTAAGCAATGCCCACTACAATCAGGCCAATTGTTATGGTGTGACGTGTCTACCAATAATATTAGACCATTCATTCCAATTAAATTCCGAATGATGGTTTTTAGGAACTTCCACGAACTCTCACACCCAGGCATCAAAGCCACAACTAAACAATTGACGTCAAGATTTATATGGCCCAATATGAATAAAGACATTAGGAAATGGGCTCAAGCTTGTGTCAACTGCCAAAAGTGCAAGGTGTCGATACACACAAAATTAGAAATAGGCAAATATCAAGAAGTGGATGAAAGATTTAGTGTTATCCACATAGATATAATTGGTCCTTTACCTCCATCGAATGGTAACATCTACTGTCTGACCTGTATCGACAGGTACACCAGCTGGATGGAAGTTGTTCCGCTACCAGATATTAAGTCTGAAACGGTAGCGAGAGCATTCTACGAAAACTGGATTGTTAGATTTGGAGCACCGCATACAGTGATATCAGACCAAGGAAAGCAGTTTACTTCTCAACTTTTCAAAGATTTAACAATGCTGTGTGGTATCAAACTTCGTCATTCCACGGCGTACCACCCTCAGTGTAACGGGAAGATTGAAAGGCTTCATAGAACCATCAAAACTGCCATTCGTGCCCACAATAATATTAAGTGGACAGAAACGCTGCCAACAGTTCTCCTAGGCTTGCGTGCTGTGTGTGCTATCAACAAAGATAACAACCATTCTTTGTCTCAAATGGTATATGGCAAAACCATCAGACTGCCTGGCGAATTTTTTGATGATTCTAAACATCACCTGCATGCAGAAGAATTTGTTCAACAGCTTCAAAAGCAAATGGAATTGCTCAAACCCTTGAATGAAAAACATCATTCGAAGACTAAAGTATTTGTCCATAAAGATCTGAAATCATGTTCACATGTATTCATCAGGACAGATTGAGTGAAGAAACCTCTGGAACCACCATATGAGGGACCCTTCCCAGTCCTTGATAGAACAGACAAGTATTTCACACTCAAAGTGAAAGGAAGAAATGTGACCATATCGATTGACCGATTGCGACCTGCTTACTTACTGGCAGATTCGGACAATCTAACTTCAGAACACCCTACTGCAACAAGACCGATCGTGTCGGGAGCGCTGCCTTCTACATTGTCCCAACAGAATCCTGACCCACCAGATGTGGAGAAGTACACAGAATTCCAAGGAACAGGATCAGCACCAGACCTGACTAGGACAAGATCGGGGAGAATAATCAAGAAACCCGTGAGATTTAAGGAGCAATAGACTATATTTCTCCTTATTTTTTTCTTGCCTATATTGATGATGTGTGTATATATATATTGTAATTAACTACTTTGTGCACCGAATCGTGACTTCGCCACTGGAAGGGGAGTACTGTGGGGGCTGAGAGATTTCCTTCCATCCTGCAGGGATGACGCACCACGCCGTCAACAAAAATACACAAGCGGCGCCATGAAATAGGAGATGACGACCGCTGCGCGGCGCGGCACAGCGGTGGAAACGAGAGAGGACCAGAATGTGCATTCTAGGGGGTTGTCCTTTTTGTCTTCCCATATAAATGTAGCTAAAAGGTAATACCAATAAAACACTAACTTTGAGGGACTTTCTGAGCCATCGCTGGACTAATTAATCGACACACTACAATATTACTAAAATGGTTATAAGTTTTGTTTAAGTCTATAGAGATTAATAATTTAAATTTAATAATCTATTTATTTATTGTTTAGAAGTCTATCGACATCATATGAAAAATCCATTAAAATAGGTATAAAAATTGTTACAATATATATATTCATAGAGAAATGAAATAATAAGAGATTAACATTATGTTTATTGTAAAGAAGACTATTAAATAAAGAAAATCATTATTAACAGCAAATATTGCAACTAGCTCTAAGCTCTTGTTGGGCTTTAAATAAAGCAAACTATGGTAAGTGTTACTGTTTGAAAGATGTACATTGAGATTTCTTTCCAGAGAACAAGATCTGGTAGAGATGCACTCTGGGCCTTCGAGTGTCCTCCTATAATATCAAATTTTATTAATTTATAGCGAATATCTTAAGATTTTAAAACAAAATTTCGAAGTTTAACAACAACATATCAAAGTATAATATCAATGTTTAAAAGTTTGAAACTACACATTTAATGTAATATCTCATTATTTAAACATTTAAAGATAATTGAAACAATAATATACCAATAATTAGAGTTGAAAACATTTTCTATTTTTATTCAAATTAAACATATTTAACGCCTCCAATTTTAAAACAACTTTCTATATCCATTATATTAAATTTAACTATTTCACAAATTACAACTTAATATCGTATTTGAACTTCGTCTTTGCCGATCCAAGCCTGGATGAAAAAGGAGGGGAACCAGTAACAAGTTCGCTAAAAAAAACGGGGCTCAGCCGGCCACCTGATACAGGATGAGCAGTGTCTGTATGTTAGGAGCGGCTGCACATTGCGTCTGTTCCTCATGTCAGAGGCCGCCATTTCGTATTAGAGCCTGTTACTGAGTAGCGTTTTCACAATTAATGTCAAAGGCAGATTATTCTACCTCAGCCAATCACAATGCCTGCTAAATCTCCCTAGTCTGGAGTTTAGGTGCCTCCATTCAAAAATTCGCTACAGTCTACAATGCCAAATGGAATGTTCTGAAGTGCAACATCAATAAGATATCTACAAATAAGGAGCAAAGATGAAGAAAGGATATTAAATAGAAAGGCGTTAAAAATAAATTTTAAATATGTAATGATTCCATATGCAAATTTTATTCTTAAAGAAAAAATGCAGCATATATGTAGTTATAAACAATACTTAAAGTTATACCGCATAAGTTTCTTTTCTATGAAAAATCTATATTTATTTTAAAGAGAAATATTTACTATTTCTAACTTTTTCAAAAAAAAAAGTTTAAAAAAAAGTTAGAAATAGTAAATATTTCTCTTTAAAATAAATATAGATTTTTCATAGAAAAGAAACTTATGCGGTATAACTTTAAGTATTGTTTATAATCACACGCCGCAGTCCTTTATAATATATGTAGTTATGTATTAATTTTCTGATAGAAAATTAATTATGTAAAAATGATTGGATGTATATAGAGTGTAAGAGGAGAGTGAAAGCATCTTATTTATAGAAATAAATATCTTATACCGTATAGTGTTCGTCAAGTTCTATTTTGTTAGGTAGAGAACACGACAACATGGCGCAGCCGACAGGATATTCTCTTAGAAGCGGAACCAAGATAGCACTGAAGGAGGAACTTGGAATTGTGGACGGAGGAAAAAGTGACAGCAAAGATCAAACAGAAACTGATTCAAGTAAAGAAAATCTACTTAAGGATGAGAAGCCAGACATAGCTCCTGGGAGTTCTCAACTCGAGCCCAACGTCGCTGCACTCGTTACTGTACTAAATAACCAACAGCAGTTGCTTAATAAACTTGTAGAGATGCATCTGGCTACGGGACAGGAGAGGATGGCTAAAATGGAAGTTGAAAGTGATGTATATAGTTGTTTATTTGTTTTGCATATTTTTCATTTATAAATTAATCTCATAATTTAGTCTATGAAAATAAAAATATTGGACCAGTGACGAAAACAAAAATATATATAGAAGAAAGAAAATAGAGGTAACCCGGGCTCCTGGAGCGTAAATCGCCAACTACCCGGGCTGTACAGCAGTCTAGAGGAGAAGTCTAGTCATGGGGAGGGCAGATTGCTGAGGTGAACCAGGTAACCAGGTAGTTCCAGGCCGGCAGGGAGTCAGGAAGTAGGGGCAGGGCTGTCGGGCTGAAGTCTTGTACTCCAAGCAGTAGGGCTGTCTGTAGCCTGTGTAGCATAAAAGCTGGACAGGAGAAGAGGAGGTGATCCACAGTCTGTGGCTCTTCCCGGCAGTGAGGACAAGTTGGATCTAGATCTCTATGCCAGAGCGCTAGATCTGCCAGAACGTGGCCGTGACCGGTAAGGATGGTAGTGGTGGCCATCCCAAGACGTATTTTGGACAGGAATGACCTAAGGCGGATTGGGGAGGTCGCAAATCTTTTTAGGTTTCTGTTATGGTAATCCTGGGTGTAGACTAAGGTCCAAGCTTCCATAGCCGATGAGTGGGCACGGCTGCGGGCAAAGCTTTGGGGAAGGATGGAGTAGGATTGTTCCAGGTTAGAGATTGCTGCAGTCTTTGCTGCCTGGTCAGCCAGTTCATTGCCTGCAACTCCACTGTGGCCCTTTACCCAACAGAGGCTGACCTGAGGTGCTTGGTCTAGGGCTAGAATTATCTCGGCAATTAGAGCCGTTTGGGCTGGACCAGGAGCACATATAGCGGCCAGTGCAGATCTGCAGTCAGACGCTATAGTGACTCCTGGGTTGGTTGGCATACTTTCCGCGAGGCGAGTTGCCCAAAGAATGGCAAGCAGTTCGGCTTGGAAAGCAGAGCAATCCGGATGTAGTCGGAGGAGTATTGGTTGGTCTTGAGAGGGAAGGATAATTGCAGCACCAACTCCTGACTCGGATTTCGATCCATCAGTATGTATAACCGGGGAAGTGATTTTGTCATATTCTAGACTGAAAGTAATTGTGCGTCGGAAGGGTGGGTAAGGGAGAGCGGCTGGACCAGGCCGAAACTCGAACTGGCCCTCCTTAGTCGCCTTGAGATAGGTCATTCGCGCTTTGATTATGATATCAAGCGGAGGGCTACCAGTTAGAGAAATGGCTGAGATAGTGGGAGTGCAGGGACCACCTCGTAACGTGCGGCGCGCGAAGAGGTACTGCAGACTCCGGAGCTGACGAATGCCTTCTCTTGAGGAAGCGCGACTGCCCCAAGCAGAGACCCCATAAAGGAAGGCCGGTACTACCACAGCTTTGAAAATGCGGTTTCCAGCAGCAAAAGACAGACCAAATTTTCTTTGGATGGCATTGGAGAGACGGGGAATCATGCAGCGGGTCCGTAGTACAATTTTCTTAAGATGGGAGACGAATTTACGAGTTTGATCGAATATAGTTGGCTTAATGTTATGTAGTTATGAGATAGAATTGTTTATAATGATATATAATTAAATGTGATGTTTATGTCATTTTGATCATAATTGAATAAAATATATAAAATGTAAATGTGTTTTAAATATTAATGACAAGCACAAAACAACTGGCGACGAGGAAAAGCGAATTTTGTAAAGAACAAAGAAATTGATTTGGGAGAAGAAATTATACTTCAAATATGTCTTCAGGTACGTTTGAGAAATTTGATGAGAATTTAGAAAAGGTGGAAAATTATATTGCCACGTTTTTATTTTTTAAAACGCTAATTTTAGTTTAATAAAACTTTATTTTTAAAGTTTATTATTTTAAAAGTGAAATGTTTGTTAATGAAATAGACATTTTGCCTAAACTCATTTATTGCCGCTTTCTTTTACAAGCCATTTGTTTATGTGTATTTTTACATATCGTTTTTATTGAGTTTTTACTAATTTAGTATGTACATCATTGAATTTTAATGAATGGAAAAAGAAATTGAAAATAAACATATGAAAAATTAAAGTAACATTTTAAAGGAATTTATGTACAATTGAAAATTGTTTCTGTAACGTCTCATATTCCCCTTCTTGAAGCATTTATTCTCGGGTAATAAATGGTCGAAGTTGAGATATGTGAACGCGTCTTGCTTGCTTTTGGTCTTTCAGAGAGATATCGTAGGTTACATCAGATATCTTTTTTTGAATGACAAATGGTCCTTCATATTTTGGTGATGTCTTGATGAGACGAGGGTCGTTGAAAGCAATTTTTCTTATGACTAAGTCTCCTTCTTTAAAGACATACTTGGGGTGATGGCTATCGTGTTTAATCTTCCACTTACTTCTAATTTGTTCTGTCCGCAGGCTAGCTTTCTTCCTGGCTTCTTCAATTGTAATTGGAGTTTGGTCGGCAAATTCGGGTACATTACCGATTCCATACATTAAGAAAAGCGGTGAAAAACCAGTCACGTCATGTGGTGTGGAATTATAATTTTTGACAACTTGCGGTAACAATGAGCTCCATTTACATCTAGGTTTCTCTAGAACAGCTATTCTCAGTTTTGTCATTATCGTATCATTTAATTTCTCACAAATGCCATTGCACTGAGGATGATAAGGCGAAGTATATGTGTGTTTAATTCCTTGTAAAGAAAGAAATTTGTTGAACTCTTTTGATATAAAATTTCTGCCATTATCTGTTAAGATAGTATTGATCGAATTAACAGATTTGATTATCTTATCAAGACATTGAGTGACAGCTTGAGCAGTGTTTGTTATTGTGGGATATGCCCATAGATAACGAGTTGCGTGATCAACAAAAACTTGAATGAATTTATGCTTTGTGTTAGCTGCTGCTGTTCCCAGTACAATAGTGTCACAACCGATCATTTGTAATGGTTGGATATTTGACGTTGGAGTGATCATTTCTCCTAAAGTTGGTTCATGTCTGACCTTCACTAGTTGACAAGATTTACAAGATCGAACATAATTCTTGATATCAGTTGTTATTCCTTTCCACCAATAACATTGAGTTATAAGTTTGCATGTTTTGGTTATTGATGGGTGACTCAATGAATCGTGATATTCTTCCAATATTTTTTTGGTAAGCGAGTTTGGGACAACTGCTTTAAAAACTCCTTTTTGTTTGATCATTACCACACCGTCGTGAGTGTGGGAATTTTTCAAGAAACTCAAATCTGAATTTTGTTGGTGTTCTTGAAGTTCTCGAGTTGCAATGTTAACAACTGGGAGTCTTGATAAGGCGTCAACATGAGTTTGTTGCTTTCCAGAACGATGAACGATGTTACATGATTTCGAGGATAAACTAAGAATCCATCTAAAATACTTAGGTTTCGGTTTCTTCATGGTGAAAAGCCATTGGAGCGCCGCATGATCAGTGATGATTTCAAATGGTTGGTTTTCTATGTAAACATGAAAGTGATCAGTTGCTTGTATTACGGCTAGGCATTCCATCTCATAAGCAGAATAATTCTCTTGGTGTGGTTGCAGTGTTTTGGAGTAATAAGCAATTACATGTTCCTCATTGTCTGGACCAATTTGTGTTAGGATTGCTCCAATTCCATATTTGGAGGCATCTGTATAAACTTTAGAGGGGTAGTCCGGGTTGTAAATAGCAAGGACAGGTTTTGTAGATAGTGCCATTTTAAGTTTAGCGAACGACTCCTCTACTTCCTCATTCCAGATGAAGGGCTGATTCTTCCGAGTGAGTCGAACCAAGGGGAATGAAATTTTAGAAAAGTCCTTCACAAATTTTCTGTAATAATTTGCCAATCCCATGAACTGACGAACTTTCTTTACAGTATCAGGTCTTGGAAAGTCTTGAATAGATTTTACTTTTCCTGGATCAGGTTTTAATTGATTGTGACTGATATGTCCGAGGTATTTTACTTCAGTTCTTCCAAAAATACATTTCGACAATTTTAATTTCATGTTGTACTGTCTTAATTTGTCAAAAACTTTACTAAGAAGCTCTATGTGCTCTTGCCATGTTTTCGTGTACACCAATATGTCATCTTGGAAAGAGCAAGTTCCTTTCCATAATAATTCACCTAGAATATGTTGGATTATCCTTTGAAACGTTGAAGCAGCATTTTTTAAACCAAAGGGCATCACTAAAAACTCATAATGACCATTGTTTGTGACGAATGCAGTTTTTTGAATAGATTGCGGGTCCATTTCGATCTGCCAATAACCCCATGCAACATCAAGGGTAGAGAAGAATCTGGATCCATGCAATCGATCAAACATGTCCTGTATGTGAGGTAGGGGTTGCCTGTCATCCAGCGTGATCTCATTGAGACGTCTGTAATCAATGCACATCCTTTTATTTCCATCCTTCTTGGGAACCATGACAACAGGAAATGCCCAAGGAGAATCTGAAATTCTTATTAACTTGTGTTCGAGAAGTTCTTTAACTTGTTCAGCTATCTCTTCATACTCTTTTAGAGGACGACGATAGGGTCTAAGAGAAATTGGTTGTTCACTTTTCGTGATGATCTTATGTTGTATAGCTACTTTTCCCAAATCAATGGCATGCTGACAAAATACATTCCTATTGTGTTCAAGTAATTTTTTTAATTCATGTTCTCTTATCTCTTCCAGATGATTTACAAGAATTGGATTTTGTAATCCATCAAATTTGGTGTAAATTGTTTTGTCTCTGACATCTATTAAAAGATTAAAAAGAGATGCAACATCTAATCTGATCAAGAGTGGATATTTAAAGTTCTTCATTACATGGAGAGTTACAGGTTTAATTAGTTTATCTATTCTTACCTTGGTCTGAAGGCTTCCACATGTCCTGGTAACACCATCCGCTTGGCTGATGTGAATGTCTGAATTTGGTTGAAGTTGAAGACGGGTTCGCTTGAACAATCGCCAATTGATTATTGATACTGTTGCTCCAGTATCCACAAATGCTTGCGTAGGAATTCCATTTACTTCAACACTTATGTTGATAAGCTTGAAAGCTCCTTGTGTAGGGGTATTTGTCAAAGTACTTACATTCAACAATTCCGGGGCTCCGCATACTTGTTTCACTGAAGTGTTTTGATTAGGCCTATCCTTTTTATAATTAGGATCATAATCCTCACAATCTGTGACCCAATGTTTAATTTTTATTCCCTTTTTCGAACATATTGGACACCAGAATGGGCAAACATTTTTTCTATTATCATTATTTTTTGTCGCGAGATGTATTTTGTTTTTAGGCTTAAACTGAATTGAAGCCCTATTTTGTTCAATTGAAGCTGCGATATGAAACCATTTTGTGGCGTCAGTTGGCTGTGCAGCCACAATTAAATCTTTCCAATCATTTGGAAGTCCGTCTGTTAATAAATTAATTTTTTCCTCCTTCATTAGATGGGTTTGATTTAACAGGCGAATTTTATCTTGAAAATAATTTTCTATTGATTCTTTTCTCGTTTTAATCTTCGATGTGATGCTGAGACAATTGGATTTGCGTTGTATGAACCAAATCTTTGAATCAACTTTTCCTTTACAACTTCCCATCTTTTTATTGGAGGATTTGAAATAATCTCGTCTGCATACCATTCAAGTGCTGAATCTGTCAAGTAGTACATAAGATTTTTGATTTTTTCATCTTCTTTTAAAGAATTATTTTCAAAATCATATAATTTGATCCTTGACTCAGGCCTAATTGCCGACTTCGAGCCGTTGAATTTTTGCAACCGGTTGTTTGTATTTTCCGCCATTTTTTTTTCCGTATCCTTTTCGACTGCGCCAAATGCCACGTTTTTATTTTTTAAAACGCTAATTTTAGTTAATAAAACTTTATTTTTAAAGTTTATTATTTTAAAAGTGAAATGTTTGTTAATGAAATAGACATTTTGCCTAAACTCATTTATTGCCGCTTTCTTTTACAAGCCATTTGTTTATGTGTATTTTTACATATCGTTTTTATTGAGTTTTTACTAATTTAGTATGTACATCATTGAATTTTAATGAATGGAAAAAGAAATTGAAAATAAACATATGAAAAATTAAAGTAACATTTTAAAGGAATTTATGTACAATTGAAAATTGTTTCTGTATCGCTTAAAACAATTTATGTTAATTTCTAAAACAAAGGAAGATTTTAAGACACCATTTCTTATTTCAAGTATAGGCCCTAAATATTTTAGTATCTTGCGAAATTTAGTTTTTCCAGAGGAAGTTGCTCAAGTTCCTTTTGATAAATTATGTACGATCTTATTAAAACATTTTAATCCAAAAACTAATATAATATATGAAAGATTCATATTTCAGAAAATGGATCAAAAGTCTGGAGAAACTATTTCTAAATATATGATACGCCTAAAAGACCAAGCTCAAAAGTGTTCTTTTGGAGATTTTTTACAAGAATCCTTATGTGACAGATTTGTTGCTGGCATCATTGATTCATCTACCCAAAAGAAACTCCTACAAGAAGAAAACTTAACTTTTGATGGTGCAGTGGACATAGCTCTGTCTGCGGAATCAGCGGATAATGAGCTACATAATATCAAAGGATCCGAAAATGCCCATCAGTCCCCACAGTATCTTCACGCCATTAATAATACCTGTAAACACTGTGGTAAGACTAACCATCTCCATTATAATTGTTTTTTTAAATCTGCTACTTGTAGAGTTTGTGGTAAATTAGGTCATATTTCCACAATATGTTATAAAAAAGACAGATCTGACCATAATTTGCCCATAAATTCTAAAAAGAATTTTAATAAATTTAAGTCGCACCCTAATGTTAATAATCCTTCAAATTCTCAAAATAGTTTGTCATTGTATAATATAAATTTACATCCTCCTTTGACTGAAACTGTGTATGTGAATGAGATTGAACTTTTGGCTGAAATTGATACTGGTGCAGCCATTACTACTTTAACTAAATGTGTTTACTTTAAATATTTTAAAAATATTGAGTTAAACAAATGTGATACCATCTTAACAGGCTATAGTGGTTCTAAAATACCTATTTTAGGCAAGGCTAAATTTGATATAAAATTTAGAAATGTTTCTAGGGTGATTGAGATACTCATAACTGATTTAAATTTCTCTAAATTTCTTTTGGGGAGAGATTTCCTTAGTTTTTTTGATATTTATTTCAATTCTTTACATAAATTGGACTCTTTTAATGTAGAGTCACTTATAAATGATTATAAATCCATTTTTGAACACAAATCTGGCCCTATTAAAGGTGTCAAATGCCATCTTGATGTGAAGGCTGACTTTATCCCAAAATTTTACAAATTCAGACAAGTTCCTTTTATGGACGAATCACCGGAGCATTGATCTGAAGCTCGGAGATAACAACAAGTACTTGGTTCCTCCCAAGGATAGAGATTCTATCTTGCTCTTATATCACGATGATCCTCTCTCGGGTGGCCACTCTGGGTTTTTGAGAACCTATCATAAATTAAGACAGCGATTCTACTGGTATAAGATGAAAAATGAAAAATGATATACGCAGTTACATAGCCTCTTGCCCTGTTTGTCAACAGGTCAAGTTTAAATACAAGTACAGACCAAATCATATGAGCTTGCCGCCATAATCACAGGAGCCTTTCCATACTGTGCATTTAGATTATGCCGAAGCTCTAACTAAGGGAGATGCTAGATCAACCTTTTTAATAGTAATAGATGAAGCAACAAGATTAACCCAGGCTAAAGCTATAAAACAAGATGGGCGATCATTGATAAATTATTTCGAACAACATGAAAATCTTAAGAAAGTGCGCACTATAATTACAGATCAAGGAAAGTCCTTTGTTCACGGAAAATTCCCGGAATATGCAAAATCTAAAAACATAAGACTGATCACGACAACTTCCTATCATCCAGCTGGAAATGGTCTGGCGGAAAGAACCATAAAAGAAATAAAGACCTTTCTCGCCTGTTACTGTGTTGTTATCCAAGACGAGGCAAGATTAACTAAGCATTAGTTTATTTCCTATTATATTCTATATTTTATATACAAGTCAAAAGAGATCACTAGCAGAGTATTATTCCTTTTGGTTTCCAGAGCTCAACAATCTATGAGCCTAATACTCTGCACATCTCCTCCCTTAACTTTACAGGAACCTTCGAGGTATCTTGACTGCCCTACCATATCTTGTATGCACGGCTGGCATTGAAGGGAGGCTCTTCTCTGGATCCTGGTCTTGGTTGTCCCTCTGCATCCTTCCATCTCTTGTAGATGAGGCCGTTGGTGTAGGGCGATCCTCCTCGGTCTCTTGCTCCTGGTCATCCTTGGGTCTCCTTGAGAGCCAGGTTGATGTCGAAGTGGGGGTCTCCTCATTTCTCTGCTCCTGGCGCTTTCCAGGGGCATCGTCCTATGTGCTTGAAGAGTCAGATAGCAATCTTCTTCTTGGACTTGGGCTTCTTAGATTTCTTCTTGGGAGGTTCTTCAGCTTCTACTTCCTCCTCCTCACTGTCCTCAGCTTGCTTCCTCTTCTGGGGAGTCTCTTCCTCCTCATTGTCAGAGGACTCCTCCTCATCTCCGGACTCTTGAGTTCCAGATTTGGGGCAGTCGTCCTTCTTATGGCCAAACTCCCCACAGGTGTAGCAAGCCTTCTTGGACTTGCGCTGGTTCTCCTCCTGTCCTCCATCTTCAGCCGTGTTGTTGGTACACTCATATTTACGGTGGCCAACTTCTCCGCAGTTGTAGCAGGTGTTGTTGCTGCCTCCATCACGGCTCTGTCCACGGCCACGTCCACCACCACGGGCAGGTTTGGTACATTCAAACTTGCGGTGGCCTTCTTCCCCGCAGTTGTAGCAGCCTCTGTTATCTCCACTACCGAGTCTACCACGCTGTCCGCCCCGGCCTCCTGATGAAAATTGCTGAATCATTTTCACAATGCTTAATTTTTCACTTGTCTCCCCAGAGAGAAGTGGCTGCTTTAGTTTATCAACAATGTATATTTTCGAGTTTAAGTGCTGGCCTTTATTTTGAAGTTTTACGTGGATCATTCCAAATGTTTCCAAGGGTATTCCATTTGGACCTTGTAATATTTTATCAGATTTTTCCAGTTTTATTCTTTGGAAACTTTGATAATAATATTGTAGGGGGAGCACGTTGACATTAGCTCCGGTGTCAATTTTAAAATTAATTTGTTTATTATTTAGAGCTTAATTGGTACTATCCATTTCTTGGAATTATCTTCTACAGATCCTAAAAAAGCTATCTCTGATTTTATTTCATTTATGGCTTCTGATCTACATACTTTGGCATAATGGCCCTTTTTCTTGCATTTACTACAATACGAGTTCATAGCTGGACAATTTTTCCAATCATGATTATTTGAATTGCCACACCTGGTGCATCCATGTGATGACCCTCCCAACTGGTTTGACTTGAATTGTCTTATTTTTGGTTCGTGCCTTTTTTTTTCTTTTATGTGATTAGGCATTTTCTTTATTTGATCTACAGACTCTTGTTGGTAAAGGCTAGACTGCTGTTCTTTGACACTTTCTAATTGCTTTGCCATTAGTGTGGCTTTTACTAAGGTCAAGTCTGTATCAAGTTGCATTCTTTCAGATAATGCTCTATCCCTTACTCCAACAACTATCCTGTCCCTAATCAACTCATCATGTAACATCCCAAAATTGCAGTGCTCAGCTAGGCTATGGAGTGCTGTGATAAATTCATTCACCTTTTCCCCTTCCTGCTGACATCTTTGATTAAATCTTGCCCTTTCATAAATTATATTACGTCTTGGAATAAAGTGACTTTCAAAGCATTCAATAACTTTACCATAATTTTCTAGTTGGTCACTTGCTATTTTACATGACAACAAAATGTCATCTGCATTATCACCCATGCAGTACACGAGCATATTAACTTGCTCATTTTCTGGGTTATTAATTAACCCGCTTGCCTGCCTAAAACGTTCAAATCTCCTAATCCATTTTGGCCAATCACCTGGATTTGAAAAATTAAAAGGTTCTGGGGCTACACAATTATAATTTTGGGACATTATAAAGATTTACTTATAATATAACTTACCTAAAAGTTTGCTTGATGTCAAGTTTCAAATTTTCTTCGAACAACGACTTTCTTTATGAATTCAGTTTACCGCTGCCACCATGTGTTGTTATCCAAGACGAGGCAAGATTAACTAAGCATTAGTTTATTTCCTATTATATTCTATATTTTATATACAAGTCAAAAGAGATCACTAGCAGAGTATTATTCCTTTTGGTTTCCAGAGCTCAACAATCTATGAGCCTAATACTCTGCACTCATTTCAAAGGAGGATGGAAGTCCTGTCTAGAGGGAGCAATTCGGTATCATAACCGCTCCTACAATTCTTATCTGGGTTGCTCGCCTATATTCAAATACACAAAGCAATCTCCACGCTTACCTGCTGATGATGAGCTTGGTATAAGTTGCAAACTTGAAGAAAAGGAGAGAGACGAAGAACGACAACACCAATATCGACAAAAAACAAAATTTTACCATAATAGAAAACAAAGATTATCACCACCTCAGCTAAGAGTTTGAGATTATGTGCTGGTACATCATCAAAGGAAAGGAAAGAATGGCACCAGACTGGACCACATGAAGTCTGTCGTGTAACTGAAATGGACGGTCTGGTTAAGTATATAGCATACTATTTCCATAATCGTCAGACCAGAACCGCTCACATATCCAATGTCCAGCCTTTCAACATCCAGACAAAGGGAACCACCGTGGAAATAAAATCATCTCAGGAGTGATGATGGATCTTCGGTGGCGGGTGCTGTAATGATTCCATATGCAAATTTTATTCTTAAAGAAAAAATGCAGCATATATGTAGATATGTATTAATTTTCTGATAGAAAATTAATTATGTAAAAATGATTGGATGTATATAGAGTGTAAGAGGAGAGTGAAAGCATCTTATTTATAGAAATAAATATCTTATACCGTATAGTCAAGTTCTATTTTGTTAGGTAGAGAACACGACAAAATAAAAATGTTATTTTAAAACTTCAAAAATATTGTTAATCACACACAATGTCTCAGTTTTATTAAACATCAAAATGCTTTTGAAATATTAAAATATATTCGCATGTTGAGTGTTGAAATTTTATACCATAAAATATCGTTACTAAACTTTAAAATGTGTTTCTTAAGAATACAAGACCTTTAATATGCGCACAAAAATGAAATATACCTTTATTAGAATTAGAAATGTGCTTTTTGAGAGAAAACAAAATGTGCTTTTAAAAACAAAAATTACCTTAAAACTACTAAAATGAACTAGCTAAATTATTTTAAATGAATGTTTTATTTGAAAATTTGAAGAAAAAAAAAAGCACATATTAAAATAAAAAATAAAAATAAGTTATTAAAGTGTAAAATGTTTTTATTAAAGTAAAGTGTTTTATTAAACTTTAAAATTTTGCTATTAAAGTGTAAAATATTGTCTTAAAAGTGAAAAAAATTTGAACAACAAATTCACCTATATTAAATTTTAAAATATTCAATGAATAAAAATATCAACAACGAAATGTTTAGATCTTTTAGTTCTTCTAGATTTACCATCTTGTTTACTCGAGCACCGGCCATAATTAAATAAGTCGTATTGCTAAATGAAAATGTATCTCAAAAATTAATATTTTCATTAATATGTGACATTGATATAATACCTAAGAAGTTTTAAATGGTTTATATATATTTACATTTGTGAAGATTCAATAATCTTAAAATTTAAGAGAGATTTAAATCCTCTAAAAAAAAAAAAAAAAACACACGAACAACAACAAAAACTACAAAAAGATTTAATCAATAAATTTGGATAACATACTTTTAAAAATATATCATAACAAATATAGCCTTGTTCTCCAAAACAAAAACAACCTGTCAAAATTAGACATTGAATTAACATTAAAATTATTCCATAAATTTACGTGCCAACATAAAAAAAAAAATAATAATAACAACAAGCATTTGTAATCACAATAATAATTATTACATAATAATATATTATCATTTAGAAAGCAAAAGGCTTACCCATGCCTAAAAGATCAAAAGAAAATTTACATAATAAGCCTAAAAACAGTTTAATTGCTTTACTTGATGCAGTTGAAGCTGGAAATATTAAAGAGGTAAAATCTCTTACTAAGGCAGGAGCATTATTACAAAATGAAGGCATTGATGGTGCAGATGCTTTATGCCTCGCTACAGCTCATCGAAATAAGCGTTTGGTGAAATATTTAATAAGAAAGGGAGCAGAATTAAACCCACAAGGTCTTTGTCCTTTATTACTTGCAGTTCAATTGCGGCAAAGGAAGCTTGTTAAGTTGCTTCTTAAAGCCGGGGCTGATACAGATATTTGTGATGAAAACGGAAGAACACCATTAGCATGGGCAGTAAAAATGAATAGCCTTAAAATGGCAAATATGATTCTCAAAGCTGGATGTGACATAAACGCAGTAGATATAAAAAAAGCTTCACCGTTAACATTTGCTGTCGAGCAATGCAATTTGGATATGGTTAAATTACTTGTCAAATCAGGAGCTTCTGTTTACCCTCGTAGATGTACAGCTGCAAATTCTCCATTGTTCTTGTCAATTAAACAAGCGGATGAATTGGACAATGTACAGATGAATATAATACATTGGCTTATTGATTCTAAAATGAATTTAGATGTACGTGATGAAAAAGGAAGAACTCCATTAATATGGGCAGTACAAAATTATAATAATACTGCTGTTAAATGGTTATTAGAAGCTGGAGCTAACCCTGCATCAAAGGATGATACTGGTTTGACGGCATTGCATTATGCAGTTAAAGCCGAATATTATAATTGCGCTCAAATGTTATCTGAAGTTAAAGTAGATGATGTTAACTATCTTCTCAGTTCTTTGATTCTTGCCCGTTCACTCAAATTTGATGACATTCTTAGTATATTCATCATGTACATCCATCTCCATCATCCTGGTACTCCTGAACCAGATTGTGTCAAAGTATATCCTAAATGTTTAGAATTCTGGGAAATATGTAAAGTTGAAATTTCAAGAATTCAGAAAACTTCAGTTTTCAGCAGTGATTTATCACTATATACTGTCGCAAATGAACATGATGAAGATAAACTTGCGGATTATTCCATCCATTTCTATGGAAAAAGAGTATCTATCTATTATAGCAAGTTTCCATTATACTACGGAATTATCATGGAGAAAATAAATAAGGGTAAGGATCGTACAAATCTAATGGGCAAGGTGAACAAATTCCATCATCGCTCTGGCTACTTCAAATGTCTGCCTCCAGAAATAAGGGTGAAGATTATGCGAATGCTTACCAACAAGGATCTTCAGAGCTTCCTTCGAGCTCTGACATGGGGCACCAAGAAATGATTCCTTGAGATTCCTATCTCCCAGTATAATGGTGACAACCTAAATGGTAAGTATGAAACTCTACAACGATTTCCACTTCTTCTTGAATCATACTTTCCCATCTTTCTGTGAGAAAGCCTAAATTATAATAATATATATTTTTTCCAAATCAACTTCCAACTAACCAAAATGATCTTCAAAAACATATAGGATCTATGTACTCTTTCTTCTTTCTTATCTCCACTCAATCATATCAGGATATCAAGTTGTGACCCTTGATGGTGTCTGTTTGACAACCATCATGACTGGGTGAAGTAGAATGTGTCTGCCTTTGTCATTAAGACTGGGAGCACTACTCAGTGGCAGGCCGACTTAGCTCTAAAAGAAATGGCCATCTCTGACATGAGGAACAGATGCCATGTGCAGCCGCTCCTAACAAGGAGTACAAACGCTGCTCATCCTGTATCTTTGGATTAGGAGCCCTTACAGGGTACTATCAGCTGGGCCAGCTGAGCCCAGGTTTTTCAGTGAGCTTGTTACTGCTCCCCCTCCTCCTTTTTCATCCGGACTTGGGACCGGCAAAGGCGGAGTTTTCCAGTGGAGGTGATAAGTCACAATTTGGATTATAGATTATAACTACAGTAGTATTACCTCCCTGTAAAGGACAACACCTAATTGCAGAACCAAAGTGTCCTTTACGGAGAATTGTCCTCTTACAGGAGAGTTGCTAAATAGTAAAAATGGTAATTTTGACAATGAAAACTGTCCTTTATAAAGAGGTATCCTCTAGCGTGAGTGTCCTCTCATGGAGGTTCTACTGCACAAGAAAAATTTATTTATTTAGATTTGGTATTATTTTATACAAGAATATAAGACACCTAATCCAAATAATAGTGTGTGACGTTTCAGTAACAGCATTGTTACCATCATCAGACAAAAGAATAAATATATATATTTTTTTTTATTCTTTTGTCTGATGATGGTAACAATGCTGTTACCGAAACGTCACACACTATTAAATTATTTGGATTAGGCGTCTTATTTTCTTGTAGCTATAATCCAAATTGTGCTTTATCAATATTATCCTTAGTACATGTGGTACAGGCCATGATAATCATGATGGGTAGTAATACAAGAAAATAAAACCTAATCCAAATAATTTAATAGTGTGTGACATTTCGGTAACAACATTTCCACCATCATCAGACATAAGATGATGGTAACAATGCTGTTGCCGAAACGTCACACACTATTAATTTATTTGGATTAGGTTTTATTTTCTTGTTTTATAATCTATAATCCAAAATGTCCTTTATCATGATAGGTAGTAGTTGACGACTCTTTTACTGTAAGTGCACCACATGTCTACACACATAAAAAATAGATCAACTTTTGTACTTTCAAGTGTGTCAAAGCCACGTTTGATTACTTGCATTTACTGATGGGGTTTGACTTTAAAATTAAGTGTTCAAAGTATTAATATACCCAATTAAATCAAATGACTATTTAAAATAGGCTTAACTCCTAAATTTGTATTTACCAAAAAAAAAAGTACATTAACTTTTGAAACATATGTTATCAAAACCACATCCAAATTAAGAGAGTATACATGACATTAGGGTAACAACACTGTTACTGAAACATCACACACATTGTTTATTTATTTGAATGTGGTCTTGTTATACCATATGTTTCTAATCTATAAAAAAAATTGTACCTTATTGCATCAAATTATAATTAATATTTATTATTTTTTAAAGTGCAATATGTTTTGTAAGATATTATTAACAAAGAAATATGTTGCCAAAAAATAATCATAAATTTTAATAATAAGTCAGCAATTGAAATAATAAATATAACCTATATTAAAAATTCAAATGTCTAATATAACACGTATAATTTAATGTATACCTTTTTTTTTTTTTTAATTCACAAGGTAATAAGACCAAATAAATGTGTGTGATGTTTCGGTAACAGCTTTGTTACTATCATCAGACAAAAGTACTGAATGAGAAATTTTACCACAGCATGTTTTAAATAGTTACTGTTATCAAGTACACTATCAATCAAACACATTACCTTGTGTTTAATATCTATAATCCAAATTGTGCCTTATCAAAAGTAACAAGACTAAATATGATTTTTAACAACAAAAAAAATTGCAACATTTCAGTTTCTTTGTCAGATACAGTGGTACCTCGACATACGAGTTTAATTTGTTCCGCAACCTTGCTCGTATCTTGAATTACTCGTATCTCGAAGCAAATTTCCCCATACAAAACAATTGAACTACCATTAATCCGTTCCAACCTCCAAAATGTCACCCCAGTTGTTTTTATTACGTGGTTTTAAATAATAAAAACGTATTTAGAAATATCAAATATTTATTGCACAAAACAAAAAAGAGAATGTAAAGAAATAAATTAGATATCCTTACTGGTCTTTGCCTTTTTCGCTACATTTTTCTCGCTTTCACCTGTAGGCTGTTTAGTAAAAAACATGTCCAAGGAGGTTTGTTTCTTCCTCCCTCTCAGAATGTTCCGGAAATGAGTTAGGCAAGTGTCATTAAAAAGGTCAGATGCACGACCTGTTGCAACTTTTTCTGGGTGTTTTTTTTCCACGAACTGTGAAACTCTCTCCCACATTCCTAAGACCTCCTTTATCTCACTTGTAGAAATAACCTCCTCCACCAATCGTGATGGCGCGACTGCGTGTTACTACCGAACTGAACTCGTATCTCGAATTTCGCTCGTAACTAAAAGCAAAAAATCACTTGCTCGTCGGCTCGTATCTCAAAAAACTCGTATGTTGGGGCGCTCGTATGTCCAGGTACCACTGTATAACTAAAGTTTATTTTGTAAAACCCTATTTTGTTGTGTGCATACATAAGTACATAATATATTAAAATTTGTAATTCTCTTTATTGTGAACATTTTACTTTGTCCTGAGAGGATATTGAGACTATTACATCGCTATTTTTGTTTATCTTTTATTTCGGAACTACAGTGGTACCTCGACATACGAGTTTAATTCGTTCCGCAACCTTGCTCGTATCTTGAATTACTCGTATCTCGAAGCAAATTTCCCCATACAAAATTCCCATTTAAAATCACAGATTAATATCTTCAACACTACCGAACCGAACTCGTATCTTGAATTTCGCTCCTAACTCAAAGCAAAAAATCATTTGCCCGTCGGCTCGTATCTCGAAAAACTCGTATGTTGGGGCGCTCGTATGTCGAGGTACCACTGTAATGGTAGCAATACAGTAGAACCTCCCATTACTGGACACCCCCGCTAGTGGACACCTCTCTACAAAGGACAGTTTTCATTTGTAAAATTGCCATTTTCACAATTTAGTAACTCTCCGTTAGGAGGACATTTCTCCCTAAAAGACACTTTGGCTCTGCAACTAGGTGTTGTCCTTTACAGGGAGGTTCTACTGTATTGTTATCCAAATGTCACAAACACTTTCAACAATTTGTTCTTATAACCTTTTGATTCTGAGAGGGAAATTTCAATTTATATTTTCAAAACGATGCATTTTATTTATTACATCTATTGTTTTATATACAAGGTATGTCCCATAAGTTCCCGGACTGGGTCCATAAAAAAATAAATAAATGGAAAATGTAAATAAATTTGACTGTTTATTATAGAAAAAATATCTGGCAACACGGTGGTACCAATATCGAGTCGGTAGGTGCGCGTGCGCCAAGGTAATTCTAATTTATTTAAAGGTCACACCTAGCGCTGCGGCGATTTTACGATGGAAAAAAATTGAAGCAGAGGATTTGCATAGAATTTTGTGTGAAACTTCAAATATTAGCAACCGAAACTTTTTAAATGCTTAATAAAGCATTCCTCAATGACGCCCCAAAGAAAACAACTGTTTTTGAATGGCATTCTAGATTTAAAGCTGGCCGAATTTCCATTGAAGATGCTCCTCGTCAAGGACGCCCAAAATTTCAAAGTACTGATAAAATGTGCAAAAAATCACCGATTTGATAAAAGAAAATCCTCGAACCACTTTGCTGGAGCTAGAGCAAGACACAGGCATCTCTAAAACAACGATTGGAAAGATCGTAACCGAAGATTTGAAGCTCAAAAAGACTCCTGCAAAATGCATCCCAAGATTCCTCACTAATGAGCAAAATCTGTGTCGGCTTGCAACCTGTGAAGACATGTTTAAAATGACAAGAACGGATCCGGAATGGAAAGACAAGATAATCACAGGCGATGAGACATGGGTCTATGGCTATGATCCTGAAACCAAGCGTCAATCTGCCGAGTGGAGAGGTCAGGGTGAGCCTAGACCCAAAAAATCCAGGATATTGAAATCCAGAAACAAGGTGTTGCTGGTCGCTTTTTTGGATAACAAGGGCATTGTTCATCACGAGTATCTTCCTGCAGGCCAAACAGTTATTAAGGAAATGTATTTGAGCATTCTTCGCCGTCTAAGGGAAGCGATTCGAAAAAAAAGACCAGAAAAATGGACTAATGGTGACTGGATCCTACACCATGACAATGCCCGCCCTCACACAGCGCACTTGGTGACGAGTTTTTTGGCGAAAAACGGGACAGAAATCCTACCTCAACCACCCTATTCCCCAGACATCGCACCAAACGACTTTTTCCTGTTCCCCAAACTCAAAGCAGTTCTAAAAGGAAGACATTTTGACACCAGGGAGGACATAATAGAAAAATCGCTGCTGGCATTGAAGAGCATTCCAAAAGAGGCCTATAAAAACTGTTTCGACAATTGGGAGAAACGATGGCGCTGGTGCGTTGAAGCAAGGGGGGATTACTTTGAAAAGTTTTAATAAAAAAATTTTAAAAAAATCTTACCTTTTTTTTTTATGGACCCAGTCCGGGAACTTATGGGACATACCTTGTATATATATAAAAGCAAAGGTCAACTCTCCCGTCAAAATAGACGTCAAAACTAGACGACATCTATTGACCGGCGCCGCAAACTAGCGGCCTCAGGTTGGTGACACAGCCACAACACCAGCTTTGGCAAACTGAGAAGTGTCAACCTGGAAACCATGGTTTTGAGCTAATGACCCTCGTCAGTCTAGGGCGGACTTTATTCCACTTTACCAAAGCTAGTGTTGTGGCTTTGTCACAGACCCAAGGCTGCTAGTTTGTGACGACGGTCAATAAAATGCATCTATGATAAAGCACAATTTGGATTATAGATATAAGAAAATAAGACCTAATCCAAATAATTTAATAGTGTGTGACGTTTCGGTAACAGCATTGTTACCATCATCAGATAAAAGAATAAATGTTTATTCTTTTGTTTGATGATGGTAACAATGCTGTTACCGAAACATCACACACTATTAAATTATTTGGATTAGGTCTTATTTTCTTCTATCTAGAATGCATCTAGATTTGAAGTTTATTTTGACGGGAGAGGCGTCCTTTGCTTTTATAGATCCATTTCCTCTATGCAAAATTTCCATCTATATATATGTTACAAAACTATGTAAATCCAAAAAATGATTTGTTAAAGTTGAAGGTGCAGTCGTCTTGAATTTAATTAAAAAAGAGAAATTCAGTCTCAAGAAGTTTATTTATGAACTCTTTGAGGAAAAATATTATATTAATTTTAAGTAAATATAGAATTTTAACATTTAATTCTATATCACTATTTACATACTTATATAAAAATTAAATCTAACTTACCTAACCTCTTACTAAAAAACAAAACAATCTATTTATATTTAAGGTGACGCCATCTAGTGGCCAAGAATAACAGAGTTATTTTAAACAGATTATTAAAATAAAATAATATGTGTTTCGTTTCTCTAAAGGAATCGGGATACGATGGTGAACACTTCTTTATTTAAGAACGGAACTTACTAACTAACTGACAACATCCAATTGTCTCTATTTATATCCTAACTCGAGCGTCTATATGCAAAACCATATTTACATATTTACATCTGAATATGTACAATTACATCACATCTCCCCTCTTAGAGATTAGCTCTAGACCTCTCCAAAACGTCTGGGCGGACGAACTGTTCTTCCAGGAGATGTTGATGATCCGGCCACATCCGCAGCAGCATCCGAAGTGTGTGGGTTGGCCTCTGGGTAATTTACATATGGCTCCCCGTTAAGGTCCGTCAGCCAAACTCGATCATTTACTTCCAATGGAGGCAGTTCTCGTACTCCTGCGCCCTTAGGCTTCTGTTCAGAATCCTTCATTCCTTCGTCCTTAGGCTTCGCATCAGATCCTTTAATCCGTCGCCCTTTGGCTTCGCTTCAGAATCCTTTACTCCTTTTCATCAATAGCATTCACAACACCTATTATAGAGGGAGCAGAACAAGCTTCCTTTGATTTGCCATAGTGATCCGAATTGTCACTCCGCACCTTCAAAGGAATCCCACAGGAACCACAATTTTACTTTTGTACTATTTCACTTTTGTACAATTTTACTTTTGTACAATTACACTTTTGTACAATTACACTTTTGTACAATTACACTTTTGTACAATTTTACTTTTGTACAATTACACTTTTGTACAATTACACTTTTGTACAATTTTACTTTTGTACTATTTCACTTTTGTACAATTACACTTTTGTACAATTACACTTTTGTACAATTTTACTTTTGTACTATTTCACTTTTGTACAATTTTACTTTTGTACAATTTTACTTTTGTACTATTTCACTTTTGTACAATTTTACTTTTGTACAATTTTACTTTTGTACAATTTTACTTTTGTACAATTTTACTTTTGTACAATTTTACTTTTGTACTATTTCACTTTTGTACAATTACACTTTTGTACAATTACTTTTGTACTATTTCACTTTTGTACAATTTTACTTTTGTACAATTTTACTTTTGTACAATTTTACTTTTGTACTATTTCACTTTTGTACAATTACACTTTTGTACAATTTCCACTTTTGTACAATTTTCACTTTTGTACAATTTTCACTTTTGTACAATTTTCACTTTTGTACAATTTTCACTTTGTACAATTTTCACTTTTGTACAATTTTCACTTTTGTACAATTTTCACTTTTGTACAATTTTCACTTTTGTACAATTTTCACTTTGTACAATTTTCACTTTTGTACAATTTTCACTTTTGTACAATTTTCACTTTTGTACAATTTTCTTTTTTCAGAATTCAAAGTTTCTTTGCATTCTTCATTTGGACACGTTATATGATCTTCAAGTTTCTCAGAAGAAAGATGTTCACTCACATGACCGATCCAGCAGGTCTTACATAGCCTGTGACATGGCAAACCAATTTCTTCCTTGTTTAACCTGCATTTTCTACAATATTTCGTATCCTTGTATTTCACCTTTCCTACTTCAATATTGAGTAATTCAAGAATTCCTTTTGAAACGTCATCAAAATTAAATCCTTCTGAGCTATATGTTGCATACAAATAGGATGCATACTTATTTGCATCATTTTTAGCCACCATTACAAATTTGCATACCTGCGTATCAGAGATTTTGTAACAATTACTTAAACGGCCACGTCCTTTCAATTCAATTTTATCATACTTATCTTCCAAAATAGATCGAAAAGTAAATAGAATTTTAACCGTGCTTAATTCTAAACAGCTTTCTAAATAAGTTAGATCGAGCTCCACTTGGTTTTCCATTTCAATAATTTCAGGCATTTCTTCGATAGTTTCCTGATCTGTACAAGGCCTTAGTATAATATTAGAATAGTCTGGTGTATACACGTACTGCTTGTTAACTTGAATATTTCCATCAGATTCTTCGGCCAACTCCTTGCTAGAATTTTCAGCTTCCCTTGGAGCATCTGATTGAGGTGAATCTTGGCTGAGATTTTCAGATTCGTTGGCCAGCTCTTTTTCGGGAAATGCTGGATTATCAGACTCTGCAGCTACTAAGTTGGATTCAATAGGATCTTCCCAAGTTTTTAATTCAGCTTTTATGCACGAGCCTTGTTTGTTCGATTCCTCTAAATGTCTTTTGGAGAGTTGTTGACTTTCTGCCGCCTTCTCAGAATCTTCCAGATTGACTGCCTTTTCTAAAGCTTCGGGTCTTAAGACTTCTTTCTTAAAGATTTCTGGCCATTCATTAGGTTTGCCGAAATTGAATCCTTCTGGAGCAGCTACTTGTATATAATTAGCCATTTTTTTTCTTTTCTTAAAAAAATAATTTACTTCTATTTCAACTTTATAATTTTGATAATTGCTTTTACGCTTTTACCGATTTTACGCTTATACCGCTTTTACGCTGCCACCATGTTTCGTTTCTCTAAAGGAATCGGGATACGATGGTGAACACTTCTTTATTTAAGAACGGAACTTACTAACTAACTGACAACATCCAATTGTCTCTATTTATATCCTAACTCGAGCGTCTATATGCAAAACCATATTTACATCTGAATATGTACAATTACATCACAATATGTACAAGGATTTATATCTATGACATTTCTATAAATTATTATTATTATTTTTTTTAAATTATATAACATATATATATTTACCTTTTGGTTCCAGAATCCCCAGTTATTCACAGTTTGCCGTGTGTTTCAGTGTGTCCCCGTATTATCCCAAAAAAAGAGCAAATTGTCGAGGACTTTGATTGCATTCCCTTCCTGTTCCCATTGTCCCGTTCTTAGTTGCGGCTGAAATCCAAGATGGCCGCCTATCAGCTTTGCATGCGTTTTGTAAATGTAAATATACTCCATATATGTCCTTGTTGGTAGATTTAACATTGTAAATGGATACCTTCCCCTCACCCATCATGTACTAATCCACATGACAGACATTTGTTTGCCATTTTTTAAAATACTTCCCTTCCCTTGTTATATACATATTTACACGATGGATAATCTTTTGTTTTATATATATATTTTTTATTGTCATTTTTGTTTATATACGTATATATATGTATACACATATACTCATGGACAAAACTTAAAGAAGTAGTTTATGATTTCGCTTGTTATCTTATTTTTTTATGAAGACGGAAGTTGTTCACACTTGGTTATCTCATGTGTCTTCAATAAAGGTCACTGTAATATCTTTCAGAGTTATTGACTAAAATCCGATTTACATGGTAAAAGCTACAACTTCCTTATATATATATAATTGTATGTATTTCTACTGTCCTCAAAGCTTATGTCCATATTTCCTTTAAAATACCCATTCCAAGAGTATCAACAGTATCACTATAAAAGGAACACTGAAAAATGCAATATAACAGCAGTATGGTAGATTAAACTAGCAAAACTGCTGAATGGGTTCACCACTGATGAGCCAGACCCTCCCATTAATTTTTCATTGCAATGTAAGGGCAGTAGATAAAATTGTTTAAGAATACTACAAGTCTATAATAGTTTCAAATTCTCACAACTTCCTCAAGTTTTGTTCATGAGTGTATTTTATTGTGAGAGCAAAAAAAAAAAAAAGTTTGAAAAAGATCGATTTGTGAATTATATATATTGATAAAATATCGAAAAAAAAAAAATAGGGAATAGAGAAAACCATTCTAAATAGGTAAACTTGAAATTATTGTGTTACTCAAGTCAGTGAGATTTTGTCGCTGTTGTTGCTACTGAACTGATATTTTATGTCCTTGAGTTAAGTCAGATAAGTGATGAGCTTTGTGATCTTTTTTTTTTTTTAATCTTGATTAACTCTATATTTATAGTAGAAATACCTCCCTGTAAAGGACACCAAATTGCAGGGTGTAAGAGAATCAGAGGCTGGATCTCAGAGATTAATGTTTAATTAACAAAACATTAAATTAAGATGACAGAAAACAAAAGCAAGCGATGGGGCAGACAACCAAAGTTAAACTAAACACTACAGGTACAGCCGGTTGGGGTGGGGCCAGGTCACGTGATGTCTGGTAGGAAGGTGGCGTTGCTAGGCAACGGCTGATGTGCGAAGTTACTCTCCAACACAGAGTCAAAGTGTTCTTTAGAGAGAGTTGTTCTCTTACCAGAGAGTGCCAAAATAGTAAAAATGGTAATTTTGTAAATTAAAACTGTTCTTTGTAGAGAGGTGTCATTTAGCAGGAGTGTCCTCTCATGGAGGTTCTACTGTGTATATATTTAAGAATGATAAGCTACAATTTATATTATATAAATTATAACCACAAGGTAATAAGACCAAATCCAAATAAATAAATAGTGTGTGACCTTTCAGTAACAGCGTTGTTACCATCATCAGACAAAAGTATTGAATGACCATCTTCAAGATCATCAGTACTTTTTTCTGGTAATAGTAACAATGCTGTTACCAAAATATCACAAACTATTTATTTATTCTGGGATTTAGTCTTTATTACCTTGTAGTTCTATTTTAAGAGATTTTTTAATTTTATAATTTGTGGATTGTGCCATATTTTCATTTTTCATGTGGCTAGTCATATTATATTGTTTAATTATTTTTAGAGCTTTTATTTGTTAATTATGTTTGTATATGAGAAAGGTTTAAGATGTTATAGAGAGAGAGATAATACTTTATATAATTTGGATTATATATTTTTTTAAATTCTTTTGTCCGATGATGGTAACAATGTTGTTGCCGAAACGTCACACACTATTAAATTATTTGGATTAGGTCTTATTTTCTTGTTAGATCTAATCTATAATCCAAAGATTTTTTTTTTATTCTTTTGTCTGATGATGGTAACAATGTTGTTGCCGAAACGTCACACACTATTAAATTATTTGGATTAGGTCTTATTTTCTTGGTAGCTCTAATCTATAATCCAAAGATTTTTTTTATTCTTTTGTCTGATGATGTTAACAATGCTGCCGAAATGTCACACACTATTAAATTATTTGGATTAGGTCTTATTTTGTTGTATTTAGCCTTGTTAGAATTGACCTGCAGTTTTAGGAGATTTTGTTGTTGTATTCAAGGAGTGTAAAAAAAATGTATATATATCTTTATATACAACAGTGATAATATTTTGTTTCAAAACTTAACTGGTTGTTTGTTTTGATTTGGAACTTGTGAAATGATGATTTTTTTTTTTTTTTTTTTTTAAGAGTGATAAAGCACAATTTGGATTATAGATTTAATAAAAGAAAATAAGACCTAATCCAAATAATTTATTGGTGTGTGACGTTTCGGCAACAACATTGTCACCATCATCAGACAAAAGAATAATTGTCTGATGATGGTGACAATGTTGTTGCCGAAACGTCACACACCAATAAATTATTTGGATTAGGTCTTATTTTCTTTTATTTTTTTAAAGAGTGTAATGTGTAAATTACTTTGTGTTGACTAACATATTTAAATTTTTCTTTTTTATATATTAATATATCATTTTTAAAAAAATTATTTTGTCTCTGATGATGGTAATAATGCTGTTACCAAAACGTCACACATAATTTATTTATTTGAAATAGGTCTTGTTAACCTTTTTTTGATATATTTTATATATACATACAGTGTAACCTCTTTAATTCAACATTTTAAAACAAAATTTCCCAATCTCACAGCCTATTTAAATGATAAGCCACAATTTGGATTATAGATTATAAACACAACCATGCTGTGGTAAAATTTCTCATTCTTTTGTCTGAAGATGGTAACAACGCTGTTACCGAAACATTACACACTATTTATTTATTTGGATTTGGTCTTATTACCATTGTGTTTACAGCATATTTACTTTACTTTTACTAGCTATAAGATTGCATTTAATATATGGCATTTAAAATTATAAACATATCTTTTTTACATATATCCCATGATCTCAAAATGTTATAACGCCACACTCTCTAGTCATGTTATATGGTGGTCTTAATTAAACATTTCCTACAAAGCCATCTGGTTTTGTAACTGTCATCTAGTCATTTTATTAGCAATATATATATGTGGTAATAAGAGGTGGGGAAAATAAATAAGGACATCACAAATTAGAAGAGGAACCCAGGCAACCAGAGAGAGATGGGACCGGCAACAGCTGGGCGGCCGTTCGTGTCGCACACAATCCCCAACTGTCTTAAAAGTCCTGAGGTGTTAACTAACAGTGGTTGCCCCTTGGAATGTCACTGGTGTCTCAAATGACCGGATTTTACCCTCCCGTCTCTCTCTGGGTTGTCTGTAGGTTGGCTTTATTATTCCCGGAAGAGTATATATATATTGACATATATATATTATATGTATGACATTTTTTGGATGTGTCTCCTTATTGGCAACATTTGAACTAATGGATATATGTTATTGATAGCATTATATATATATATATATATATATATATATATGACATATGCAAATATTTACATAATAAAAAGGCATATATTGGATTGAATAAACATATTTATTTGCCTATATATGCCTTTTTATTATCTAAAGATTTGAATATGGGTTGCTCTCTATTTTTTCAGAACAAATATATATATATGACATATAATGAGGTATATTTTGTATACGCCTCATTATTGGTCACATTTTAACCAATGGTTTGCATATTTCCCAACATATGTACATATATGTTTACATTTCTGATGTGTTTGATCTTCCTCTGGTTTTCTGCTTTACATTGTCTTAAGAGTTATTTTGCAGATATGTAAATTTTAGTCATGTGGATTTCCCTCCCCTACCTTCTTCCACTACCTTTTATACCCTCATGTAGCAAGCATTCCCTTTCTACTCACAATATGTACTCACAACCTCTTTAAGCCAAATATTTTATAACTGTGTTTACATCAGTGTACTATGGCATGGTAAACTCCATGTTGCATTCCACTTGTAACCCCTTCCATGTTTTACCGCCAGGTATAATTTAGGATAGAGTCACCACCAGTGTATTTTTGTATTGGGTTAGTTGACAACAACCCTCGTTATAATGGCAGCTTAAGATATCATAAGGTCCCAAGTTAGAAAACCCAATTATTTTTTTGTTACCATGGTTATAACAGGGTATAAAATAAATTAAAAAAAAAAGGAGCAAGCTCCTGATCGTGCAAATAAAAGTTGTTGATAGCTTGCGCCATCTGTTGGAATAAATTACAATTATCTGTTGATTCACAATCCATCAGCAACTTTTAGTTGCACGATCAGATGTCTTTATCTTAATTTATCCACTTGATCCCAGTACAATTTCACTTTTGTACTATTTTATTTTCACGGAGTATAAAATGTTGGTCCCAAGTATTGTGTATGTTGTTATGGTGTTCAGCTGTAGCTTCTATAACACTATCAGTTCACGTTTGAATTCCCTCTTTTTTTTCCTCTCTATTTCAACGCTGCTATAATTGTGTGTAGTAGTTTGTGGAGTTTTTGCTTTATCTTTATTAACCACTGTAACTATTACGTGGTGTAGTTGGCACTCTGCTAGTGTCTTTTTATTGTGGGCTATATGCTCTCTATCTGCTATAACTTCCCTGTTGCATATCTACCAATTTATCTGCTATAACTTCCCTGTTGCATATCTACCAATTTATCTGCTCTAACTTCCCTGTTGCATATCTCTCCATTTATCTGCCATAACTTCCCCTGTTGCATATCTATCCATTTATCTGCTATAACTTCCCCTGTTGCATATCTATCCATTTATCTGCTATAACTTCCCTGTTGCATATCTATCCATTTATCTGCTGTAACTTCCCTGTTGCATATCTATCCATTTATCTGCTATAACTTCCCCTGTTGCATATCTATCCATTTATCTGCTATAACTTCCCTGTTGCATATCTATCCATATACTGTTGTTGTTTAACATTATATAATCTATTGTGGTAGAATTGCATGTCTGTGTTACACTTACTGTTGTGTTTTGGACAACTTGTGTATAACAGTGTTATGGCTCTGATATAACCTTGCTATAACTGTTGTTGTATACTTGCTAAAATTGTATGTATATATCCACCCCTCCTTACCTTCCAAAACATCACCATTGTGTCATATCTTCGAAGCTGCTGTTAGAAATATGAATTTGAATGTTTTTTTTCTATTTTAACTTTTCTTTCTTAATAATTATTTCAGTTCTCCTACTATGTACATACCCCTCCTGTGACTTATTACTTTAGTTTGATTTTGTTAATTTTCTTTGAATATGCTTAATACAGTAGAACCTCCATGAGAGGACATTCGCTCTAGAGGACACCTCTTTACAAAAAGGAGTTTTCATTTGTAAAATGAAACTATTAATACTTACTCTCCGGTAAGAGGACACCTCTCTCTAAAGGCCATTTTGGCTTTGCAATTAGGTGTTGTCCTTTACAGGGAGGTTCTACTGTATCAGAATTGAGATTTAAAAAATATATATATATATATATATGGGGTATGATAAGATATCTTTGGTAGTTTAATTGTGTCATAAAAACGGCCTAAAATCTAAAGGGATTAAAAGGGCTTAGTTAACCTTTATCTTGTTTCACTTTGTGTTGATGGCAATTCTTTAGCATCTTGGTCCTTTATTTTATCTTTTTTTACAATATTCTGCATACACAGGATAAACATCTTTATTGACAATTTTCTATCTTATGTATTTTTTATGCATTCATATTTTGGATTATATATATAAACAGATATATCATATACTCTATATATTGTGGTGTTTTTGTCTCTTGAAAGATATGGATATATATATTGTATTAATCTTGGAAAAAAATAAATATTTTGTGTGTTAAACCTCCTCAATTGTGTGTTTGTATTTATTTATTTATTTATTTATTGTTTGTTTGTAGTCTCAATTTTTTTTTTTTTTTTTGTATACAGAAGAACCTCCCTGTAATGTGGACACCTAAATGTAGAGTACAAATAGTCCTTTAAAGAGGGGTGTCCTTTTAAAGGAGAGTTGATAATAAATAAAAATGGTCATTTTTGGCAATGTAAACTGTAACTTATAATACATTATAAAGGACTGTGGCGTATGATTATAAAACACTTAAAGTTGCACCGCATAAGTTTATTTTCTGTGAAAAATCAATATTTATTTCTCTTTGAAATAAATATTGATTTTTCACAGAAAAAAAACTTATGCGGTGCAACTTTAAGTGTTTTATAATGTAAACTGTACTTTGTAGAGAGGTGTCCTAGAAGGAGTGTCCTATCATTGAGGTTCTACTGTATATTATGACAAAAAGGTTGGTTTTGGCCACTTAAATCTGAGGTAAACAGAATTTATCTTATTTGTACTTGAAATATTGATGCAAATAATACAGTAAAACCCCGCTATAACGAACCCTGGATATAACGAACCTTCCCTTATAACGAACCCAAGCCGATTCCCAATTCCATTCCATTGAAAATACCATCGTTATAACGAACTTTGCGATTTTTAGAATAACGAACTACCCCTATAACGAACCTATTTCGGGTCCCAAAATGATAAAATCTATTAAAAATACTATGCTTATAACGAACTTAGAATTGTAATTTAAAAAAAAAATTAAAAAACAAAATTTTGAGCATGTTTAAAGCTCGCGGATCGCGATTTCAAAACAATAAATTTAGCGGCATTGTTTGTTTGATTTTTGCACTTTATTTTTGCTGTATGTTGTATAAATTTTTACACATTATACTTTTTATTAATTAGAATATCTTTGCATCCATTAAATTTGAAATATAAAAAATGCAAATGGCTTCCAAAATGAAGAAAACAAAGGCATTTTAAAAACAAAAGCATTATTTCTTTAAAAAAAAAAAGGCCATTTTCAGAACTTTTCAAAGTGAAACAACATAGGCAAAATGTTAAGAAGATATTAAAATAAGAGAATATAACTTTTCTATTATAAAAGATAAAATATAAAGCTATTAAAAATTGTTACAAAGAGGAATCAACTTCAACTTTTGCCGCGATCGCGATCGTACGTTTTAGGGCTAAAAAAAAAAAAAAAGTCCAAATAAACGGTCCCGTGATGAAACAAAAATTATTTTTATACCATTAACTATGGTGATTTTAAAGTCAGCAATGTTTTGCATGGCAGGTAAAAAAAAAAAAAACGAAATCTAGACCTAGAAGAATATGGGGAAACATGAAATGGAAGAAAAACACTAACTTTATTTGAATGGTGCAATGCTTGGAAGAATGCTTTGAAACAACAAGGTATTAGAGCCATTTTTTCAAGTAAAAATTGTATTATATAATGTGATAATGATGTTTTAAAATCATTTCATATCTTTGAATATATATTTAATAAAACTTTGCCTAGGATTTGTCTTGATTTTTAACTTAGACATAGAGGTACATGTATGTTAATCATAAGAAGAACCTATTATCTAATGATTTCTATTATTATTCAGTATTAATATAAGGAAATTAGTCAATTAAGGGAATTAAAATAAAGTGACCACTATTAAGAGGCAGCCTCTACTTGTGTGTATGGCTGTTTTTTAATTATACAGTCTAAAATTTTTGAAAAGTAAAAAAAAATAGCCAAACCGTGGCTATAGTGAACCGTGGCTATAGTGAACCAAAAGCTCTGTCCCATTGGGGTTCACTATAGAGGGGTTTTACTGTATTATGATTGAGGTAAATAAATTTAAAATATTTGCAGAGTGATGAAGCGCGAAAGCTACCTCCCGATACCTTTATTAAGGAAATTCTGCAAATATTTAAAATTTATTTAACTCTCTCAATCAGAATTTATCTTAGTTAAATCTGACAGTTTGTTTGAGACATAAGTTCCCAAATTGACATCTTCTGGGGACCCCCATTCATGAAAAAGTCCAACCAGTGAGTACAAATAACCAAATGGGGATTTGGTGCATTTTTTAAATGCAAAAAGTCAAACTACCTTTTACATGTGTAGACACGTGGCACACTTACAGTAAAAGCAGTCACTACCTATCATGATTATCGCCATCATTTTTATAAAGGGAGAGACACATTTTATCTTTAGAGCATTATTCTCATCATAATCTTATCCAATCAAAAGATTATGAAGGCATTTCATTCAAAAGAACAAGAGTATTGAAGAGACATTGGTATTCCCTCTGGTCACTTATGGATGTGAGAGATGGGACTCTCAGAAAAGATAAAGAATTGAAGCTTTTGAAATGTGGACATGGAGAAAGCTACTTAGAGTGTCATAGACAGATGTTGTCGTGTCCAATGAAAAGCCTCAGATATCTTCATGGGGGGTCGGTGGAAGGCTGGTTAAACCGTTTGGTTTTCGACCACTACAACCTGGGTTCGATTCCCGCATTGGACACTTTTTTATGTTTAAAAAATGCTCCAATGGCCCCCCGATTCTTGCAAAAGTCCAACCCCACCAGCGAGTGCAAGTAACCAAACGGGGCTCTGGCACATTTGTAAGTGAAAAGTCGAACTGCTTTTCACATGTGTAGACATGTGGTGCACTTACAGTAAAAAGCAAGTCGCTAACTACCCACCATGATTATCATGGCCTGTACCACGTGTACTAGGGATAAACAAAAAAAAAGATATCTTCATTGCATCTCTATCACAGCAGTCACAATGTCCTCTATTCCATGGACAGATAAGAGGCAAATAATTTCAATATTAAAAGAAATTAATCAAGTTAAATCCCTAGAATCCCACATATGTAAACAAAGACTGACCTACTTCAGAAATATAATGAGAACAAATGGTACAACTGGAGGATCTCACTTAAGCACAGTTGGTACAGTGGAGTGGACCCAGGAGGAGCTCTGAACCTCAGACAGCATCAAACAACACTAACAAGATACAAGAAAATAAGACCTAATCCAAATAATTTAATAGTGTGTGACGTTTCGGCAACAGCATTGTCACTATCATCAGACAAAAGAATAAATGAGAAAAAAAAAATCATGTCTGATGATGGTGATAATACTGTTGCAGAAACGTCACACACTATTAAATTATTTGGATTAGATCTTATTTTTTTGTATTATAATCTATAATCCAAATTGTGCTTTATCAACACTAACAAGATTTAGAACAGGCCATCTCAATCCATTGAAGATATAAAATAACAACAAAATATACCCCACTTGCCTAAAATGTAGCTTGGCACCTGCAGCTCCAGAACACATTTTGGCTTGTATTAGATGTATTAGTAGTATGCTAAATCTGTCACATTTTAATTTGCCAATTACCATATCTTATATCTTGTTAAATTATTTCTAAAAAAGCATCTATTCCATATCTTATCCTTTTTTTATATTTATCTCATATATATTTAAAATATGCAGATTTTTCACAGATCGATTCTATATATAGCTTTTATTTTCTCACTATATACTGTACCTGTCGAAGGGCTTGGCAGCCCGAAAGCTTGTAACATATATTTTAATAAAGAAAACTTTTTCTCTTCGTTTTTAGCTCTTTCATTAGATGTACTAAACAGGACCTTTGGGAGAGGTCACTGCTTATCATATAATAGCTAGAGGAGAATGAACTCATAAAATTGGTGTAATCTTTACACAAGGGGGGGGGGGGGGGGGGGGGGGATAAGAAACAAAAACAACAAATGGTTTAGAAAAGTTTGTTGATGTTGGGAAAAATTGAAGGAAGACATGCAATGAGCTGGCTGGAAGGGGTTAAGAAAACTACCACCAGGTCACTAGATAAGCTGTGAGTGCTGCTCACTAAGAGATTAAATTGGAGAAGATTTGTCACCATAGTGTCACCTAAAGTTGACTTATGATGGACACTACAACAACAATATCATCATCCACCCATCAAATTACAATACAAGTGTGAAAAAATAGTACAAATGTGTTTGAAAGTACATTTTATTTTATCCATTATTGTAAATTTTCCTAACCTAATTTGCATATTTGCTTTTAATTTTCTTTGTTCGCCTGTTTTACATGTTTCTTATTTTTTTCACCATTATAAATTCCATCTTAACAATCATTAGATTAGATTTTTCCTCGACTTGTCCAGTGGACGGTTGTAAAATAAACAAAATAAACATTTATTTCCCGCTGTCTCCATGTTTCCTCGCGGCACCCCAGAACACCATCGCAACAATATTGTACTGGGATAAGGTGCATAATAATGAAAAAAAGGCATCTCCTTATCGTGCAACTGAAAGTTGCTGATGGCTTGCGCCATCTATTGGAATAAATATCAACTATTCTCGTTGATTTTTTAATTATTCCAGAATTGGCCAAATACCCATTCTTGATTAATCAAGAAAAGATAACCACGGACGCGTTTCGGGCTGTTGGCCTTCATCAGCGTAGTGTGTATACAAGTGGGTGTAAAAGACAATGATTGGTTTTATAATAAACAAATTTTTTTTAGTATAAGAAGTTTTTATTATAAAAAGAAAAATATATATATACAAGTATGGCACCATTATAAGTATCAAGATAATTTTTTGAAAAAGATATGGAATAATTACAGAGTGTGTTATGATAAAAGAAATGTAGGCTATATACAGATCCACCAATATGCTGAAAAAATGCTAGCCATAGTATGTTTCAAGATGATACAAGGTACACAAAGTTAGAAACACAAGGTAATAAGACCAAATCCAATTTTGGAAATTAAGCATATCTAAAGATGGTAACAATACTGTTACCAAAACCACTCCTTATTTATCAATTTGAATGTGGTCTTGTTATCTTACAACTCATCATTTCTATTTAAGTGTTTATATTTTTAAAAACTTCATATTCAAAAGTCTTTATATATATATATATATATAGCTTTGGAGTTAAAAATTATGATTAGGTACAATTTAGATTATAGATAGAAATACAGTAGAACCTCCCTGTAAAGGACATCTAATTGCAGAGCCAAATTATTTTTTAGGGAGAGGTGTCCTCTTAAGAGTGGGAAAATGGGAAATTTTGAAAATGAAAATTGTCCTTTGTAGAGAGAGAGGTCCTCTAGCGCGAATATTCTCACATGGAGGTTTTACAGTACAAGGTAAATGAATAGTGTTTGATGTTTATGTAACAATGTTATTAACAAAATGTCACACACACTCTAGTTATTTATTTGATGTTATTACATCTTGTGTTAGTTATAATTACTTATATTATGATGCATTAGTGTGCCATCTGTTATCAAAATATGAAACTATTTTAGAAGTAAAACGACATTTGAAATACTATCCCACATGTGTTTCTTTTCAACGAAAATTCAAAACGGAAAAATATGTCCAGGGTAGCCTAGTGGACATGGCATCTGCCCGGTAAGCGGAACACTGTGGGTTCGATTCCCATCTCTGGACACTTTTATTTTTCCGTTTATCATTACTCTTCACAATTCACCCTTTCATACCTCATGCAAAAGGTTAGAAATAATCGTTATTTCTCCTTGAAATAAATTTTGAATTTTTGTTGAAAAGAAACACATGCGGGATAGTATTTCAAATATCATATCGCCACGCTGTAATATTCAAAGAAAAACAGGGTAACGTGGTAAGATTCTTTTAATAGAACACGACGAGCTTTCAGGCAGCAACTGCCCTTCTTCAGGTCTAATACAAGTGTAGACAAAGAAGTGCCATATTTATAAGCGAAAATATTTACATATATACGCGCAAAGAATAAGGAATTTTACATACTGGAGATTGGAAAGGGGAATTTGCATATTTACAAATAAAAATAAAACAAAACTCTGTGTGAGAAATAGAGGCAAAAACGGAGATAAAAATTAAATCTGAAGGCAAAACACGGAGATAAAAATTGAACCGTAAATAACAATAAAAACCCAGAAACATATCAGCGAGTGAGGCCGTAAAATATTGTATATTGCGGTGGGAGATCAATCTTCCGGTTAAAACTGGGAGTACAGTTGGACACCAGTGCTTCCAGAACCAAGCGTTGGTACTTGTTTCCAATATCCCTGTATACAGAAATCGTATCGTCTAAATTAAAGGAATGGTCGAAATCTGCCATGTGTTGAAAGATGAGAGATTTTCGATCTTTGGAACGTATATTACGGTTGTGTTCGCGGATTCTAGTGGCGATGGTTCGACCAGTTTCACCTATGTAGCATTGCTCACAATCGTTGCATGATATTTTATAGATGCCGTTATTGAGGGATACAGGGTTAAGTTTGATGGAGCTTTTTGTTATGGGGTGCCGTAAGGATGCTTCTAGGGAAAAATTCGCCTTCCGTACACGCCGCTGCGTGCATGCGCTCATGAGTGTGGAACAAAATCTTTTTCGAAGCTTACATGTACAACGGTTGCGCCCTTCCATTCGACCACGACAGATGCGACATATATATACATTTATAATACAGTAGCACTACCTCCCTGTAAAGGACAACACCTAATAGCAGAGCCAAAGTATTCTTTAGAGAGAGAGAGGTGTCCTCTTACTGGAGAGTTTCTAAATAGTAAAAATGGTAATTTTGCAAATGAAAACTGTCTTTTATAGAGAAGTGTCCTCAAGTGCGAGTGTCCTTTCATGGAGGTTCTAACTGTATTGATTAAATCGCACAATTGTTTGTCGAAGATTCCAAAGTAGTAAAAAAACAAGCCCCAATCTAAAAAATAATAGTCAAACAATTGATCATGATAAGGTAAAATTTGGATTATAGATTGGAAACACAAGGTCTTATGTTTTAAATCAATCAATCAATAACATTATTAAAGACTTGATAAGGTACAATTTGGTTTAGAGATCAAGAAGATAAAATGATAAAAAGAGATCAAATCCAAATAAATGACATTTCGGTAACAGCATTGTTACCATCTTCAGACAAAAAGTACTAAAACAATAGCTGTTACCACTGTTAATCAATCAATAACACTATTAAAGACCTGATAAGGTGCAATTTGGTTTAGATATCAGAAATATAAAATAATAAAAAGAGACCAAATACAAATAAATAAGCTGTGTGTGACATTTTGGTAACAGCATTGTCACCATCTTCAGACAAAAAGTACTGAAACAAAAGCTGTTACTACTGTTACAGAAACGTCACACACAATTAATTAATTTGGTCTTGTTGTTACCTGATTAAGACACCTCTTTATTCCTATATATATATTTCATGAGAGATACAACAAATGAGTGAAAATAAAAAAAGAGATTATGCAAAATGATATGGGAAATATGTAAATAGAGCAGTAATTCTTTTGATATTATATACATATAGGTTATTGGTATTCTCCTTTTTATATAATACAGGTTCCTATAAGATTTGGGAGTGGGTAGTGATGCACTGTACTAGACAAAAAAATAAATAGCATAAAACAGGACCTTTGGGAGAGGCCGCTGCTTATCATAAAATTGCTCAAGGAGAATGGACTCATGTAACCTTTACATAAGGGGATAAGAAACAACAAAAAATAAATGCGTTTAAAAAAAATATAGAGATACAAAAACAGATTAAAAAAAAAGAGAGAGTAAACTTTGCTTATAGGTACAATTTTAGATTTTGAAACAAAAGGTAATAAGACTAAATCCAAATAAATAGTATGTGATGGTAACAATGTTGTTCCCCTCATCATTACATACAGAACTCCGCCTTTGCCGGTCCCAAGCCCGGATGAAAAAGGAGGAGGGGGAGCAGTAACAAGCTCACTAAAAAACCTGGGTTCAGCTGGCCCGGCTGATAGTACCCTGTAAGAGCTCCAGGGATACAGGATGAGCAGCGTTTGTACTCCATGTTAGGAGCAGCTGCACACAGCGTCTGTTCCTCATGTCAGATGCGGCCATTTCTTTTGGAGCTAAGTCGGCCTGCCACTGAGTAGTGCTCCCAGTCTTAATGACAAAGGCAGACACATTCTACTTCACCCAGTCATGATGGTTGTCAAACAGACACCATCAAGGGTCACAACTTGATACCCTAATATGATTGAGTGGAGATAAGAAAGAAGAAGAAGAGTACATACAGTACCATTCGGTACTTTTATCTGATGATGGTAACAACATTGTTACCGAAACATCACACACTATTTATTTGGATTTGGTCTTATTACCTTGTGTAAACCATTCCTTTTCTTCGAAGGTTGTAAGTAACAACAGTGTTACCACAGGGATCAAATATAATTTACATATATTTGGTTTCTTTTACCTTTTTAATAAGTAGAACCTCCCTGTAAAGGACAACACCTAATTGCAGAGCCAAAGTGTCTTTTAGGGAGAGGTGTCTTCTTATCAGAGTGTTGCTAAATTGTAAAAATGGTCATTTTGCAAATTAAAACTGTCCTTTGTAGAGAGGTGTCCTCTAGCGTGAGTGTCCTTTCAAGGAGGTTCTACTGTATCTATAATCTCAATTGTACTTTATCATGGACAAGGATTTTCTTGATTTATTAAGGGGGGAAAAAAATTATTTTTTGCCAATATATAGAATGTTTGGAATAAAGGTAATGACATTTAGTTAGTATTTATTCCAATAGATGGCACTATATTGGTCATTTTAGAGCATTCAGTATAGCTGATTTAGTCATTTTACTGATTGATTACTTTTTCACATAAATACATGTTATATTAAATATAGAGGTTAGAGGTATATTAATTGGATAAAATTATGATATAATATTTTAAAATGTTAAAGAATTGTATCAATAATTTGATAAAGAAATACCCGACTTGAGGTGCAAGTAGAAGAAATAAAAAAAAAAATTATAAATCTTTTGGTCACTAATTTACATATTTACAAAAATTTTTATATGGGCCAAAGGAAAAAAAAAACAACAATGGGTTTATATAGTGTAAATAAAGTGGAGGACATCTGGTGGTCAACTTCACAGTTTGTTCTAGAAAATATATTTAAAAAAAATAATAATAAAAAAATAAAATAAAATTCTGTATTTAATAACATAAATATATATATATATATGGCATATCCCTAGCAGTATTCCTACCCTCAAGTTTAATGATGATAACAAAATGCTGCTGTTACAAATATTAGAAATTTTGGGCAATAGCGAGATGGTTAATAAATAACTAAAAAGAAGTAAAAAGAGCGCCCATCTAAATTGAGTAAAAAATCATTTAATTACTTATCAGCCAACTCCACCTTTGCCGGTCCCAAGTCCGGAAGAAAAAGGAGGAGGGGGAGCAGTAACAAGGTTGCTAAAAAACCTGGGTTCAGCTGGCCCGGCTGATAGTACCCTGTAAGGGCTCCTAATCCAGGGATACAGGATGAGCAGCGTTTGTACTCCATGTTAGAAGCGGCTGCACATTGCGTCTGTTCCTCATATCAGAGGCGGCCATTTCTTCTCTGCCTGCTACTGAGTAGTGCTCCCAGTCTTAATGACAAAGGCAGATGCTTTTTACTTCACCCAGTCATGATGGTTGTCAAGAGATAAGAAAGAAGGAAGAGAAGCTTATTGGCCTTTTGAAAATAAAATATTATCAGGGATATTTATTGGAGGCCCACTTTCTGCAATCAATAAAATTGAGGATGAAAAATGTTGAGAGGACTTGACTCTATATCAATGTTGAATCCTACAGGCAGTTTTGGTCTGCCATTTTTAATTCTTTCTTCTTGGGGAAAAAAAAAAAAGCTGATTATAAAAATTCAATATTTATAAACAGTAGAACCTCCTTGTAAAGGACAACACCTAATTGCAGAGCCAAAGTGTCCTTTAGGGAGAGATTTCCTCTTACCAGAGAAGTTTTAAATAATAAAAAATGATAATTTTTACAAGTAAAAACTGTCCTTTGTAGAGAGGTGTCATTTAGCGCGAGTGTCCTCTCATGGAGGTTCTACTGTATCGCTTTTGTAATGTTGATAAAACGTGACATGTTTTACAACTTTTTGCTCTTTGGTTTTTATGACTGGTAAATATGCAATAGTGGTCAAAAATCATTGAAAATCTTATTCAATATGCAGAGAGAACAATATATATAATAAATATATGGGTAAAATACAGTATTTTTTATCTTGGAGATAAACAATGTAAAATATTAATTTTAAACACAGTAGAACCTCCCTGTAAAGGACACCTAATTCAAGAGTCAAAATGTCATTTAGAGAGAGATGTCCTCCTACCAGAGAGTTACTAATTAGTAAAAATGACAATTGTGATGAAAGCTGTCCTTTGTAGAGAGGTGTTCTCTAGCATGAGTGTCCTCTCATGGAGGTTCTACCATATCATTTATTTTTTATTTGAAGGAGAAAGATGAAAAACAATTCCCCAAACAAATATTTCAATATGAAAAATAGTACAAAAGTGAATTTTTATTTGGATCTGGTAGATAAATTAGGAAAAAAATGGCATTTCCTTGTGTTTGCGCCATCAGCAACTTTTAGTTGCATAATCAGGAAATGTTTCCTAAATATTTCAATGAGACTAAAAAGGATTTTATATATATTTGACCAATATAAAGTTAAGTGGATACCCAAGCAGATTGTATGCAAGTTAACATTTCAAAATTATTTAACTGATCTAAAATTTGATACCATATATCAATATCAAGTATTTCAAATGCTGAATGGCGTTTTAGAATCTCCATTTTAAACCTTAAATTTCCACGCTCATTTCCTTTATCAAATTTGCTACAAATACTGTCGGAATAGAGCGGAAACCAACAGGAATAGTTGTCTAGAGTCTCCCGGTTAACATCCACATTGGACATGTAACCTAAAAGTTTATCGCTATTGTTTTCCAGTAGGAACTTGTACATGGTAATTGTGCTATATCCAAGATAAAAATCTTTCATTCGGTCAATTTCTTGTTTACAATCTACCCAAAATGCCATAGCTTTAGGTTTATTATGTAAATATTTTGGATACCTAATTGCAGGATGCCTTAGAAGGATAAAATGAACATGCAACTTGATTTTATTGAAGCTTTCAAATCCGATGTAAGTCTGTAATGCACGTTCAACTTCTCCTTCAGTTTGTCCATTTGTTGTACCATACTCCAGTAGTAATTTTGCAGTTTGGTAGCCCATCAAGTTGCCTAGAGATATATGGGTGTTATATTCTTCACTTGTTAGATCATCTAATACTCCATTATTTAGAAGCCATTTTAATATTTTGATATTTTTGTGCATAATTGCATGGACTAGAGGCGTTTGATCATTGATATTTTTCTTGATATTTGGTCGCATACTGATTAAAAGTTTAACCATTTCTAAATTGTCTTCTTGAATTGCATATGCTAGATATGAAAATCTTTCTCTAGGTGTGGGTCGAACATTTGCTCCAGCTTCTATTAGGCACCTCACAATTTCAAGATGACCATTTTCAACAGCTTTTCTTAAAGGTGTAATGCCTCTAGTATCTTTATTAACATTACACTTGGCTTTAATTAAGGCCTGGACAAATTCCAGATTGCCTTCTGCTGCTGCATTTATTAGGCGTAATTGTCTGCCGTAAAAACCAAAAAAAAAGTAATCTTTTCTAAGATTCATTTTTTTTTTTAAACGATACAATGAAAATAGTATTAGTAGGAAAAAATGCAAACAGAAATACTTTTTTTTTTTAATATAGCTCTATCTATCAAGTAAAATACATAAAGGCAGAAGTTATTCACTTTTAGGTCACCAGCGATTTTGAAAATATAGTGCGAAGAATATTTCAAAAAGTTAAAGGAAAGTTTTTTTTTTTTTAAATATTACATACGCGGTGTTGATATGAAAGGCAGTAAATAAAATAATGCCTTTCCAAACTTATTTATATACTACAAAGTAGTAGACAAATTTATTTTATAACAACAAAACGAAACATTTTCTGTTGTTAGGCACAGAGTAAATATAATTTTAGTATATTTAAAAACCTGTGAAAAGTGCGAAATAATTAAATAATTATATGATAAGGCGCAATTTGGATTATAGATTATAAACACAAGGTAAATAAGACCAAATCCAAATAAATAAATTGTGTGTGATATTTCGGTAACAGCGTTGTTACCATCTTCAGAAAAAAAAGTACTAAATTACTCCTGTGGGACTTACATGCTGTAGTAAAATTTCTCATTCAATACTTTTATCTGAAGATGGTAACAACGCTGTGAACGTCACACACAATTTATTTATTTGAATTTGGTCTTATTATCTTGTGTGTAAATAATTATTTATTTAAATAAATATTTGTATATGAATTATGAAACAATTAGTACGCAATTATGTTTTTAAAAGAAAAAAATTCAGAATAAATAAAGAAGCCTTCAGCAATCAGCTGTCAAGACTGACACAATGAATGCCAGAGCTGGTTTGTGGGGAACTTTAACACTAAAATGTGTTCTTTCCATTAACATTTTGTTCTAAAGAGAACCAATAAATTATATATTTTTTAAAAATTAGTAAATAATATTGAATATATTTGCAAAACTTATCAGATATGGCAAAAAAAAAAAAACACATACCAATATCCACACACATAAAAAAAAAAGTGCAAAGTTTTAAGAAGCTACTTATTTTATTAAAATACTTTTATAACTCTATCTAGAACAATAAATTAAACCTATTTATTTCTCATAATTCGATATACGATATGCACTAAACTTTGATATATTAAACCAGTTATATTGTGATATTGTGAAGTACTTTGATAATATAAATTGACCTCTCCAATTTTCCTATCATTATCTTAAAAAAAAAAAAAAAATTATATGCTGTTTCTTATCTCAGTAAAATTTTTCAAGTAAAACAAGTTTTAAAAATTTATTTATTCTTTTTCTCAACCTAAGAATATAATATTTAGAATTGATACACTCAGGAAAATCTGGGTTAATCATACATATTTAGAATTGAATGCAATGGAGTTTGATATAGAGAATTTAAAAGAAAATATAAATCAACAAAAAATTTATATAGCTAATTTTTCTATTTATAATTTAAAATATTCAATCTCAAATTAAAACTTTATTCATAAGAATAATCGCGGTGAATAAAAATTACTCTGTTTATTTTATTTATTAAATTTCTCAACTTCTGTTTTGGAAACACGCTTATTTGAAAATGTCCGCAGTGAGTATTATACTTTGTATTTTACATGCTCAAAAATAAGTTAAAACATATCATCAACTTAACTTTTTTATAATATATTTATTTACTATTTTGGGTTATTTTAATTTCCATTAATGAAATCCACTTCAAACTTTGGTTCAAATCCCCGGCGCTCGCCCTCAGAATTCTTTTCAAATTAATTTCATTGAAAATATATTCCATTTTCTAATAAATCATAATTATAAAAAACAATTTTATTACTATATAATATTGTTTCCAAATTATTAATTGCACGCTTTATAAGAACTTATCAAATTGTATTTTATAAATATAATTTCCTATATAATGGCATTTTTAAATGAGCACGCTTTGTTTGAGTCATTTAGTTTAAATAGGCTATTTTATTACGACATTAAAACAATAATTTGAATAAAAGTTATCATTTACAAAACATGTTTTGACAAAGTATAATATATCCTAATTTTAAAATATTTTAAAGTACTAGATGTTGGTTACCTAGCTTATTATGTCTTCTACAGGCATGCCTCATCACCACAATGTTAATTGACCAAAACATTGGAGTCCTAAATTTAGATATCAAATATTAATATTAACAAATTTTGATTGGATATTCATTTCAGTAGACCATTGAACAACAGTCTTTGATTTCCAGACTTAAGTCTGGTCATCTATGGACAATGACTTTCCAGAATGGTAGCAAGGTATGGTAGACACATTATTGACTGCATTAACTCATCCATTGATGAGCTCTACTCTTCCCCGGCAGACACCATCAAAAGTCTATACACCGATCTGAACCTAGTGTATTTATATAAAGAGTATTTTGATACCTTAATATGATTGAGTGGAGACTCCAATGGCCACCGATTATTGCAAAAGTCCAACCCCACCAGCGTGTGCAAGTAACCAAACGGGGCTCTGGCACATTTGTAAGTGCAAAGTCGAACTGCTTTTCACATGTGTAGGTAGACATGTGGTACACTTACAGTAAAAGCAGTCGCTAACTACCCACCATGATTATCATGGTCTGTACCATGTGTATAGGGATAAAAAAAAAATTGAGTGGAGATAAGAAAGAAGAAGAGTAGACCATTGAAAATTGTATTATTCACAGTAAACAAAAAATAGCTTTTAAATCAACCTAACCTAATTATACACCTATCTACCCTAGTATATATAATCAGTATCTAATGCTACATATGACTGGTACAGAGCAGAAGGAACAAGCATCAATTCTGTCAACAACAGTCCTAATTGTTGCTGGACTGGCCTAAATAAAAAATATATACAGGTAAACCTGTCTATAGCGCCCCCTCTTGGGACTCACCAAAATAGGGTGCTATAGAAAGGTCACTTTTAATGTAAATCGAATCATACTACGTATTTAAAATGGGTAGCTATAGAGAGGGAGGTGCTATTTAGAGGGAGGCGCTATAGACAGGTTTAACTGTATTTATAGAGTAAAAAAAAAAGAGAGAATTTAAGACCAAGTGCAGGTGAATGTTTGCTGTGTACCTCACACACATTCTATAACAAATTTATTTTTAGAAATCATATAGTGCGGCCAAATTAAAATGGATGTTTAAAATGGAACCTGTTTGTTTGAAATTCTGATAAGGCACACAATTTGGATTATAGATTATAAACACAAGGTAATAAGACCAAATCCAAATAAATAGTGTGTGATGTTTCGTTAACAGCATTGTTACCAAAATGTCACACACTATTTATTTATTTGGATTTGGTCTTATTACTTTGTGTTAGAAATTCTGTTTCCCAATATATAAATCAGCCAGTGAAAGCTTCGATTTGTTACAAAAAAAAAGTATTTATACAAGACTTGATAAGGCACAATTTGGATTATAGATTATAAACACAAGGTAATAAGACCGAATCCAAATAAATAAATAGTGTGTGACATTTCCGTAACAGCATTGTTACCATCTTCAGACATAAGAATAATATTCTGTGTATCTCAGAAAACTATCTTCTTCTTATCTGATATCTTGTTTACGCACATGATAACAGTAACTATTTAAAACATGCTGTGGTAAAATTTCTTATTCAGTGCTTTTGTCTGATGATGGTAACAATGCTGTTACCGAAACATCGCATACTATTTATTTGGATTTGGTGTCTTATTACCTTGTGTTTATAGAAGACTCTTTTAATAGAAGAACAGCATTTGAAAGTGATAAAGGCACACAATTTGGATTATAGATTATAAACACAAGGTAATAAGACCAAACCCAAATAAATAAATAGTGTGTGACATTTAAGTAACAGCGTTGTTACCATCTTCAGACAAAAGTGTTGAATGAGAAAAAAATATGCTGATTGTGGGTTCACAACAGAACCTTGAATGGATATAGGGATGGCTACTATATTACTGTCTTCTACTCTTGGGTAACTATAGAATTATTATAAACACAAGGTAATAAGACTAAATCTAAATAATTAGTGTGTGATGTTTTGGTAACAGCGTTGTTATCAAAATGTCACTCACTAATTATTTATTTGGATTTGTGGTCTTATTACCTTGTGTTTAGCATTTGGGAGTGTTTCAAAGTTGGCCGAACTTCTTCTGTTATGGATGAGGATACAAGTTGTGGACGACGTTCTGGTGTTTAACCTGAAAATATATATTAAAAAATTAAAGCTTTTTTTTTTTTAATCTGAAAATAACAATCAGATAAGTGATAAAATAATACGAATGTGAAATTGTACTGGGATCAGGTGGATAAGTTAAGAAAAAAACTCTTCTCCTTATCGTACAACTGAAAGTTGGTGATGGCTTGCGCCATCTATCGAAATAAATTTATCAACTATTTGTTGCTATTGTTTTAATTTTTCCCCCCCAGAATTGGCTAAATACCCATTCTTGATTATATATATATATATTTTATTAATAAAGAATTGATATTTGGCCAATTCTGAAATAATTAAAACCAATGAATAGTTGATATTTATTCTGATAGATGGTGCAAGCCATCACCAACTTTCAGTTGCACGATAAGAAGATCTCTTTTTCTTAATTAGAGAAGTGTCTGAAGACACCGAAGTGTCATTTGGGATATGCCATTCTATTATCAATGTTGATCTGGGCCTAAAGAGACGATTTTGAAAGTTTGTTCCTCAGATATTAACTCAGAAAGAGGTCTGCGAAAACTTGTTCAAAATGGCCATACAAGACCAAATGTGGCAACATAAGGTGATAATAGAACAAGACATGGGTCTACCTCTAAGATCCCGAAACAATTATTTAAAAATTCTTTTTTTTTTTTGCTTATCCCTAGTACACGTGGTACAGGCCATGATAATCATGGTGGGTAGTTAGCGACTGCTTTTTTTACTGTAAGCGCACCACATGTCTACACATGTGAAAGCAGTTCGACTTTGCGCTTACAAATGTGCCAGAGCCCCGTTTGGTTACTTGCACTCGCTGGTGGGGTTGGACTTTTGCAAGAATCGGGGGGCCATCGGAGCATTTTTTTTAAATTTATTTTTTTAAACAGAAAAAAGTGTCCAATGCGGGGATCGAACCCGGGTCGTAGTGGTCGTAAACCAAACGGGTTAACCAGCCCCTAATAGATATATATATACCTTTGGAATTCTAATTGTCCTAGCTTTCGAGTTGTTATCTATTTTTGTTGGGGGTTAGTTTGGCTATGCAAATATGTTTGACTATGCAGATATGTTTGGCTATGCAAATATGTTTGACTATGCAGATATGTTTGACTATGCAGATATGTTTGACTATATGCAGATATGTTTGACTATGCAGATATGTTTGGCTATGCAAATGTGACCCTCAGCTAACAGGGAGGGACTGGGCAGGTGGCAGCAGCCAAGGTACAGGAGGTGAGGGAGGTGACTCGCATAGAGAGGATCGGGGCCCACTCCCACATCCGGGGGTTGGGACTGGATGACTCCCTGGAGCCCCGGGCCGTGTCTCAGGGCATGGTGGGTCAACTGGCGGCGCGGCGTGCTGCCGGTGTCATCCTGGAGCTGGTGAAGGAGGGCAAGCTGGCCGGTCGCGCGGTGCTGATCGCAGGACAGCCCGGTACAGGCAAGACTGCCATCGCAATGGGTCTCGCGCAATCCTTGGGATCAGACACCCCATTCACTGCCATCTCTGGCTCTGAGATCTTCTCCCTGGAGATGTCCAAGACAGAGGCCATCACCCAGGCCTTCCGCAAGTCCATCGGCATCAGGATCAGGTGGGTGCGCCATTCCCACAGAATTCTTGGGGGTAGGGCATCCAATTAGAGAATTCCCTCTCTATTTATAGGTAAAACTTCTATAGAATCAATTCTCATTAATTTTTTCAAAATAGAATAAACCCAAATGATAAAACCCTGTTTTGACATTCATAAAATCTCTCGTTTTAAATCAATTTAACATAAAAATACTCATTTCTTTATTTAATTAATTTTTTAAAAAATTCATATTTATTATAAAACAGCACGCTATATCCTAGCAAGAAACTCATCCCCTCAGAAGCTGTTTTATTTATTATTCTATGTATGGACTATGGCAATATATGACTTTACACAACCCTCTATCCTTGATCCATTCATATATAAAACTGTATAGATGGCTGATAATTATGTATAATACATTGTTGCATATTCCTTCTTCACTTGTACTAATCCAGATTTCTGTCTATATTACTAATTACTGTTCTTTAAGAAAGGTAACTGCTTGTTCTCTACTGCTTGTATATAAGTTTATACCAAGCTCTTTCTCTCTTCTCTACCTCTTATTTGATACATTGTAAATAACATTGCTGATTATTGTTACTGTGTTATTCCTGTATATGCCCTCTCTTTTATACTCGGAGAATCTGTATAAGACAAAAGGTCTTAATAAAGCTTGTTGTTGTTGTTATATATTGCAGAGGATTTTACATTTCCGAATTATCTGAGACACAACAATATTTCTTGAAAAAAAGATACTTCGACCAGTAAATCTTTTTATTACCTCGACGTTTCCACAAAAAATCTTTTGTCCTCTTCAGGAGCACACAAAAAACATTTGGTAAGGCTTTAAAAATTATTTTTAATAATTATTTAGAATAATTTTTAACGCCATGCCAAATGTTTTTTGTTTGCTCCCGACGAGGACAAAAGATTTTTTGTTGAAAGGTTGAGGCAATAAAAAAGATTTACTGGCCGAAGTATCTTCATTTTCAAGAAATATGAATGCCAGTTAGATGTACTAAACAGGACCTTTGGGAGAGGTCGCTGCTTATCATAAAACAGCTCGAGGAGCATGAACTCATGGAATTGGTTTAATCTTTACACAAGGGGATAAGAAACAACAACAACATGAATGTTTACGACACCTGTCCAACCACCTCAGCTAACAACAGTCGGTGTGTGTTGTCAGGGAGGAGACAGAAATGATTGAAGGAGAAGTGGTAGAAATCCAGATCGACCGCCCGGCCTCTGGAACTGTAAGTTTCTCCACTCAATCCTTAGCTTGTGCCCAGATACCTCTGCCTGTCTCCTTGTGCTTAGTTTCACATAGCTTCAATTTGTTTTGGTTGTTTTAACAGTTTTGTATCTGGGTGCCCATCA